>JAODXP020000158.1:159316-344338 GCA_027497455.2 Sardinella longiceps
TAGAATTATGCAGGCTATCTATATGCAACCTATTGTAGTATGGGGCGATGGTGCCACAGTTGGTAGAGGTGCCGTTTGGCAACCAGAGGGTTGCAGGTTCGAGCCCCACTCTGCCTGAACCCATCGAGGTGTCCTTGAGCAAGATACCTAACCCCAAATTGCTCCCGATGAGCAGGTCGGCGCCTTGCATGGTTGCCTCTGCCACCGGTGTGTGAATGGGTGAATGTGAGGTATACATTGTAAAGCGTTTTGAGTGCTCGTAGGAGTAGAAAAGCGCTATATAAATACAGTCCATTTACCATTTACCATATTAGAGTCCTTTCCATACAGTCATTGATGTCTGTTTTCCTCCTCAGGCTCAAGAACTGTAGTCTCACTGAGAGGAGCTGTAGAGGTCTGGGATCTGTTCTCAGTAAAGCATCCTCAAAGCTGAAAGATCTGGACCTCAGTGGCAACAGTATTGGAGATACAGGGGTGCAAGAACTCTGTAGTGGACTGAAGAATCCAAATTGTGCTTTGGAGATACTCAAGTAAGATATTTTGGTTCTTTTTTAATCAATCCTATGGGTTAACTTCTGCTTTCCTGACTTTTTTCAAATGCTTAATTCCAGTTCATGACTGGTCTGCAGAAATAAGTAATGCAGTAAAAAACACAGTTGACAGTCTAAAGCAGTGTTTCTCAAACTGTGGGGCGGGCCCCACTCAGTAGGGCGTAGACACATGACAGGTGGGGTGCGAGACATCTTTTTGCAATCTACCAACGGTCGGCACAACCCCCGAATTCATAGCTTATTGTCTGATATGCGCATATGAGCTTTCCAATGGAGTTATTTGCTAGTTGCTGTAATGAGGGGTTCGAGAGAAATTTGGCTTTGAATTAGTAACATGAAAATTCGAACAAAAATCCTGTACTCGCAAAGTATTCCTCACGGAGATACATGATATTGTGCGCAAATTGGCTTTCCAGGTGGGCGTGAAAATTCTCTGCCTTCCAAAGTGGGGAATGACAGAAAAAGTTTGAGAACCACTGGTCTAAAGAAACACTTTGCTTAAGAACTCACATAAAACAGAATAGCATTTCATATTCATAAAACCACAAGAACACAACAATTTGAAGGTCAGACCAGAGGATTACACCTCACTCACAGGATGCAGCCTACAATGTATTTGTGCCCCTCCTCCCTCCTCTGTATGAGATTTCAACAAAACTCCTTATCATGAAGTTCTCACATGCTCCTGTGAAATAGAGTTGGAAATGAGATTTGATTAATTAATACTAAATACCTATCAAATAGAATTATGCAGGCTATAGACAACATATTGTATTAGATCCTTTCCATATAGTCATTGATGTTTGTTTTCCTCCTCAGGCTCAGTAACTGTAGTGTCATTGAAAGGAGCTGTAGAGATCTGGGATTTGTCCTCAGTAAAGCATCCTCAAAGCTGAAAGATCTGGACCTCAGTGGCAACAGTATTGGAGATGCAGGGGTGCAAGAACTCTGTAGTGGACTGAAGAATCCAAACTGTTCATTGGAGATACTCAAGTAAGATATTTTGGTTCTTTTTTAATCAATCCTATGGGTTAACTTCTGCTTTCCTGACTTTTTTTCAAATGCTTAATTCCAGTTCATGACTGGTCTGCAGAAATAAGTAATGCAGTAAAAAACACAGTTGACAGTCTAAAGAAACACTTTGACTAAGAACTCACATAAAACAGAATAGCATTTCATATTCATAAAACCACAAGAACACAACAATTTCAAGGTCAGACCAGAGGATTACACCTCACTCACAGGACGCAGCCTACATGTATTTGTGCCCCTCCTCCCTCCTCTGTATGAGAATTCAAAAACCTCCTTATCATGAAGTTCTCACATGCTCCTGTGAAATAGAGTTGGAAATGAGATTTGATTAATTAATACCTCTCAAATAGAATTTGCAGGCTATCTATGGGCAACATGTTGTATTAGAGTCCTTTCCATACAGTCATTGATGTCTGTTTTCCTCCTCAGGCTCAATAACTGTAGGCTCACTGAGAGGAGCTGTAGAGGTCTGGGATCTGTCCTCAGTAAAGCATCCTCAAAGCTGAAAGATCTGGACCTCAGTGGCAACAGTATTGGAGATGCAGGAGTGCAAGAACTCTGTAGTGGACTAAAGAATCCAAATTGTTCATTGGAGAAACTCAAGTAAGACATTTTGGTTCTTTAATAATCAATCCTATGGGTTAACTTCTGCTTTCTTGTTTTTTTTTTCTAAATTCCACTTCATGACTCTGGTCTGCAGAAATAGGTCATGCAGTAAAATGCATAGTTGACGGTCAAAGGAAACACTTTGACGATAAAACAGAAAAGCTTTTCATATCCAAGACTGCAACAGGTTTAGATTTTAAATTACCAGTTCTTCCTCAATTGTACAACAACTGTAATTATTTAAGAAAATTCTGGAAGAATATATCTAAAAACAGAAGAATGTTTTGTGTTTTTGTTTACCTTGATTAATTTAACAATTAAAACTTTGAAGAAAAATTGTACTGAGGTGACACTATAATAAGCAGACATGGCATTGGAGCAATTGATGCAGGAGAATGGAAGTAAAACTTCCTGACTCTTAGCAGCCAATATGTGATGTCAGGGTAAAGGGGTGTGACGTGATGTAGGTGGAGGGGAAGTGAGTTCAGTTCAGTGATGGTCCTTAGGAACAAACTGTTTCTCATCCTTGATGTGTGGAGCTGTGGTAGCCATGTAACGTCTCCCTGATGGCAACAGTAGAGAGGGGTGGGTGACATTATTTGAGCATTCTGCTGGCTTCCTTTGTGTCCTGAAGACATCTTCCAGAGTAGCAACTGTATAGGAACAGACCAATGTAAGACATAGGCCTATTTCACAGTAATGTTTTATGACAGAATGCATTGCTATTAACACTATGTATTAGCACTCTCACAAAGAAATACATGTATTCAAATAATGTCATCATAGTTGTTAGTACTGTACGTTCCATTCATACTCACATTCTCTAGATGGCAGCAAAAGCACTCACTGGTAGTCCTGCTGCTTCACACCCTGTCTGTACAACCATCTTCATATCCACAAATTTAGTTCACAAAACTTCCATATTCAGTATTTCATATACATATGATGATCATGATGTATGTTATGGTGTAATATTGCCCCAAACAACCAAAACACACAGTATCCTATATTTCCATTATATATTCCCACCTGACTGTAACTGGATTCTGCAGATCTCACTCATCTGCAGTGTGTGTGTGGTGTTTTATTACACACTGACCAACCACTGAATTGCTTTCAGTGAATTTGACAGTGATGGTGAATTGTCATGCTCTTTTAAACAAACACACACACACACACACACACACACACACAAACACAATACGTTATTTGCAGTATGTAAGACATATTTAACAGACATTTTTCAGTGACAAAATGCATTAACTTCTAACACTATGCATTATCACTCTCTTTGGGAAATATTTAAATAATGTCCTCATCATTGTTACTATGTTCCATTCATCTTCACATTCATTTGAAGCACAAAATGTAACTCACTGGTAGTCCTGCTTTTTCACACCCTGTCTGTACAACCACCCTCATATTCACAAACTTTAGGTCACAAATATTCCATTTACAGTATTTCATATACTGTACATATGATGAACTTGATGCTGTTCTGGTGTGTGTGGTGTTTTATTACACATTGCTAATGACATATGTCTGGTTTGGAACAGAATATGATGTTGGAAATCACAGTTTGACTGGAAATAAATAAGGACTATATTTGCCTTTTCTTCTCACAGCTTGGGATACTGCAGTATTACAGAGGAAGGCTTCAGGTCTTTATCAGCAGCACTGAGATCAAACCCATCACATCTGAGAGTGCTGAGACTGAATGGGAATAAAGTAGGAGACTCAGAGATGAAGCATATTTGTTCTCTTCTAGTGGATCCCAACTGTAAACTAGAGGAACTAAGGTGAGTATCGCAAGACCAACCACTGCGTTACAACCACTTGCTGTCTGTGAATTTGACAGTTTATTGTCATGCTCTTTTACACACACACACACACACACACACACACACACACACACACACACACACACACACACTCTTTGAACATGAACATCAGGGCCGCTGCTAAGGTTTTGGAGGCCCTAAGCTTAACTGGTCAGGGAGGCCCCCCCCCCCAAAAAAAAAAACAAAAAACAAAAGCAAAGACTTCGAAGTTCCACTCAAACCTTTACTATTTATTAAAATTAACATTAAATACACATAAAACTATAATGAACATTTATAACAAGTAAGTAAAATAATAAATAAGGTCAATAACAATAAGAACAGCAGCAACCAACCGAGCCTAAATTGAGCAACATCATTGAACGTTAAGTTAGCAAAACAATTAACGTTAGCCTAAACGGACTTACCGGCCAGGGATGCACGGGCGTCTTCTTTTTGCTTCTTTTCTTTCGCTTTTCAGCACCAGATTCATGCTGTCTCTTCATTATTAGATGTCAACGATGTTGACACATTTACTGAACATTTGCACAGCAGAATCTTGCAATTTGCAGTTTTCTAACGTTGCTGCTTGCTGCTCTTCAATCAAAGCCGACAGAACAAACTCAAAGACGCAATTTGGGATGTACCATTTCAGGGAATAGGGGTGGGTAGGACTATCTTTGTATATTAGGCAAAACTGTTAATTTGCTTGAATTGTATGATGAGTTACGCAATTTTTAACAAAAAATGATGGGCCTATTCATTACTAGCCTGGCGTTGCCTGCCTACGTACTTCCGCTAAAAAGTCTTAAGCTACATACTCCGTCTGGCTTTGATTCCATTGGGCTCGTTTTCTGCGAACAGAAATTGATAAGGCCAATCAGCGAGCAGAAGGGGGGAGATTGACAGTATGGGCGGGAGTTGCGAGAGACGACGTCAAGACTCTGCGCTGTGTAGTCATTTGGAGAAGAAGAAACATGGCGGAAGTCATGACGTTTATCAAAGACACAAAGTTAGCTGACAGGATTTAAGTACACTTTACTATCATCACCTTTTGTTTTGTTTTGTTTTGTTTTGTTTTGTTTTGTTTCTTTCTTTTTTATCTTATCTTTAATTTTCATTTTGTTTTGAAATAATACCCGAGTAATCACACCCCAGTCCTGTAGTTGGCAGTAATGCACCTTGTATGTAAGCTGCCATAAAACTCAACCGAAGAAGAAGAAGAAGAAACATGGCGGAAGTCAACGAAGCGATTGAAACCATGCTGTTTAAGATTCCAGACATTATTAAGGAATTGAAGATAGAACAAAGAGAGTGCTTAACTAATTTTATATCGGGCAAAGATGTCGTTGCGCTTCTTCCTAGAAAAAAAGTTAGATTTTTCAATTGGCTACGTTGCAAAGGAGGCGGCTAGGCTAACGTTACAAGGCAGAGAAGCTAACCCGTTGTTGTGGTGTTGGTGATTTCCCCTATTCTGGCCTTGATGGAGGAACAAGTGAAGCAAGCGGAAAGGTTAGGAGTCAGTGCTGGGGAGCTAGGTGTTCTCGACGATCGTAAAAATGTGGACGGACGCTTCATCTTGGTTTTTGGTCTCAAGTCTTGGCTGCAGAACACGAATGACGATGGATGCTAACCTCGACTGTACCCAGACAGCAGGGTGAGTTGACTCTTTATGTCTCAGTTGCACTAGACTTTATTGTAGAACTATGGCTTTTTAAACTGTATGTTCACAATGCCTGTTCTGTTCCCTGCCATTATGTGACTAATATTACTGTCCACTGCAATATATCGTTTGTCAAAGTCAAAGCGAACTTTATTGTCAATCAAACTCTGCAACAGTAACGTTACATTGCAAGCAGACTGGAATTGCCTTTCTCCAAACTCCAAATAAGCAACAAGGTTAAAAGTTTGACATGTAACCAAGTTATGTAACTGTATTTAACACAACTCACTAGGACAAAGTGAAATTGATATCAAGCATTATAAGACATAACATTAACAGTAGACTGCAATAGATATAATTAACACAATAACAGGCAACATACCATAGACACTGTGAGCTTACATTACATTTCTAGACTGTCAGCGTTTCAGAAAGTACTTGAGGTTTTGCTGGAGTGCAATAGTAATGAGTGTCAACAAGGTTCAATGAGGCAAAAGTGCATGGTGCAAAGTAGCAGCATGGAGATGAAAGTCTGTAAACATTTTTGCATAGTAATGTGCATAGAGTAGTTGGTCTTTGGTTATGTGTGTGTGTGTGTGGGGGGGTCTCTTTATCATGCATCGTAGTCTTAAATATAGTTAAATCTTGGTTTTATGTCTAACTTTTAACTTTGTTATTGCACGTTTGGAGAAACGCAATTTCAGTCTTCTTGCAATCTACTGTTGCAGAGTTTGGTTGACAATAAAGTGTGCTTTGACTTTGATAGCTTAATGTTTTTGAGTGATTACCTGCAACCACTGCATTGTTTTAAGTGATGTTATTGTGGCATGTTAAACAAAACATTTTTTGGCCAGGAGCACTTGTTAACTTTTATATTATTTTACATTCACAGGAACACCACTTTTGGTCCTGACGGCTCCTGCTGACTAACCTGACTGTCGCCATCTGGTATTCAAAATACCATCTGGGGCGGAACCAAAACCAAAACGATTTCGACGGAGAGTTTTTTTCTTAAAAATCTTGCATGTGATTGGACACAGAGTATGTCCGTCGTCTTGACTGACGCGCCCTTTCAACCACTCACGTTAAACTGTTGTAACGTCATTTCACTGCGACAGACGGAAAATGAGTACTCTACCCCAGGCCTACTAGGCTAGCTATCAAAACAATGCAGCATGGCTACACCGAAACGGACAGGACTCTTTAGCTACCAATGGAGCCATCTGATAAATTAAACTTTTGCCAAATCCGGTCGGAAGTAGAGCAAAAACATCATTGCCACCGACAAACGATTCCAATGCCGTCCTCTGTTCGTCTTTTAAAGAATGCACACGCGGTAGTTTTGACAAAACATTGGAAATAGCAGAATGGATATCGACCCTGGGATTCCTAGCGCACGCCGCCATCGTTGTTTTCTCTCCTGACCTGGGCCCGACTACAACCGCCGTCGCTCCCTTGATTGCGTCACACCACCCACCCATGGAAAAACCCACCCGGCAACTCTGATTGGCTCATTCGTTTCGAAGTGAGACTGAAGCTCACGGCACTCAGATGGATGCGGGGAGGTAACCGCAACGCCCTCTAGCGTGTAGTTTAGCGAAACGCATCCAGATGATGACAATCAGGTTACCTGCTGACATCAATTCAGTTGAATTCTCCATATGGACAACACTATCCAACAAGGGTAGCATTCGTCTGGGACTGTGCATGGTGCCATTACCCAGCTATGAACTTGGTTTTGACTGGCTTGTGCAACAGTTGTAGGAGAAGGGCTGTTCAATTCAACAAGGGCTGTTCAATTAAGGTGGAGAAAGAGGTAAAGGAAGTGCTTGCCGATTCCAAACAAACGTGTTTCCAGAAACTCTTTACTCTCACTTTGAAGATCAACCCAGCCACATACAACCTGGTCATCTCTGTCTGCTCTTGCTCATCCCATCCCACCCCACTCATGCTCAGAACCCACCCCAGATTACAAACTGATTCAAGACAAAACCGTTAACCACAGATGTTGGAATGTGTTTACAGAGGACATGACATTGACTGCTGATTTGACTGCTGTTACAGGGCTAGTCTTGTCAGTCCATCTACTCCACTCTTCACCTCACAAGAAGCAGACTCTGCGTTAGACCATTGTCAATAGATCTTTAATCTGTCGTATATCATTGCCAACATTCCTGTTTTCAGCTTAAACCATGCCAAGGAGATATTACTTATCATTTGTGATGTGTTTGGTGATGAGGAATTTACTCTAGAGTCTGACTCAGGTGGGGATTTCACTGAGCCACACCTGTATTACAGTGATACTTAGACGCAACAGATGTGGAGGAGAAGGAGGATGAGGATGAATTTAGGAGCCATGTCAGTAGCTCTGAGTCTGTGCAGTGAATTGATTGTTGTGAAAGCAGTATTTACTCCTGTGTGCACCCATGCAGAGAGGGGCACATTTATTTACTTGCACATGTGATGTACTTTTTTGCCTATTGTCAAAACTCACTTGTAAATAATAAACTATAATATCTGCCAAAGCATGTTTGTTTGTTGTGACAGATCTCAATGAACCAATAATGAAACAAATGATGAAGCACAGTAAAAGTTATTTGTTAGGAGTCTACTGTTGACTACTGTGTGGTGATAGCCATATTAAATATCACTGGAGAGGTACATTTCTCTCTGATAGAGCAAGTAGTGCACAGAAGTAATGAAATACTCACAATGTATTATCTTCCCATTTATTTTATAGGAAAAAGTTATTTTAATATTTAGCCTACACTACACAGTAGTAATTCACTGTAGGTTACTGGGGCAGATGTTACTGTCAATGTATATTATGTAGCCTATAGTGTTTTTCTGTGTATAATTCACTATTACAGAAATGTACTTTACAGTGATAGAATTTACTTTACACTTTAATTATTTTCTTTCTAAAGCCACATCCTGGGCCTCCTTGGGCATTGGCAAATGTTATTTGTGATAATACAGTGTTCCATCCATTCTTTTAACTTTGCACGTATCCACTGACATAGTCCCTCGTTTAAGACTTCGGTGTTTCTGATAACTCGAATCAATAGGCGTGTTTGAGATGTAAAGCCGCCTGCAGCCGGCTGCAGCCAAGCGATGCATTGTGGTTAGACGCGGTGTCCGACTTCCGGCTGACTTCACCAAGCTTGTGAATGCGTCACCAAAATACGCCCACAGCACGTCACTCAAAACTCGCGGTAACAAGGCGGCTGCAGCCGAAACCCGCATCTCCTTTTTCTCGGCTGCAAGAGGATGCATCCCACCCCCATGACGTAACTCATTATTCCGATTGGTTTGAAACTCCTCATGACAAATATGACACCAACCACGTTGTACTCACTGAAAATGGGCTTATTTGAATGAGCTGCTGCTAAGCAGTATGCAAGTTTTGCCCAATGAAATAGCCTTATTGCTCTCCAGCATGGCTTGGTTTGCCATCTCAAATAAGCATTTCATACCACATTACTATTTTTAACAAAACACCTTCAAACACAACTCTGTTCCTCTTGCATTGCAACAATAATTTATTAAGCAACATTATATGATTTATTTCGCCAGTTATCACGTTCATTTTAATGATGAAATGAGGGGATTCAAGCTGTTTTCAGTGCAAACAAACTTCCGCGATATCTCCTGACATCACGTCCATGTTCACGTGTGTTTGGCTACAGCCAGCTGCAGCTGTGTTGTCCACCTTGTCCCCCATGCTTTTCCACTCCCACCGACGTATTTCCGTAGATCTCGCTGGTTCTGGCTACAGCCTCTAGCTGTACCGACTCTGAACACGAACGAGCTTATTGTGTAAACATTGTTTGCAACGTTGGCTGCGTGACGGCTCCCACTAGGCTTCTTTACCCCCAATTCCCTGTCGACTATGTCCATAAGGGACTTTTGAACGCCTCTCGCAAAGCCAGCATCGCTCGTTCACCGGTACATCCATGTTCGCTCTATCTGTGCCAGTGAGAGATGGCTGTTGTTTACAGCGGACGCAGTTTCCGGTGAGTGATAGCGTGGCTTGCTTCACGATCGAGCTGGCGCACAGCACACGTCATGGCCAAACGTTAGCGATTGGTTGAAATCAGATCCAATCCTTTCAAACTTCTACGGAGTCCACGCCTCCAGCTTGTAATCGTTCGTCAATGGAACAGTGCCAGACCCTTGTGCGAAGCTAAAGCGTAGACCAAGGGGATGGCAAATTTGCCAGGCTAATTCATTACTAATTCATATATTTTTGCAATGTAACTATTATCATGACATTTTTTAGTAAAGCTCAAAATTGGAGGCCCCCGAGGCCCTGCCAAGTGGTTGAGGCCCTACGCACCTTGCGTACTCTGCGTATGGGGAACGGCGGCCCTGCACATTATATTTTTGTTGCATATTTCACTTTAATTGTCAACTAAACTTCTGACACGATGCAATAGTACTCTCACAAAGAAATATTTAAATATCAACCTCACAGTTGGTAAATTACATTCATCCTTACATTCATTAGAGGACAGAATGTGATGTTGGAAATCATAACTTGACTGAAAATAAATAAAGACTACATTTCCTTACAAATGTTGCACTCATTTGTAATTCAGTCTTTTTCCGACCTAAAAGGCATTATCTCATTGGCAGTATTTCCACACTCTCCCATGTCATAAGGATATGGTTTATTTTATATCTCATGTCCAACGTGCACAGATGGAACATCACATACTTGCTTATAGGGTTGCAAAGGGGTGGAAAACTTTGGTCCAGGAATTTTGGGAATTTTCAGAATTGATCTGAATATAAAGCTTAGTGTTACTATTTATGGAGTGTTTGCTTACCGAGTCATTTTTGATATTTTGCTCTGTGGTATTTATCCAAACACCTTTGCTGTGATTTTATTGCCCTTGTCTGTGAATTTGTTTCCCTTAAGGCCTACTGTCCGTCCCTTTGTGTGTTATATATAAATATATTAACCCTCTATTGCATGATATATGAAATAATAAAGAAAAAAATATTTGAACACATTTTAATACCTTTTATAGAGCACATTGAACAATACCAAACATAATTTGCAAAAATTTTTATATTATGGGATAGATTTAGGTATGTTACTTTGGCGCAACAACATGCAATAATGGTAATAAATACAAAAAGTGCAGTGTATTTAAAATGTATTTCTTTATTTCATAGCAAAACACATTTTCTGAAAGATTTCAATCACCAAATTCATTTTAAACATCATTAATACTAAAAAAAAGTAATACAATTACTGACAGTTATCAATTTAGTTGAGGTTTGTTACCTATAAGCAACAATGCACAACAAAGGATAGCCATTTTTATTCATTCATTCTCATTCATTCTTTATGTTAGGATATCACACACAGGATAAAAGCTAATTATTATCGTTTAAAACATTTTCTCAAACTACTAAACAACAAACACTAGAAGATGATTCAGTATTAACACAGATATCAAAAAAGTGAGTCCAACTCATCTTTAGGCTATTGTAGGCTATGTGAAAGGGACGAAGGTACAGGTACAACTGGGCCTCGTCTTCTTTTCAGGCCTGGATATTCAAAGATGCCATCCCCACCTGCACTGAAAAGGATAATTATGTTATTTTTCAATGTGTCTGGACAAATTAATGGCATGTTAAACATTGAAACAGCGACATATACACAAAGAGAGAGATATACACGCACAGACACACACAAAGAGAGAGATTTAAGCACATACATTTGAGCTGACAAGACTACAAATTTTAGGCTATGCTTAAACTACCAATGAATAAACTGGAAAAAAAATCATAAATAATGTTACTTACTTATTTTAAAATGAAAAAACATTGGTATATATTGACAGATAGTATAATATATCATGCCATCTGTGTGTAATATTGCATTGGTAAAAAGCATAAGAGCACAGAAAAATCGTTCCACTGTTGCATACTGTTGCTTTGAGGCAACATAGCTATTTTAGCCCTTTACAAAAGAAATATTCAATATAATTATAACCAACAGAAGAAAATGAAATCAGAACTTACCCAAAAATGTGAAAATATTTTTTAGTTCATGGAAATCCTCAGGATAATGACACTTTTTCATAGTTTTAGAGGGCGGAAAAAACATGGCATCCATTTCAGAGTGCAGGTGAGAAAAAGAGTTTGAAAAAGGAATGGGACAAGTCATGTGATCAAATACAAGTAGGCTATTGGCTTAAAATACTTCCTCCTGATTAAAATAATCTATTTTTATTGGTGTATAACTTTTAGTGCCAGTGAAACTGAGGGAAAATGGGTATGTCCATATAGTCATTGATGTTTGTTTTCCTCCTCAGGCTATGGCACTGTTATTTATACTCTCTCTCATTTCAGAAATATAGATGTGGTGTATTTTTATTTCTTATGTCCAATATTCACAGATGGAACATCATGTAGAATCTGCTCCCCTTTGAGTCCTCATGTGTGTCTCTATGGTGATCTAATAAACTGATTCCTTCCTTCTCTACAGCCTACAGTAATATTAGTCCATGAATTTCTTACAACTTAATGAAAAGAAAACTGAAGTGATCATATTTGGGCCTCCTACTTCTGTATCTGACCTGAGTAATGCTCTTGGTCCCTTATCTTCAAATTTCAGTAGTGTAGTAAAAAACCTTGGAGCCTACCTGGATTCTTCACTCACATTCAGTAATCAAATAAGCAGTGTGGTGAAGGCCAGTTTTTCCAATTGAGAACCATTGCAAAGTTAAAATCTTTCCTCTCTGCTAAAGACATGGAAACTCTAATTCATTCATTCATCACTTCAAGATTAGACTATTGTAATGCACTTTATTTTGGCCTTCCCAACTCTTCTATTGCTAGATTACAAATGGTTCAAAATGCTGCTGCTAGATTGCTTACTGGAACTAAGAAGCGTGATCACATCACTCCTGTGCTCTGTGAACTGCACTGGTTGCCAGTGAAATATAGAATTGAGTTTAAATTGTTACTTTATGTTTTTAAAGCCTTACATCAATTAGCACCTGATTACATCTGCAATTTACTTAGTCCTTACTGTACTTCTAGGCCCCTCAGATCTTCCTCTAAACTTCTTCTTTCTGTTCCCTCCTCTCACCTTAGAACCAGAGGTGACAGAGCCTTCTCTGTTTCTGCTCCCCAGCTCTGGAATAGTCTCCCCTCCCACATTAGGTCCATTCATACCATTGATCTTTTTAAGTCTAAGTTAAAAACACATCTTTTTTCCCTAGCCTTTAATTCTCCCTAAACCCCTTTCCTCTTTTATTTTTGTTATTATTTTTGTTTGTTTGTTTTATTTGGTCATTTGCATATTATTATTATTATTATTATTATTATTATTATTATTATTATTATTTGTTTATTGTTTATTATTATTATTATTATTATTATTATTATTATTATTATTATTATTATTTTAAAAGCACTTTGGATCAACTATGTTGTATGAAATGTGCTATATAAATAAAAGTGACTTGACTTGACTTACAGTACTGCAGTATCAAAGAAGAAGGCTTCAGGTCTTTAGCAGCAGCACTGAGATCAAAGCCGTCAAGTCTCAGATATCTTGATCTGCATGAGGCTATAGACAACATATTGTATTAGATCCTTTCCATATAGTCATTGATGTTTGTTTTCCTCCTCAGGCTCAGTAACTGTAGTCTCATTGAGAGGAGCTGTAGAGGTCTGGGATCTGTCCTCAGCAAAGCATCCTCAAAGCTGGAAGATCTGGACCTCAGTGGCAACAGTATTGGAGATGCTGGGGTGCAAGAACTCTGTCGTGGACTGAAGAATCCAAATTGTACATTGGAGATACTCAAGTAAGATATTTTGGTTCTTTTTTAATCAATCCTATGGGTTAACTTCTGCTTTCCTGACTTTTTTTCAAATGCTTAATTCCAGTTCATGACTGGTCTGCAGAAATAAGTAATGCAGTAAAAAACACAGTTGACAGTCTAAAGAAACACTTTGACGAAGAACTTACATGAAACAGAATAGCATTTCATATTCATAAAACCACAAGAACACAACAATTTGAAGGTCAGACCAGAGGATTACACCTCACTCACAGGATGCAGCCTACATGTATCTGTGCCCCTCCTCCCTCCTCTGTATGAGAATTCAACAAAACTCCTTATCATGAAGTTCTCACATGCTCCTGTGAAATAGAGTTGGAAATGAGATTTGATTAATTAATACCTCTCAAATAGAATTTGCAGGCTATCTATGGGCAACATGTTGTATTAGAGTCTTTTCATACAGTCACTGATGTCTGTTTTCCTCCTCAGGCTCAGTAACTGTAGGCTCACTGAGAGCAGCTGTAGAGGTCTGGGATCTGTCCTCAGCAAAGCATCCTCAAAGCTGAAAGATCTGGACCTCACTGGCAACAGTATTGGAGATGCAGGAGTGCAAGAACTCTGTAGTGGACTGAAGAATCCAAATTGTTCATTGGAGACACTCAAGTAAGACATTTTGGTTCTTTAATAATCAATCCTATGGGTTAACTTCTGCTTTCTTGTTTTTTTTTTCTAAATTCCACTTCATGACTCTGGTCTGCAGAAATAGGTCATGCAGTAAAATGCATAGTTGACGGTCAAAGGAAACACTTTGACGATAAAACAGAAAAGCTTTTCATATCCAAGACTGCAACAGGTTTAGATTTTAAATTACCAGTTCTTCCTCAATTGTACAACAACTGTAATTATTTAAGAAAATTCTGGAAGAATATATCTAAAAACAGAAGCATGTTTTGTGTTTTTGTTTACCTTGATTAATTTAACAATTAAAACTTTGAGAAAAATTGTACTGAGGTGACACTATAATAAGAAGACATGGTATTGGAGCAATTGATGCAGGAGAATGGAAGTAAAACTTCCTGACTCTTAGCAGCCAATATGTGATGTCAGGGTAAAGGGGTGTGACGTGATGTAGGTGGAGGGGAAGTGAGTTCAGTTCAGTGATGGTCCTTAGGAACAAACTGTTTTTCATCCTTGATGTGTGGGGCTGTGGTAGCCATGTAACGTCTCCCTGATGGCAACAGTTGGGAGGGGTGGGTGACTTTATTTGAGCATTCTGCTGGCTTCCTTTGTGTCCTGAAGACATCTTCCAGAGTAGCAACTGTATAGGAACAGACCAATGTAAGACATAGGCCTATTTCACAGTAATGTTTTATGACAGAATGCATTGCTATTAACACTATGTATTAGCACTCTCACAAAGAAATACATGTATTCAAATAATGTCATCATAGTTGTTAGTACTGTACGTTCCATTCATACTCACATTCTCTAGATGGCAGCAAAAGCACTCTCTGGTAGTCCTGCTGCTTCACACCCTGTCTGTTCAACCATCTTCATATCCACAAATTTAGTTCACAAAACTTCCATATTCAGTATTTCATATACATATGATGATCATGATGTATGTTATGGTGAAATGTTGCCCCAAACAACCAAAACACACAGTATCCTATATTTCCATTATATATTCCCACCTGACTGTAACTGGATTCTGCAGATCTCACTCATCTGCAGTGTGTGTGTGGTGTTTTATTACACACTGACCAACCACTGAATTGCTGAATTGCTGTCAGTGAATTTGACAGTGATGGTGATTGTCATGCTCTTTTAAACACACACACACACACACACACACACACACACACACACACACACACACACACACACACACACACACACACAAACACACAAACACAATACGTTATTTGCAGTATGTAAGACATATTTAACAGACATTTTTCAGTGACAAAATGCATTAACTTCTAACACTATGCATTATCACTCTCTTTGGGAAATATTTAAATAATGTCCTCATCATTGTTACTACAGTATGTTCCATTCATCCTCACATTCATTAGATTACTGCAAAGCACAAAATGTAACTCACTGGTAGTCCTGTTTTTTCACACCCTGTCTGTACAACCACCCTCATATTCACAAACTTTAGGTCACAAATATTCCATTTACAGTATTTCATATACTGTACATATGATGAACTTGATGATGTTCTGGTGTGTGTGGTGTTTTATTACACATTGCTAATGATATATGTCTGGTTTGGAACAGAATATGATGTTGGAAATCACAGTTTGACTGGAAATAAATAAGGACTATATTTCTCTTTTCTTTTCACAGCTTGGGATACTGCAGTATTACAGAGGAAGGCTTCAGGTCTTTATCAGCAGCACTGAGATCAAACCCGTCACACCTGAGAAAGCTGAGACTGGCAGGGAATAAAGTAGGAGACTCAGAGATGAAGCATATTTGTTCTCTTCTAGTGGATCCCAACTGTAAACTAGAGTACCTAAGGTGAGTATCGCAAGACCAACCACTGCGTTACAACCACTTGCTGTCTGTGAATTTGACAGTTTATTGTCATGCTCTTTTAAACACACACACACACACACACACACACACACACAAACATTATATTTTTGTAGCATATTTCACTTTAATTTTCAACTAAACGTCTGACACGATGCAATAGTACTCTCACAAAGAAATATTTAAATATCAACCTCACAGTTGGTAAATTACATTCAGAATGTGATGTTGGAAATCATAACTTGACTGAAAATAAATAAAGACTACATTTCCCTACAAATGTTGTACTCATTTGTAATTCAGTCTTTTTCCGACTTAAAAGGCATTATCTCATTGGCAGTATTTCCACACTCTCCCATGTCATAAATATGGATATGGTTTATTTTATATCTCATGTCCAACATGCACAGATGGAACATCACATACTTGCTTATAGGGTTGCAAAGGGGTGGAAAACTTTGGTCCAGGAATTTTGGGAATTTTCAGAATTGATCTGAATATAAAGCTTAGTATTACTATTTATGGAGTGTTTGCTTACCGAGTCATTTTTGATATTTTGCTCTGTGGTATTTATCCAAACACCTTTGCTGTGATTTTATTGCCCTTGTCTGTGAATTTGTTTCCCTTAAGGCCTACTGTCCGTCCCTTTGTGTGTTATATATAAATATAATAAACATTGTTTTTATTTTTTGATAATAGTCCAGTCCCTCTATCTCCATTTATTTCCCTTTATTTGGAAAGACTGCTTAGTTATTTAGGGGGTTTAAAAATCAAATTGAGGTTCTAGGAAAACTTCCTCTAAGGGTTACATTACAAAATTGCCCCATAGTTTAGTACATTCCATCCTCACATTCATTAGATGGCTTCAAAAGCACACTCTTGTAATAGAGAACATTCCCATTATATATTCCCACATGACAGTCACTGGATTCTGCAGATATCACTCCACTGCAGATTATAAAGAAAAACTATATTTCCCTTTTCTTTCCACAGCAACAAGAAATGTTAGACACACATAAAGCATTTCAGTCTTTGTACAACCCATAAAGCACAAGCCCTATGGCACTGTTATTTATACTCTCTCTCATTTCAGAAATATAGATGTGGTGTATTTTTATTTCTTATGTCCAATATTCACAGATGGAACATCATGTAGAATCTGCTCCTCTCCTAGTCCTCATGTGTGTCTCCATGGTGATCTAATAAACTGATTCCTTTCTTTCTTTCTACAGCCTACAGTACTGCAGTATTAAAGAAGAAGGCTTCAGGTCTTTAGCAGCAGCACTGAAATCAAAGCCGTCAAGTCTCAGATATCTTGATCTGCATGATAATAAACCTGGATCCTCAACACTGCAGCTTTTCTCTGAACTTCAGAAACATCCAAACTGTAAACATGTCCGAATATGTGGACTTAATGATTCCATTCACATTTTATTCTAGCCTGGTTCACCAAACACTTTCTAATCATTTCACTTCATGCACAGTGTCTGAAATTTCTCAATTTGTGTATGCTTCCTTCCTTGTAGGCAGATCATTTAAAATTATTGGCATGCCAGAGCCATCATTTTATTTTATTCCGCATGGACAGCAAATACATTATGTTGACATGTGGCAGTGACAAATAATGAACTACATTCACAGTCTATATTTGACAATCACAATCATGTCACTCGTACAGTAGCTTGCTGTTGTAACTTGTGCTGGATGTATAGAAGAATTATTGTTATTCTTATTTACACAGTATACTATTTGGTGTTCAATATGGGTATGGGATCAATTTAATGACGCCTATATGGGTCCCCTATTAGTAGTTTTATGTGCAAATAATATAATAATGTTAAGTAAAATCTTTGTAAATAGTGATGTGTGATATCATATGTACGTGTAGATATGTATGTATAAATGCAAGAAAGATCTGTATGCATGTCCATCTGTTTGTTACACTTGCCCAACTGACTTCACTCTTCTCCATTTTCAAAACTCATTAAAAAATCATTTAAATTGCTTTTATTGCTTTTTTGGAAAAGACTATTCTGTCATCGACATGTTTACTAGAGGTTAGTCAAAGCCCTTCAAAGTGGCCTGCTGTAGGCCTACATGAATGAAAAGTGTTCAAAGGGCACTCTAGTAAACTACAGAGACATACAAAAAAGATCAGTCTGAAGTAATGCTATCATTTATTTAACTTTTTTAACAAACCATATAAATATTATTTTTGAGAAAAATTGTTACGGGGCAGCCACATGAGATAAATGTAAATAACAAAAAAGTTTGTGCATACTGCAGAACAGACATTATATTATTAAAAAAAAAATTTAAAACAAGTATTTTGAAAACAATTTTCAGTTCATTGAAAAACAAAAGTAAAAAAAAATATATATTGCCCAATGTTCTCCTCAGGAAACAAAATGTACATGTAGGCTAATATAATTAAAGGTGTGTGTCTGCAATTGGGAGACGTCTCAGCTCAACAATCTGAGACTCGGCTCGGCTGCAGTTTCATCCTGGCTCCCCTGGATGGACTCATCATCAGTAATGTAAAGGCCAGAACCTGTGGAGAAAACACCACCAGAAGGGGAGAGATTATTATAGTTTAGAGCTCTAAATTAATGGAGGCTCCTGTCTGTGTGTAAAAGTGTACTTTTAACATTACATTCTTTCTGCTCTTGCTTTCTCAGTTTACCTCTTCAATTTGGCAGGGGAAAAGGCCCTCTCTGCCTTACTATTTACACTGAGTGAAGAGTGTGCTTGTTAGTCTCACCGGTCTTTAAGGCAAATATAAGGTCATCAAAGTCCTGTGACTTCATCAGCTGTGAGGGCGTTAGGTAATTCTAGATCTCCTTGGTATGGCTGGCTTGGCAATGCTGATGTGTACATAGTGCTGCGGTGAATGCTACGCCTCAGGGATGCCTGTTCCCAGTCAGCCCTGTTCAGGCCATTCATATCCACAGGGTAAATGGCTTTAGTAGACCAGCAGAACTGGTTATGCAGGATGAAATAAACAGCAAACACATACAGGCCCTGCACAAGATGAATCACAGGAATTTAGATTTTTATTCAAAATCTGTATCTCACTCAAAATGATTTGCCCTTCTTTTAGCACAGTACATTCTGGAATGTGTGAAATGTACTTGATTGAGAAGCTCTTACCAGCAAGATGTTAAAGATGATATAAAGGATCTGCATCCAGAGGAATCTGTAGCCCATCTGCAGCCCTGCCTAGAGCCACACCAGAGAGACCAGAGCAAACAGGAGGAGCACCATGGGGATCTCTGAAACACAACACAGTGGGTTTAATACTGACACAGAGAGATCAAAATGCACATATTCTAATACTCTACTCTAATTTGTCCCCGACATCAACCCCCAACAAAGTTTGAATATCACAGTTTCCTAGGGCTTGACTGTAGTCGTAGAGCAAATCAATTTGATAACGCTAGTGTATGTGTAGTAGTCAAGAATTTAAAATTTCCAAAAGTCATGACACTTGTAAAACTCTACATAATATATGGAGCTGTTGGTGCGCCCCTGTAAATGTCATCATAAGCCTTCCACTGCTGAGTAACCTGATAGGCATGGGCAAAGACCACCAGCACCCCCACCAGACAGATGAGTGGCACCAAAGCAGCCCACCAGAGGGCAGCATACACATTAGGGATGAAACACCTGGGAAGGAAAGATGTTAAAATGTCAAAAATTACTTGACGACATCATGATCCCTGTCAATTGTGCATGTCTATATCGGTCAATGAGGTAAATAACTCACAGTTCTCCATTAACAAGGCCATAGGCATCATGATCATGGATGCTCCAACCGTATCCTCCCAGGAGCACAATGACCAGTATGATGATGACCAGTGCTGGAAGCCCCCAGCTCAGGAGGATGAACAGAAGATGCCTCTCTGTGTGTTCATCATTCATCACAAGCGTCTGCCAGAAATTCACTGCCTACACAGGATTACATTCAGTGAGTTTAAATCTACATGAACCTTTATCACATTTGCCAGACATTCAGAAGTGAGTACAAAAATCAGTGGCAAAAAACTCAAATGCAACAATACCACTAATTTGACATTACAGGGAGGCTACACTGTAAACCTATCTTCAATGTAACTGGTAGCGCTAGACATGGCAGCTCAGGGAACATTCTGATGTCTTTTAATGTTAATCTCTTATGTAAATTAAGGCTACTTGAACTCTGTAACACATCCATGAAGCCCTAGGGTTACAGTAGTAAAGGTAAGAAGAATATGACCTGAATGAGCATCCAGCTGAACTGGCTGAGATTAAAGTAATGTGAAAAAAGGCCCAGCGCCGCACAGCTATCCTCAGCAAACATCTTCCCATGAAAAAATGACACAAGGAAGCAGATCTGCACAGTTTTTAGAATGGAAAAAATATGTTAGGGACTAAAATTGAAAGTGCTGATTATCGTTAAAATTGAATAAATGTATAAAATGTATACATACTGCTTTACATTCCAACAAGTATCTATTCACTCCAGTAATATGTGCATGAAAAGGATAAAAACCTACAACCACAATCATTTCTGACACCATTGTTCCTTACCTGTCCACCCAGACAGGCAGCCATCATGTGTGTGAGCAGTTTAACAGCAAACATGGGGAACCTGGAGCACAATGCATGTGATAGAATCGCCAGAGAGAAGCATGTCATGAATTTGATTTTGATTTGATTTGATTTATTCGACCAACTCAGATTTTAAAACAAAAGAACATGATACAGATAAAACACCGCACCATCCCTTCTAACAAGACAGTCAGGATTACACAATAAAGCCCTAGAGCTTATTTCCATTGTGGTCCCACCAAAGTGCAAGAGAGTTGGGTGACAGCAGATCTTACAGACAAGAATAGACGTGTGATATACAGGATGACTATTTAATTTTCAACATGCATTCATCATCTCTTTGCATCCATGATGTGGTGGTATAGTAGCCTCGAAATCTAGACTTACTCTAGCGGCGTAACTCAGCCAGTATGTCTAGTAGCAAGCCATAGACAATTTGATTGGTTGGACACTGTTGATGTTTAGGCCGGGCTTCGTTGAAAACAATTATCTTTTGAATTGGTCATAGTGCTACAGTATTGTGTGCAGAAGCAGTTTGTAAGATAACTGCCTTGTTCCACCCACGATTGAGTTTGGTCTATCCTTGCCAGACTATACATTTCAATATTATAAGGATGGCTTGTCAAGCTAGTGGTATAGCCTAAATAATCAAACTTGTCAAGCTAGTGGTATAGCCTAAATAATCAAACTTGAATTGTAGGATTTATTCCATTTTCTGATTAAATAAGCAGTCAGTATGTAGTGAAACATAAAAACTTACCAGAGATGCATTTGAACCCACTAGCATAAAATGCTGCATTGTAAGAGATGAGGGAGGTTTTATCAACATATGCGCTGTAGATGGACAGATGGGAACAAGCACACTCCACAAAATTCTCACTGTCATCCACAACACGGCAGAAATTCTCATCTGACAGCCAGCTGCTGGAGAAAGTAGACATATTTACATATATCCACGGGTGTCACTTCCAATAAACAGACGATAAAAGGGGGCCCAGGCATGTTGTTTCTAGGTTACCAGCTTCATAGACACACAATAGACACATCAATAATACTACATATTACCCATGAAGTCTGAGCTCATGTAATTATATAATAAAAAATGAATCTGAGATTAGTTGTAGAATATCAGCAACGTATTGGAATATACTATTGTTATACACATTTAGCCTTCTCTCCAATGTTGTAATTATATTTTTTAAATGGAGCACCATTCAGAAATTTCATTTGGCAAGTTCAGGGAGTGTGTAGCTTACTTGAATAGCATATAAGAGAGATGTGTGGGATGGGCCCTGAATGGGGCCCAGCCCACTAAGATATGTCCCCTAATGGTACAACTTGGAAATGGCACTGAGGATGATAAACTGATAAACTGAGGTTTATCTAGAGTCACTGATAAACAGGTTTATCTAGAGTCTCAATGTTATGGTTTATGTAAAGTTCATCACCACGTCAACTTTAGGTGAACTCTGTGGACTCGCTTCTCTGTCTCATATGCAGAGAATGTTTGGGAAAGTTTTGTACAAAGTATATGTGGAGTGGCATTTCATTTTTGTCACATCAGCATCATCTCATGCTCAGTCAGCTGTTTTTGAATCAGAATTCATGTGTATTCTGCAAATTCTGTTTCTTTGCTTGGAAATGGGATTATAAGATGCTAGTGGGGGGTTGTGATATTGGTTTTCAGAAAGAATAAACTGTAATGTTGCCCAGACTCATTCCCTTTTGAAAAAAGTTTCATTTCAAGACTTGCAATGGTGTTATTTCCGTGTGCAGAAGTATTTAGGTCTACTTAACCTTCAGACTGTACATTTTACACAACAATGTCCCTAGTGGAAGTATGTGCATTGTGCATGATTGTCAAAAATTACGGTTAGCGTTAGCTGATTCCACAGGAGGCAAACTGATTGTTGAGGTTTGACCTGGACATCTTGGGTGTGGATGCGGTATAATACTTCAGTTACCTCATCAAGAGGCTGAGAACTGCGTCCTACCAGGCTCACTGAAAACACCTAAGACAGCAGATTTGGTGAAAAAAAGAAGAGATCAGAACAAAGAAATGGAAATATTTGGTGATGTTTGTCCTCTTTTATTCCTGTCTGTGTCTGCAATTATTTTTAACATGACTACACATATCACTATAAAAACCCATTGTAAGTTTATGTTAATGTAAATAAAAACCTGCATCTGCTAAATAACATTTAACAACCACAAAGGAAGATGAATATTATTACCTTGTCATTCAGTGCAGTGACTTTTCCATTTGTGATGAACCAGTGCTCAGTGCTGTACTCTGTGAACTGGATTTTACGGCAGGCTGAGAGGGCCAGGCTGCTGAGGGGAAGGGCTGGGACCTCAAGGAGATCTTGTGAAGGTGTCCATGTTTCTGCCTGTGAAAGTGTGGCCATTGATCTGTGTGGGGTACCAGTGGTGAGCAGCTAGTGAGCTGTTAGTCTTCCACTGAGTAACCTGATAGGCATGGGCAAATACTAGCCTGACACGTCAGACTATATCATAAGAATGTATAGTCTGAAGACCACTGATAGACTGTACCTCAATGGAGGGGCGGGTGATTGCGTTGTCTTTCAAACTGCCTCTCCACGTAATAGGCTAGCGTTCCGGCCAGTGGTACCAGCTGGTATATCAAACTTTTCCCGTAGCCCGTCGGTAACACGGCAAAGACATCTTTTTCAGAACGAAAAACTTCAGTGCACTTTCTTGTTTCACTTTCAAAGAAAATGACTAGTGCAATTCGTCCAAAACTAAAGCCAAAGACGATTCTGCTCTGGTTTGAGCAGGGCTGTCGTCATCGTACAAAGCCCGCCTTACGATTTCCTGTACACATACCGCGCTGTGATTGGTTATCCGCCGCCAGAGGAAGAATACAACGGGTTTCTATCAGTGGCCTCTAGACGTATCCTCCGTGCAAATTCAAATTTGCTACCGCTAGGGGTACGTCTAGAGTTCTAGGCTAGGCAAATACCACCAACACTCCAACCAGACAGATGATGGCACCTAAGCAGCTCAACAGAGGGCAGCATAGACGTTAGGGATGATGACACCTGAGAAAGAAATGTATGGAGAAGATGTCAAGAACTTTGCATGTACATGTAGGCCTCCGTACTGGAAAATAATTTAGCTATAGCAAAGACCATGAAATAGCCTAGGCCACTTCAGTCCTCTCTGACTAGACTAGCCCATGAATAGTGGATGACACGCATGTTGCTATGCGCCTAGAACAAGGCTGTTTCCCTGCTTTCCATGACAGTACAGTAGTTTAGCTTACTTGCTATTGCAGCACATAATGGGAGGGCTCATGAAAATGAAAGTAAATTGTAGTTGAAGTGTTGTTTAGCGTTTAACCTTCGACCAGCTCCTTGACAAGTAGCCCTGTTCATGTTGCGAATTATTAATTTTGACAATGAAGACTAACCGAACTAGCTATTTCACCTGCTTAGGTAAAATGGATTCATGAAGATCCTTGAAGAAGTTTACACAAAACACAACCGAACGGTGAGTTATTGCTTCACCTTTGCAAGTCATTCCAATAGGCTTTAACCTATGCAATGAAGCAAATAGCCTATAAACTAGCGTTGCCTGAATTAATAATAAACAGAAGTAGGCTGTAAATGATCCATTTTCTTGCCTGATTCTGATTTTCTGTCAGGAAATAGCCAACTGAATGTGAATTTGTCACTATTGGGAATGGGGAAGGGTGGCTTTAGGAGCTGTGTGTAAGAATTGTATTCCAAATAATCATTAAACGGCCCTGTAAGGACTTAAGTGCTTGAGCAAGAGTCAGCTCTTAAAAATGCTGCGTAACTGAGCGCCAAAACTTACCTTTGGCCAAAAAAGAATGTCATGCACTTACAGGAGAATGAACAGAAGTTATGGGATAAACATTACTTGTTATTATAACACATAAGGGCCATTGAGTGTTGCATGGTTGGTTTGGTTTTAACTCTTCCTTGCCTAACAGAAATTTTCTCAACCTAAATTGTTAAGAAAATTATTTAATAAT
Source organism: Sardinella longiceps (assembly GCA_027497455.2). NCBI lineage: Eukaryota > Metazoa > Chordata > Actinopteri > Clupeiformes > Clupeidae > Sardinella > Sardinella longiceps. Next base: position 183,955 of record JAODXP020000158.1, read on the forward strand.
AATAATTTATTATCAACATCAAGGTTTGGAATACACTTTTTTATATTATTAATATTATCATTATTAACTCTTACAGGGTTATCCTAACATTAACATGCTGTCAATAGGATTAAGAATGATGAACAATTAAATAGCAAACTTATAACTTACTAATTGAATCTGGGACTGTGGGAAACTAAAACTGGTAGTGAGCTTTTATGTTTAACTTAAAGGAGCTGTGTGTAGGATTGTGGCCAAAATTGGTACTACAATCATGTTCAAAATATTTTGCTGATTTCAGCCATCTCCATCTTTCAAAGGGATCTCCTATACATCTCCTTGTTTTATTTCTCACTTTGTCATAATTTATTTCCAAAGCATAATGAGGCCTTGACAATGAAACAACACAAACACCACTTTAAATGACAACAAAAACACTACTTGTGCTGCAACTTAGCTTTTCAAATGGCAAGATTCTGTCTGTGATATCAATGTTTAAACTGAACATGATTCCTTCATGTCTGGTGACTCATCAAGGCCATTTTATGATTATTTGAAATTCATTTCTTACACACAGCTCCTAGGAGAATACTGGTGTGATAAGGACCCCACCCCCAAACTTATCAAAATTCTGGCAAATGTTTGAACATCTTATGTTATGATGTTGCAATATACTTTCGTTTATTTCACAGTGACATTCTCCTTTAACTTCTAGTCTCCTGCTGTACTGTGCACCTTGATCGCCCCTTCAGTTAATGTTTTACACCTGTGGTGTTTGTAGGCTACTTGTTAACATGAAGGGTGGGTCAGAGTCAGGCAATAGTCACTCTGCACACTCCATTTTGGCAGACAGCTTTAAGCTATTTTCTTTTAGCCTCTTTTCTTAAAGCCTGATCAGAGTCAGAATCTTAAGAAATACACAATCCATAATTTGAACTGGAAACATGTAAAGATGTGTAGCATTTTTTTTTTTTTTTAATGAGGGTATAGTAAAAACTAGACTTGAAGGTAAGTTATTTATCTTTCTCACTTTGCAGGACTCTTCTCGAAGCTTCTCAATTTTATTTTTACATGATAATGGATTTAGCTGGCACCATAGCCAAACGTCTCCAGTTATGAATAATCAACATTGCTCACAACTATTTGGTTAGGCATTGTGTTTTGTCAAGACACTAGATGGACATTTTCAACATTATGGATTTGTCGATAAACAAAACAATGTTTCATATTCTCATTTATTTTCCTCCAGCTGAACGCAGACAAACCGTAACATTACACTACTTAGTAATTAATACCATATACAGTAATATTTTGTGAATTTGACAATGACTAAAGATGAACTTTGCATTATGTCCAGATACTGAAACATGCATGCTAAAAGGAAGAATAAGCTAAAATATTTAAATTTGGTGCCCAGTTGAGCAGGATAATATTGTTTGTGAGAAGGAAGGAGCTGATGGTGGAAGGGCAACAGACAGGGTAATAAGGAAACACCAGTCAGTTTTCAATGGAAATACTTGCAGAGGAAAATAATGTCTGGCAGTTTAGCAGAAGCTCCATGAAACCCTATAAATGTCTTCTTCAGGCTTTGAGGATTATTTGTCTTGGAAATATAACTTGCTTGCTACATGCCACACTTTGCAAAATTCGGAAAGTACATTTTTCCATTGAAAAGAATTGTTTTTGATTTTAGTACACATTGGTCTAAAGAAGAAACACAACACATCCCGTCATATTGTCTGAATGCCATGGATGTCGTTAGGTCCATTTTAGGCGGGCTCAAGCCTCCCTAAATGTACCCCAAGCCCCCTAACGCTGGGCAGATTATTTTCATTGTATGTAAATTACATCCATTCTTAGCGGTTATATTACTCGCGGAGTTAACGTCAAATACGCGATCTCCGGACACCATCGGATTCAGTAGGCTCCAAGCTTTCCAATGGTACTAATTGCTATGATAAACGGTCCACGAGAAAGTCCACTTTAAGTACATGTGAAATTTCTCAGTAAATTCTCCAGCTCTGCCTGCATCCACTGAGAGCATTTTTTTCTTGTTGTAACTGATGACGAACTATGCTTCAAATTGAGCAGGGAAAATAGTCTTAAATCTGAGGTTTGGTAGGCTATAGTCTGATCCAGCAAATTTTTAGGCAACATATTCTCCAAAAGACTGAACTATGAAATATACATTAGCCTGTAGTCTATGCCATATTAGTTTGTCCTACATGCATTGATGGACATATTTATTTGCCATAGCCTAGCATATATTTTAGTAGCTATTGTATGCTCATTTTGCAGAATAAATGTTTGAGAAACTTTCATATTTGACTGTATCATCAGATGTCCCTAGGATTTGAACTAAGCTATTTGTTACCATTGTTGTATCTTGCTCAGTGCATTAGACTGAAATGAATGCAGCTATATAGAAGAGCCTAGTTCATTTACACCACAGTCATTGATGGAGATATTTGCAAACATCTCTCTTCACAAACCAGTCTGATGAATTGATTTAGACTAATTTTGTTAATAAAAATAGCCTAAGATACGAGATATTCTGATAAATGTCCTTATACAATATACACACATATACACTGTAGGCCTATAATATAATTTATTTATTAAAAATTTTCGGCGCGCCATTACCCCTCTGGGGCTAAGCCCCCCTTGACTATGGATCCTAGTGACGTCCATGCTGAACGCATATACCCTCGTACACCGACTAGACTTGTATGTGTGATCTACGATATTATTTTATATTGTAGATTTGCCTTGGTGAGATCCTCGCTCATCTTATGCATAATGATGGAAGAGACAGCTGGTGGGAATACTCTTCCAGTGAAGGAAAAGAACTCAGCTGCAAGGTAGGTTCTCAGGTTTTTGCACTCCAGTAACATACTGTACCTCAAAGACTTCTGAAACACTGACAGTCTAGAATGTATGCTCACAATTGTGTTGTCTGTTATGTTGTCTGTTATTATGTTACTGACATCTGTTATTACCATGCCTGATATCTTGATATCTTTGCACTTTATGTCTAGTGAATTGTGATGTCTTACATACAGTTATACTTCTTAGTTGTATGTCTTCATTTTAACTTTGCAATTTCAGTCTGCTTGCAATGTACTGTTGCAGTGCTTGATTGACAACAAAGTTCGCTTTGACTTTTTGACTTTATATTAGGTTATATTTACATTAGGTTATAACATATTAACACAACATACAAAACACTAATCAAAAGATGTACAATAACACCTTGTATACACATCTAATCTCAATGAGAAAAAAATATTTTGAGACAAGGATAGGACATTGTCTTAGGAACAAAAATATGATTTTCATGGAATGTCATAGATTTTAATTTTTTTTTTCCAGGGTACAGATAGCTTTTTGTGTAGACACTTCCAAAATCTAAGTGAAATAATTATGTGGCCAAAATTTGATTTCTACAACTCTAAATGCTTCTCAATATGGCACTCATGTGCTTGTACTGTACGTGCTTAAGAACACTGTGGCATGCTCCCAATGAGATGATGGATAGTGTCTTGTGGGACAGAGACAGAGATACTTTATTTTATCCCAAAGGAAATTAAGGTGTCCAGTAGCAGGAAGGGATCACACATACACGTAGGCACACATGCACTGTATTCAACCCATTCCTCCTTGCACAAAGGAGCAGATATCAGTCCCGCTTATAAGTTGAGGACCTTCTACGGCCCTGCCCAACTCTTTAGAGTTTTGCCTCCTAAAATGTCCTCCATGTTCTGGAGGTTGTGTTTAGAGACACATGAAATCTCCTTGCTATGGCATGTGTGGATGCGCAGCGCCATCCTGGAGGAGCTGGACTTGTGCAACTTCTGTAGGGTTAAAGGAATAATTCACCTTTTTTATGAAAATGGATTATTCATTCTCTTACCTGGAGTTACATACTGTATGTGCGTGAAATCATTTTGGTCTCATTGCATGCATTTCCTTTGTCTGGCAACTGAAATTTCACCTTTTTCTTAGCTTTTCTTAGCTTCTATGGAAAATGTATGCACTGAGAGCAAAATGCTTTTACCCACATATGTAACTCCAGGTAAGAGAGTGAATAACCAATTTTCATAAAGGGGTGGAATATTCTTTTAAGGAATCACCTCATCCTGCCAATAATGATAATGATAATTTTATTGACACGAGAAACTTGACCTCCACATACAAAAAGTCCTGTTTTTGAGGATCTGTCATTGTTGCCACTCTGGTACACCTGACCTGTTGTTAATTCCATTGACACCCATACAGTTGTTATTGACCAAGAACATCCTCTGCGACTTAACTGATCAGGCTTGCATTTCCCAAAACTTTCTTAATACTAAATAGTACTTATATAGGTATCGCCATTGACTAAGAACTTATTGACTAAGAATGCTTCAGGAAATGCAGCCCTGATCATTATCAGAGGGGTTCAACTGACCTCATGCCATTGAAATAAATGCTTTTTTTTTTTGCAGTGTAGCCTATATTGCAATTAGTCCACTGAACCCCTTTAGCTAATAATCCTATTGTATATTAGTATTTATTCCACCTTTCCTGTATTACAGGGGTTCTCAAAGTTTTGATAGGAGAGGGCCAATTTATGGACCCAGTGTTGAACAGAGGGCCGCCACAGGCGAGAAAAAGAAAGAAAAGAAAAAAACGTAAATCCTATTTACAGGCATTTTAATAATTATGTTGCATCTGTAGAGTTTACATTTATTGCAATGAATAAATGCCTGTATGCCGCTTCACACCATTAAATGGAGATTTTAGAGCAATGTGGCCTATACAGTTTTACAGATATTATCAGATGTTACGCGGGCCACCAGAAATGTTTCTGCAGGGCGCCATTGGCCCCCGGGCCGCACTTTGAGAACCTACATGTATGCTGTATGGCATACATATCTTTAATATGAAAAATGTTAAACTAAAAGGTAAACCTGACTCTGGGTTAATATTTAGCTGCATGTGTTGCTAAACTGAATAAATGGCAGCATCAGTAAGTTAGGCTTTACTGTGGACTTTAATCTAGTTTGATTGTGATGGGATCATAAACGACTGTAGTAACACCCTGAGTAACTTAGAAGGTAATAAATAATGTCATGCAAGCCTAATAAAAACTTATGTTCCTACCACCTTTCAATATAAACCTATGCTCTTGCAGAAACATTCTTGTTTGTTTTTACAGAGAAAGGGCAACATTGTTTTAATTTAATCACTATGCATTCTAATTTCTCTGTGAGTGGTCTGGAATGATTTAAACTTCTAAAAGACAAGAAAATGCCCAAATACAACATCATTGGTCTAACATGTTATGTCCAATCCTACAGTTCCATCCACAATGTTAAGCCTGCATCAGCTGTGTCCATTTGTGCATCCCAGGAGAGTGATGATTCATTAGGTCGGATCATTAACTTTCAAGATAACGCCAGGTAAGACTGTTGGAATACAATGGGCTCCTGTTTTTGTTTCAGGTCTCCATGTGTTTGTTACTCTTTTTAAACTGGAATACTGCTGTACACCTTACTACATACTTACCTCACTCACGTCAGATCATGCGCTACGTAACTTTCGTAAGGCACTTCCGCGCAACGATCTGATGTTGAAGCCCATCAGAGACATTTCAAGCCATTATTCTCTAACCGGACCAATCAGGGAAGCTAGCTGCTGTAGAGGGTGTGACGTAGCGAATAAGCAACTGTTTTGAATCCAACCAATCCAACAAACGTAACCAGCGTCATCGGTTGGTTTCGATGTGGTTGGCTGCAGTGTACGTCAATTAAATTGATGGACAAGCCGTTTGCCCAGTTAGATTCAAGGATTTCTGGCTCCTGAAATATCTCGTCTATCGCTGAATATCAGATTAACGCGCGTAGCGCTTCATCTGACGTGAGTGAGGTAAACTACATACAGCATAATACGGAACCTGGAAAATGTCATATTGGCGTTATGTGAAAACTTAGCACCCTGACAGCTCTCAGCAGCCTCAATCAACAGTGGGTTAGCCCCAGGGGACAAGGGGACTGGGGGACAACTCCAAGTTTTCGTCCTTGACAGTTTTTCCATACCCCTATTGCTCTTGCCCCCCCCCCCCCCAAAGCCAGTCAAAAAGATCCTTCTCCACACCATTCATCACCCATCATTATGCAACTCCTATCCACCTCCTAACCAATCCCTCTCCAACTGTAATCTGAGCGTTATTTTGCCATTGCACCCCCAAACAAACAGGCTGACAAATCACTCAATTTCACTGCATATTTCTATGTGCACACACATTCTGAGTTCCGTTTGTACGCCATCATCTGGCGTAAATCCTGCGCATAGTTCTATAAATGAAGCCCCGGCTCTCCTCGAGTTGCTGCCTATCTCCTGAAAGGCTCTATAATGGTTGTGTTTAGAGACACATTAAATCTCCTTGCTATTGTATGCATGGTTGTGCCTTGCTGGACATTATATAAACATTATGGGTCTGAACCTACAGTTCCATCCACAATGTTAAGCCTGCATCAGCTGTGTCCATTTGTGCATCCCAAGAAAGTGATGATTCATTAGGTCGCATCATTAACTTTCAAGATAACGCCAGGTAAGACTTTTGGAATACATTGAGTTCTATTTTGTTTCCCATCTCCATATGCTTGTTACTCTTTTGAATTTAGAACACTGCAGTACATCTTACTGCATACAACATAATATGGAACCTGGGAAATGTCACAAAGATAAAACAACATCATATTACATGTAGGACAGACAAACCCTAGTTGGCTTGACCTATTTCCTATTCAAAATCAATCTGTAGTTTGCAAAGAGTCTGTCTTACAGTAGCCTAGTGGTGCCCAGTTTGCTGTTGAACGTGCTGCTATCACCTTTATTTCAGTGGGGTAGTTGTTGACTAAAACCCTCACAACTGCATATAACAGTAAACATTAGAAATAACGAATTATCAAATCAATTAATCACTGTTAATGTAATTGTTTTTCGTATTTGCTATGAATATTCAGAGATGAAATGAAGGACTGTAAACCAGATTCAGTCAGCGACCACTTCACCCAGAGTCGGAGTCGGAACTTAAACCGCATTTTCATGGTTTGTATTGAAATTTTATTCCTTAAACTGGCGCAATCACTTATGCATCTGAAATGAATTTCTTCTTGGATGAATAATGATTATGGCTTATGCGATTTCTATGGAGCTCTGTGTGTCTATGAGCTGTAGTCTATACTTTACATCTTATTTTAACAATTTGCCTGGATATTTACACACTGTACACAATCATAAACATGATTCTTAAGCAGATTGGTGATTGGTTGTCTCACAGCAACACATGGCATCATCTCAATTTTAAATGATTTTAAGTGGTACTCCGGAATGATTTCAAGCATAGCCCTGTTGAACGAGCCTGCTAAATGCACTAGTTTGCTAGTAGAACAAAATCATTTGTAACAGCATAGACCAAATGTGAACGCAGAAGGGAAAAAGCACTTTACACTGGATCAATGGAAACTCAGATTATTCAAAACCGAAAGTAAGATCTGAGGTACCAATGACTCAATGTAAAGTGTTTGTTCGTCATTGCTTTTGCATTCGGTCTATGCTGTTCAAAATTCTTTCATTCCATGTGAAATCTGGTGCTGTTAGAAGGCTTTAAACCGGAGCTATCCCATACGAAAAAGATTCATATGAAACTTATAAGAAATGTCATATAAAAACATATAAAAACCTTTCCAACCAGAAACATATATTACTATCCAAATCTTATATGGCACATACTACAAAAGTGGCCCGTTTCTCATTTAAGTCATATATGAATGAAACTCACAATATATATGATTTGAATAAGTAAATTATAAGGAACATTAAGTTTCAGTATATGAGACATACACATTTCATATAGGTTTGTGTATGAGACATACATGTAACATACATGAAATTTATATAAAACTGTGCAGGCTTTATATTTTGATAAGAATATAATTAACCCACATGGAATTGGTGAGACACAGCGGACAGTGAAATTACCTATACTGACCTGGTACAGTGGGCTGCATACTGGAGAGCAGGCCTACTGATAGTTTGGATGATGCATTGGACGGGAATCAAACTGTCAACCTTATAGTTACACGTCTTAAGCCCTAACCACTAAACCACAGCTGTCTGACACAAAATGAGGCAACAACACCTACCATTGCATCCCTAGTGCATGCGTTTTAGCTTAGCATAGGTGCTGGAATGTAAAGTAGCCAGATAGCAGCTCTTTGGCTACATTACATTCCAGTGCCTATGCTAAGCTAAAGCTAAAATTTGGATTGCCAGACCTGAGAGGATGACTGACCAATTTACATAAAAAGTTAAAGTATTCCTTTAATTTCACCAATGTGTGAATCACATAAAACATAAACATATAGAAACATTGCAAATGCATTTTGCATGTGGTTTGACTGCCCTACACAACCTTAGATTCTTATACAACATAAAGGACTAAAACATTGTTAAGTTTATATAAATCTTTTTCACATGGGACGTGTCATATGCAATTCTTACATGGTGCAAAGTTATATAAATTTCACATTATATGGATGGTATATGGATTTGGCATGTGGCCTGAGTCCCCTATTCACCTTATGCAGCCCCGCCCCTTTTCGTCTTTTTTTCTTCCGCGTTTGCCCTCCGATTGTCGATTGTCTAACTTCCGTTAGACGCTGCCTCTCATTCAAATCAACGTAATTTTCATGAAATACCACGATCACAAAACTCCTTATTGTAGCCGTAGAAACACACTTTTTACTGCTGAAAACATAATTTTTCATCTGGCGACGAACTGTTCTAACTATATTGATAGATGTAGTGAGCACAACTTCATAATAAGACCACTTATATTAGACCGTTAAAACACCAAATATCACAACGCTAAGTCAATGCGTTGCTAGACCGGATGTTGAATGACAATCGTCATGGCAGCGCCCATGTTTACCCGTTGAATAAGGTGAATAAACCCCATATAAGACTCTTATACAACATAACAAAAACATTGTACAATGAAGTTTCACAGTATGTGCATTTTACATGGATTTTGTATGAGCTTTGAGTCCACTATAATATATATATAAGATTCTTATACAACATGTAGGAAAAATGTAAGTTTCATATAAATCTTTTTCGTATGCCTAATTAAAGGCTCTAAATTATTTTTATAAGACAGCCTGAAATCCAGACTGACATAAAGATATACGGTGCAACAAAGAACAATTAGACTCCCATTTTGAGGGGTGTATTTGCATTCTGGAGTTCTTAATTCCAGATTACAGCACATCTCAGAAGCTGTTATCCTTTACTTAGCAGATGCCTAAATGCACACTACCCATTATGTGGCACTATAGGTTCTTGAGGACAACATTATTTCCTTCATGAAGAACGAGCTGAGGAGATTTAAGCATATTCTCAGTCCAGATTGCCAGGAGGAATTTGAGGTTAAAAAGGAGGAGAGGGATGATGATGCTAGAGAAGGTGCTCTGAGGATGGCACTGCACTTCCTTAGGGCCATGAGGCAGAAAGGTCTTGCTGACCAACTGCAAAAAAGTGAGAATTCAAGTTTTATTCACATTTGTAATGATTAGAATTATGGAAAAAAAAAATTTACATTGAAAAACATAATACTGTATTTTTCTGACACAGATAACATAATATTGCTGTATTTTTCTGACACAGATGAGATGGAAATGATTTGCCAGACTCAACTGAAAAGAAATCTGAAGAATAAGTACCAAAGTGTTTTTGAGGGGATGCCCAAACAAGGAAGCTCTGCTCTGCTGGAAAAGATCTATACAGAGATCTACATCACAGAGGGAGGAAGTGGGAAAGTAAATGAGGAGCATGAAGTCAGACAGATAGAGTTACGATCCAAGAGACCAGCTGGACAGGAGACATCAATTAAATGCAAAAACATCTTCAAGCCCTTGCCTGGCCAAGACAAACCAATTAGAAGTGTGGTCACTAAGGGAGTAGCTGGTATTGGAAAAACTGTTTCAGTTCATAAGTTCATTCTGGACTGGGCAAAAGGGAAAGAAAATCAGGATATTAATTTCATATTCCCACTGTCTTTTCGGGAACTCAATCTCATGAAAGAGAAATCATTTTCTTTGATAGCACTCCTTCACTGCTTTTTCACAGAAATAAAGCAGCTAGCTTTTCCAAACCAGATGAAGTACAAAGTTTTGTTTATCTTTGATGGTTTGGATGAATGTAGATTCCAACTAGACTTCAACAGAAATGAAAGTTTGACTGATATAACAGAAGTCAATTCATTGGATGTACTCCTGACAAATCTCATCAAAGGTAATCTACTCCCTTCTGCTCTTCTTTGGATCACCTCTCGACCAGCAGCAGCCAATCAAATCCCGCCTGAGTGTGTTGACCGTGTCACAGAAGCACAAGGGTTCAGTGATTCACAGAAGGAAGAATACTTCAGGAAGAGGATCAGCGACAACAACCTTGCAAACAAAATCGTCGCTCACATTAAATCTTCAAGAAGTCTTCACATTATGTGCCATATCCCAGTGTTCTGCTGGATTGCTGTAAATGTTCTTGAAACTATTCTTGCCTCTTCAGAAAGTCAACATGTTCCAAAGACTTTAACTGAGATGTACACATATTTCCTGATTTTTCAAACCAAACAAAGAAGTGTAAAGTTTAAAGGAGTTTATGACTCTGAACCACAATGGGATCAGCCAAGTCTCTTTGCTCTTGGAAAATTGGCCTTTGAACAGCTAGATAAGGGTCATCTGATATTTTACGAAGAAGACCTGAGAGATTCTGGCATTAATGTAAGAGAAGCAGCAGTAGAATGTGGCATCTGCACTCAGATCTTCAGAGAGGAATCAGGACTTCATGAGAGAAAGGTTTACTGTTTTGTGCATCTGAGCATCCAGGAGTACCTGGCAGCGTTATATGTGATGCTGATGATGACAGTTGAAAAAAAGACATCCTATCTGCACCTAAAGATCCAAGAATTGGAAATCAGCTATTGGAATGGGGAGTGGGGGATTCTATGATCATTATGCACAAGAGTGGTGTGGACAAAGCCTTAGAGTATGAAGATGGACGCTATGATCTTTTCCTCCGTTTCCTTCTTGGCCTCTCTCTGGAGTCTAACCAGACCCTTCTGCATGGTCTACTACAGAGTATACAAAACCAGATAGGAAATAATGAAACAATCAGTTACGTAAAAGAAAAAATCAAAAACATTCCTTCATCAGAAAGAGTGATCAATCTCTTCCACTGTCTCAATGAGCTCAACGATCACTCCTTAGTGGAGGAGGTTCAAAGCTTCCTGAAGGCTGGAACACTCTCTGAATCCAAACTCTCACTTGCTCAGTGGTCAGCTCTAGTGTTTGTGCTGCTGACATCAGAAGAGAGGCTGGATGTGTTTGACTTGAAGAAGTACATCAGGTCTGATGAAGGACTCCTAGGGCTGCTACCTGTAGTGGAAGAATCACAAAGTGCTTTGTAAGTAATGATAGTCAATAAGGGAGGGGAAATATAGTTGAAAATGAAATTTGATTAATTAGTGGGTTAATGATGTGACACTCATTTTTATGTTGGCACATAGATTAGAAAATACTTAAATACTTAAAATCTGAAAATAACTAGACAAAGAAATTCTGTCAAACATCATCATCCTATAACCCCAATCTTAAATTGATATCGATAAAAGAATTACCGTCAAATAAACATTACATTGCTGAAAAAAAAGGAAATTCTCTTACATATGTCTAGCCTGGCTTGCGCAACCACATTCAGAAATGAACTGTAGTCAGGATTAATCTAAACGTTCAAGTGCTATCAGACTTCTATCATTAGGTTATATGCTGAATGTGACCTATGCATAATACTGATAAATCATAATAATCATATATTTCATTTTCTGTGAAATAATGTGTTTGAATGTCCACACCAAAGTCAAGTGTTTGCATAGTTAACATAGTTAATGGCTGCAAATGATGATTTTAAAGCTGTATTCGGCAAGTCTATATAATTCCGAGACTTCAAAATCATACAACTCTCTGGGCTAGAGAATTCTTTTTTTCCTTGAATAGTCTTTTTCTTGTACTACTTCCAAAATAACATGACAATTCACCGAAATTTGACTTTAAAAGAGTTGCCTAATACAGATTTAATGTCAAATGGTGAAACTAGTAACCCCTGATGACCCATTTGACATTGTTCTGTTTCAGGCCAATTTTATCAGATTTAGGATGAAGAAGTAGTAATTTCTGGTCAAAGTATATGATTTCCTCTGTCGCCTGTTAGGAGCATGCTTGTCTTTCAGAGTGATTTCACTTTTCTCTCAAATCGCAGGGATCTCCCATTGATTAGCTAGCTGTCTGCCCCCTAAATAGACTGTGAAAAAAATCCGGTCTTGGGAGACAACACAGGAGCTGAAATCGTCAAACAGACAACTAAATAAATAACAATCGCCTACAAATAACACAGTGGTCTTAAAGCACAAACAAACAAACAAACAAACAAACAACAAACAAACAAAAAATAGCAACCCACTTTCTAGCAAATCACTTACAAGATTGGTTGGGAGTCAAAAACTTACTCCCATTCTTCCCACAACCGTCTTTATCTAGAACCTGTTTTGTTATATTTTGGTGGTGAACCTGGCCCCATATGTTTGTTTGAGTTTTATAGCCCCTGTGTTGTCTCCCGAGACCGGACTTTTTCACAGTGTATTCAGGAGGCAGACCGCTAGCGAGTCAAGGGGAGATGCCTGCAATTTGAGATAAAAGTGAAATCACGCGGAAAACCATATTGCACCTTTAATACATGAAAAACCCATATTATTTAAATTTAGAAATAAATTTAAAAATCTATCTTCATGGGATGTTAAAATAAAATCTCTCTCATGTGTGCATAGTTAAGACTATAATGGTAAAATATTAGTGAACAAAATATATACAGTACAGTAAATGTCTTATCAAATAATATGAGACCAACAAAAATACAAAATATATATTTTATTTTAACAAACAATTTTAACAAATTTGTCACTGACCCTAATACCTTTCATACATGCAACCTATTGTATTAGATCCTTTCCATTGTAGTCATTGATGTCTGTTTTCCTCCTAAGGCTCAGTAACTGTAGGCTCACTGAGAGGAGCTGTAGAGATCTGGGATCTGTCCTCAGCAAAGCATCTTCAAAGCTGAAAGATCTGGACCTCAGTGGCAACAGTATTGGAGATGTTGGGGTGGAAGAACTCTGTAGTGGACTGAAGAATCCAAATTGTTCATTGGAGACACTCAAGTAAGACATTTTGGTTCTTTAATAATCATTCCTATGGACTAACTTCTGCTTTCTTGTCTTTTTTTCAAACGCTTAATTCCACTTCATGACTCTGGTCTGCAGAAAAATGTCATGCAGTAAAAAACACAGTTGACAGTCTAAAGAAACTCTTTGACTAAGAACTTAGATAAAAAAGAATAGCATTTCAAGTTCATAAAAGCACTAGAACACAACAATGTGAAGGTCAGACCAGAGGATTACACCTCACTCACCTATGCAAGTAGGGATACAACCTACATGTAGACCTATCTGTGCCCTTCCTCCCTCCTCTGTGTGAGACTTCAACAAACCTCCTTGTCAGGTTCTCATGCTCCTGTGCAATATAGTTAGAATGAGATTTGATTAATTAATACCTCTCAAATATAATTATGCAGAAGAAACACTTCGACTAAGCACTTAGATAAAGCAGAATAGCATTTCAAATTCATGAAAGCACAAGAACACAACAATGTGAAGATCAGACCAGAAGGTTACACCTCACTAACCTATGCAAGTAGGATGAAGTAGGGATCTGTGCCCCTCTTTCCTCCTCTGTGTGAGACTTCAACAAACCCTCCTATTAAGTTCTCATACACTCCTGTGAAATATAGTTAGGATGAGATTTGATTAATTAATACCTCTCAAATAGAATTATGCAGGCTATCTATAGACAACACATTGCATTAGAGTCCTCTCCATATAGTCATTGTTGTTTGTTTCCCTCCTAAGGCTCAGTAACTGTAACCTCACTGAGAGGAGCTGTAGAGGTCTGGGATCTGTCCTTAGTAAAGCATCTCCAAAGCTGAAAGATCTGGACCTCAGTGGCAACAGTATTGGAGATGCAGGGGTGCAGGAACTCTGTAGTGGACTGAAGAATCCAAATTGTTCATTGGAGACACTCAAGTAAGACATTTTGGTTCTTTAGTAATCATTCCTATGGACTAACTTCTGCTTTCTTGTCTTTTTTTCAAACGCTTAATTCCACTTCATGACTCTGGTCTGCAGAAAAATGTCATGCAGTAAAAAACACAGTTGACAGTCTAAAGAAACTCTTTGACTAAGAACTTAGATAAAACAGAATAGCATTTCAAGTTCATAAAAGCACTAGAACACAACAATGTGAAGGTCAGACCAGAGGATTACACCTCACTCACCTATGCAAGTAGGGATACAACCTACATGTAGACCTATCTGTGCCCTTCCTCCCTCCTCTGTGTGAGACTTCAACAAACCTCCTTGTCAGGTTCTCATGCTCCTGTGCAATATAGTTAGAATGAGATTTGATTAATTAATACCTCTCAAATATAATTATGCAGAAGAAACACTTCGACTAAGCACTTAGATAAAGCAGAATAGCATTTCAAATTCATGAAAGCACAAGAACACAACAATGTGAAGATCAGACCAGAAGGTTACACCTCACTAACCTATGCAAGTAGGATGAAGTAGGGATCTGTGCCCCTCTTTCCTCCTCTGTGTGAGACTTCAACAAACCCTCCTATTAAGTTCTCATACACTCCTGTGAAATATAGTTAGGATGAGATTTGATTAATTAATACCTCTCAAATAGAATTATGCAGGCTATCTATAGACAACACATTGAATTAGAGTCCTCTCCATATAGTCATTGTTGTTTGTTTCCCTCCTAAGGCTCAGTAACTGTAACCTCACTGAGAGGAGCTGTAGAGAGTCTGGGATCTGTCCTTAGTAAAGCATCTCCAAAGCTGAAAGATCTGGACCTCAGTGGCAACAGTATTGGAGATGTTGGGGTGCAAGAACTCTGTAGTGGACTGAAGAATCCAAACTGTTCATTGGAGATACTCAAGTAAGACATTTTGGTTCTTTAGTAATCAATCCTATGGATTAACTTCTGCTTTCTTGTCTTTTTTCTGAATTGACTCTGGTCTGCAGAAATAGGCCATGCAGTAAAATGCATAGTTGACGGTCAAAGGAAACACTTTGACTAAGCACTCAGATAAAACAGATTAGCTTTTCAAATTAATTAAACCACAAGAGCACAACAATGTGAAGATCAGACCAGAGGATTACACCTATGCAAGTTGGGAGAGAACCATGTATCTGTGTCCCTCCTCCCTCTGTGTCAGATTTCAAAAGACCTCCTTATAATAAAGTTCTTATATGCACCTGACAAGATGCTGCCAAAATCAGCTAGCTGCCCATATGGCTCATAACTGCTACAGGTTTATATTTTAAATTACTAGTTCTTCCTCAATTGTACAACAACTGTAATTATTTGAGAACATTTTGGGAGAAAATATCTAAAAACAGAAGCATGTTTTGTGTTTTTGTTTGCCTTGATTAATTTAACAAATAAAACTTTGAAAAATTAGTCACTAACAACAAGCATTGTATTTTGTTTGCCTTGATAAAATGATGTTGTTACTACAGGTTGTCAGATTGTGGTGTCACAGAGAAGGGCTGTGTTAGTCTGACTGCAGCCCTGAAGTTAAATCCCAGTCACCTAAGAGAGCTGGATCTCAGAGGAAATAATCCAGGAACATCCGGAGTCAAAGTGCTTTTAGACCTGAAGGTGGAACCACAGTGTATATTGAGAAATATCAAGTAAGTGTGAGTGAAGAGATTCTGTCTCAAGGTAAAGGATGTATAAGAGTCAAGATGCTTTTTTGCCAGTACAATCAGACGTCTGGAATTTGTTTTAGTATGTCACCCCAACATACTGTTCACCAGGCGAACACCGCCTGATGGCATAAGACAATACACTATAAAAACTAGACACAGACAGGTCATGTAAAAAACATTATAAGAAAAGCAGACATAAAACCAACAATCCCTAGTGATCGATCAGAGGAGTACATACTGTACATAAGAAATAAATGCATAGATATAGGAATAAAATCAGGAAAATTAATAATAAGTAAAGTAATTTAGATAAGTTAAGAAAGATTTTGAAGCAGAGTAGCTAATGAGGAATGTTGAGAGTTAAAGGTTCTCACTGCTTGAACATATGTGCTGTTTAAGAATCGGATGATTCTAGACTGAGCTCTCTAACCTTTTGCCTGATGGTACAGGGCTGATAAGGTTAAGGTTTTCAGAGTATTAAAAAGTAAACCAACCAACTGTGGTCTCTCTTAATATCTGTTTTTGAATGGAGTCAGGAAGCATTGCTGATATCAAAATAAATTTATTAACTACGTTTTATGCACAGTAAATGTGACCTGGTAAAATGTTATTCAGTGTAGGACTGATTTGAAAATAATATTATATTCAATTTCCATTTTTCATAATGACATGGTTATAGACATGGTTTCATACTATCGAAATGTCATATTATTGAGTCATTGCCTACTTTTATCTAAGGCACATAGAATTCAACCCAAATATATTTACATTTCAGATGCCTTTCAGCTTAAATTACAGTGCATGTGGACCCTTTTTTCCCCATTGATTCTTAAACACAAAGGCATTGAGGCTAGGACAGGGACTTGCATCTTTATCTATCAAGTTGCGCATGCAATACCCGAATGACATGACGGGTTTACAGAATATCCACATTAATTTTACAAAGAAATCTTTTGGGGGGGGGGGGAACAACAGGCTGTTTTCCGACACGCAGAATTAATAACGGATGGCCTTTCACTACCCCAGACTACAGCTACATCTTATAATTTAGTTTTTAGCTTTTTGTGGGCATAGAGACATTACGCACTGGCCACCAAAGTCCTAATCTAGACAATTATGCTGTATATGGTCGGTCTGTCCATACAGTAAGGTTGTACAGGTGCAAAATATATGTAATTCCAACAGGCGTAATGAAAAATCCATAATACTGGAGCAGCCATTATTCCTTCAAAAGCCTAGCCTTCCAAAACTGATCTTGTCAAATGAAAAATACATTTGATTCTAAATGAAATTAGTAGCCTAAATAATTGTATATCTGCAAACAGGAGTGAATGCAAGTGTGGGACAAGGTAGATGAGATTCTCATGGTTAGACTTATTTTCAGTGAATTTTGCGCATAACCCCATACCTATTAGAACTTTGTGGCTCTATGGATTTTTCAAACAAGGTAAAAAATGTGATAACGTTGGCATATTAAATGTGTTTTAACTTTTTTTATTTCCAGCTGTATATAGATAGTTTAGCTTTGTTGGTTAGGCCTAGAGTTGTATGTCTCGAGACCGGTCTTGGTCTCGAGACCGGTCTCGAGACCAATTTTACGTGGTCTCGGTCTCGTCTTGGCCTTGACAGTCTATTGTCTTGGTCTTGTCTTGGTCTCGGATCCCTTGGTCTTGTCTTGGTGTCTTCCAAGACCAAGACCAAGACAAGATAAATAAATGCAATAAATATATATTTTAACGAGATCAAGTTTCCGATTTAAATTATTTAAATTTTAGCCTGAACACCGAGACGCACCAAAACGAAAGTGAGGGCGCGCAAAAGACGCCCCTAGCTGCAGCAGCGCAAGGCTCTCAGATGCATTCATGGGCCGGTCTCTCTCAGTGACAGATGTAGCCTTATCTCTAAATTACTCTCCTAAAAGTTTACTTTCAATTCGCAAAATGCAGCCTAATTAATTATGGAATGTTCGCGTATGCGTAGGCATGTGTTATGGCTGAGCAAGGTGTCATGCTAGTTAACGTGATCTCAAATGTATATGGGAATTAAATCTTTCATGTTTCATTTTGTTAAATTTAGTGTAGGCTAACGAGACACAGACATCCCAAAAACTCCTTTATTTAGTGGTTCATGGACTCTTGTGAATGATGTCAAATCTCCTGCGAGTGATATGAAGTCTTTCCTGATCGCAAAGGACAAACAGTGTAAGTGAAACAGTGGAGCGTGGGAATATTTCGAACTCTCACTCATCAAATCACCTTATCATTAAGAGCTTCATGGAGGACGAATGGAAATAAAAATGTATTTCACCCTAAAGTAAATGGTGCAATGCATTGTAATCTTATGTCCACTTGCCTCCAAAGTTTATGGGAGAATATTATGAATGTGAATAAATAGATTATGATTAGTGCCGGCCCAGACTCTTATCGGGCGATAAATAAATGAACGCCGCTAATGTATTCTCAAAGTTGTCTGTATTGCATCCCGAAAGAATCCATTCCACTTGATGGAATAGCGAATGTATACCGCTGATAATCCGCTCCGGGTTTTGCATTCTAGCAGTAAAAGCAGATCAAACTCTTGTAAGAGCTGCAGGCACCAGCCATTGTCACCTCACAAAGTAAGCTAGCTTATCCTTGTATTGTATGTCCTCGAAATTAACTCAGGCCATGTTAAATTAATATTCAATTAAACAAAGAAGTAGGCCTAGTAGCCTAGCCTATAGAATCCTTGGTATAGACAGAGTATACTGGTAGGCCTGGTTGGGTTGCCAACTTTAAGAAATCCAAATAAGCAGTTATGGGCAGATATGAATGAAATGCATCTCAGAAAAGTATAGAGCTTAATTTTGTGCTGAGCCTAGCCTACTTTAAAAGTGCAAATTTAAACTGTATATTTGTTTTTGTAAAATATGAAATAAAATATGATATTTTGAAATGGTAGTGTGATGAGACCAGTGGAAGCAAGGCCAACGTAGCCAACATAAAATTGAATGTAATGGAGTTGACTTTGCCATTCTCTATTTTTTATTTTCTGCCCACATTGCTGCTATCCCTATCCACATTGTTGCAAACAGTTTAAATAGTACTCTCTAATATGGGTTGAATATTAACAAATGTTTTCTCAAATCAAGTTATAACTTCCAACATAGCCTAGTCTACTTTTTTTTTTCCGGTCTCGGTCTTGGCCTCAATTTGTCTCGGTCTCGGTCTCGTCTCGGTCTCGTTAGCCTCTGGTCTTGGTCTTGTCTCGGTCTTGTTAGCCTCTGGTCTTGGTATTGTCTTGGTCTTGGTCTAAGCGGTCTTGACTACAAGTCTAGTTAGGCCACTGTTTTAATTCAAGCAGTCCTATGTTAACGATATTAATGAATGAGACTTGTCTGCGCACAATTTTACAATCTTTTGTGATCTATAAAGGACAGGGTCGAGTACGGATGTTTCTTGTGCGTACGCTCAGTCTTTCTGAATCACACATATGATTTCAGAAAAGTTCTGAAATGAAATGAAGGACAGTTTTTACGCAAGTTTTTATAAATGAGGCCCCTGAAGTCATATTTCTGACAATATTTTGAAGTCATATTTCAGTCAATATTTCTGATAGCACATGAAGACACCAATATTTTGATCCTTTCTCCTCTGCAGGTTCCTTAAAAGTGCTGCTGCTGAGGAAGCCTGTGCTGCTGTGATCTCAGCTGTGGGTTCAAACCCCTTACTCATGACTGAGCTGCATCTGGAGGGACTCATACCAGAACGCTTGGGAGTGACTAAGCTGTGTGCATTACTGGAGGATCCCCTCTGCAGACTGCAGACATTGAGGTCAGTGAAGGATGTTGGTCATTTTAATCAACATAGCTGGGGTTGAGGTTGTACTATAATAAGCAGGCATTGGTATTGGAACAATTGGTGCAGGAGAATGGAGGTAAAACTTCCTGACTCTTAGCAGTCAATATGTGATGTCAGGGTAAAGGGGTGTGACGTAATGTAGGTGGAAGGGAAGTGAGTTCAGTTCAGTGATGATCCACAGGAGCAAACTGTTTCTCATCCTTGATGTATGAGGCTGTGGTACCCATGTAACTTCTCCCTGATGGCAACAGTAGAGAGGGGTGGGTGGGGTCTGCTGGGTTTTGTAGACAGTGTGTCCTGAAAACATCTTCCAGAGTAGCTATAAGAGCAGTTGGATGATTTTCTGGGATGTTTTGATGAACCCCCTAGAGTTGTTCAGTGTTTTTTTTTAATCAGAGAAAAGCCCCACCCCTCAGCTCCATGATGTATGATCCTCCTCGTCCACATCTTCACATTCACTAGACATCTGCAAAATCACAAAACATAAAATGTAATACTGTACTGGGAGGCATACTGCTTCACACCCTGTCTGGACAACCACAATATCCACAAACTGTAGTTCATGAAATTTCCCTTGTGTCACTTGACTTGTAGCATGTAGGACATTTCACTGTACATTTTCAAGGACAATATGCATTGAAACTTATGAATTATTACTCTCACAAAAAAATATTTAAATACCTTCTTCATCGTTGTCAGTCAGTTCATCCACACATTCACTAAATGGATGCAAAAGCACAAAAATAACTCACTGGTAGTCATGCTACTTCACAAATCTTCCATATGCAGTATTTCATATACATATGATGAACATGATGATGTATATTCTGGTGTAATGCTGCCCCAAACAACCAAAACACACAGTAGCCTATATTTCCATTCTATATTCCCACCTGACTGTGACTGGATTCTGCAGATCTCACTCCTCTGCAGAGTGTGTGTGGTGTTTAATTACACACTGATATGACATATGTCTGGTTTGGAACAGAATGTGATGTTGGAAATCACATTTTGACTGAAAGACTATATTTCCATTTTCTTCTCACAGCTTGACATACTGCAGTATTACAGAGGAAGGATTCAGGTCTTTATCAGCTGCACTGAGATCAAACCCATCACACCTGAGAAAGCTGAATCTGCCGGGGAATAAAGTAGGAGACTCAGAGATGAAGCATATTTGTTCTCTTCTAATGGATCCAAACTGTAAACTGGAAAGCCTAAGGTGAGTATCCCGATACCAGCCACTGAGTTGCTGTCAGTGAATTTGACAGTTTATTGTCATGTTATTTTAAACACACACACACACACACACAGATATATTGTGTGTTTATCTGTTATCTGTAACATGTAATACATATTACACAGTATTTTTTCAATGACAAAAATGCATTCACTTCTAACGCTATGCATTAGTATTCTCAGAAATTAATTTATAAATAACGGCCTCATAGTTGTTAGTAAGTTCCATTCATCCTCATTCACTAGATGGCTGCAAAATCACAAAATGTAACTCACTGGTAGTCCTGCTGCTTCACACCCTGTCTGTACAACCACCCTCATATCCACAAACTTTAGTTCACAAACCTTCCATATGCAGTATTTCATAAACATTTGATGAACATGAGAATATATGTTCTGGTGTAATGTTGCCCCAAACAGCCAAAACACACAGTATCCTATATTTCCATTATATATTCCCACCTGACTGTAACTGGATTCTGCAGATCTCACTCCTCTGCAGAGTGTGTGTGGTGTTTTATTACACACTGATATGACATATGTCTGGTTTGGAACAGAATGTGATGTTGGAAATCACATTTTCACTGAAAATAGATAGAGACTATATCTCCCTTTTCTTTTCACAGCTTGGCAGACTGCAGTATTACAGAGGAAGGCTTCAGGTCTTTATCAGCAGCACTGAGATCAAACCCATCACACCTGGGATGGCTGAGTCTCAATGGGAATGAAATTGGTGACTCAGAGATGAAGCATATTTGTTCTCTTCTAGTGGATCCCAGCTGTAGAGTAGAGACTCTACTGTGAGTATCACAAGACCACTCCGTTTCTGTCACTTGTATGTCTGTGACAGTGAATAATAGCCATACTCCTTTACACACAGACCTACTGTACAAGTGTGTGAATGGCATGCAACATGTAATGTTAGATATATTATGTCTTTTTCTAACACAGAAAATATGTTCCCTTTAGGTACTATTATTTACACTCTCTGATTTCAGAAATGTAGATGTGTCTTATGCATCACGTCCGACATGCACAGATGGAACATCATCAACATCAGAATCTGCTCCCCCCGTTGTAGTCGTGTGTGTCTCTATGGTGATCTAAGTAAGCAATAAATCTCGAGAGGCCGGTGTAAATGCTGGTTTTAGCACAGGTGTTGTTAGACATCAGAAGTCATCAAAGTCAAAGTCAAAGTCAATTTATTTATATAGCACATTCAAAAACAACAGAAGTTGAAACCAAAGTGCTTCACAAGGTTAAAAGACAGGCACGTATGTGCTTCCAATAAATAAATAGTTTAAGAACACAGGAATGTATAAAAGTTCAAAACAGCTGTGACTTTCACCCCTGCCCCACACATGAATACCACCTCCTTACAACAAAAAGAAATAAGTAAAAGAAAAATAACCAACAACAGAAAGACGAGACATCAGGCGGTACTAAAAGCAAGTGTAAACAGATGGGTTTTTAACAAAGATTTAAAACTGCCAATATTTGGGGCTGATTTGATGAGTGGTGAGAGGCTGTTCTTAAGTTTAGGGGCCACAACTGAAAAGGCATGGTCACCTTTGGTTTTGAGGCGAGTAGGCAGGACTGAAAATAGAATTTGTGAGGAGGACCTGAGTGACCTTGGGGCAGAGCATGGGGTTAAAAGATCTACAATGTAGGGTGGAGCAAGGCCATTTAGAGCTTTAAAAACAAAAAAGTAAAATTTTAAAAATCAACTCTAAATTTGACAGTAACCAGTGCAGATGGGCTAGGACTGGGGAGATGTGTTCCGATTTCCTGGTACCTGTTAAAAGCCTGGCGGCAGCGTTCTGTACTGACTGAGTTAAAACTGAATATAAGGAGTTGCAGTAGTCTAGACGGGATGTAATAAAGGCGAGAATGATGGATCAGGTGTCACAGGCAGGTAGAGTTGGGTGGTCCGCATAACAGTGGTAATTAATGTTGTGCCTCTGCAGGAATGCCCCAAGGGGTAACATATACAAAGAGAAAAGAAGGGGACCTAAAATGGAACCCTGAGGGACCCCACAATTTATGGTAGCTGAGGAAGAGGAGCAGTTTCCCATCTGAACTGAAAAAGTTCGACAGGGCCCTGGAGCTCAATGGTGTTTTTTGCCCCCAACAGCATCTTCCAGGCAGCACAGCCTAAAAAGCACTAGCCTTGCCCTATTCCTAACCCTAACCTCTCAACCCTCATCCAAACCCTAAACTGAGTAGAGTAGTGCCTTGAAGGCAGCTCTGCCGGGAAGGCACCGTTGAGGGTAAAAAATACCAAAGACCGTCCCTGGAGGCCAACACTATCTTTCAGACGAGCTAGGAGGATGCCATGATTGATGGTGTCGAAAGCAGCACTGAGATCGAGGAGGACCAAGATGGCTCCGGATCCTGAGTCAGTGCACAGTAAGATGTCATTGACAACCTTCAATAAAGCAGACTCTGTGCTGTGCAAGGCACCTAAAACCAGACTGGAATTTGTCGAAAATATCGCAGGTGTTTAAATGAGAGGACAGCTGGGTGATGACCACCTTTTCTAAGATCTTGGATAAAAAGGGTAGTTTGGAGATGGGCCGATAGTTTTGTAGGTCATTTGAGCGACCATAGAGATTCAAATTGTATCAAGAAATGGTCTGAAACAGTAATGTCAGTGATGACAGGATGAGAGACAACAAGACCAGAAGATAACACCAAATCAAGTGTAGTGCAGTTGTGAACGAAATGTGGTTGGAGCCGTGCTAAATGCTTTATTTACAATGGCACAATCAAGGACCGGAACTATCAATTTTAGAATAAACTGATTCCTTTCTTTCTCTCTACAGCCTACAGGGCTGCAGTATTACAGAAGAAGGCTTCAGGTCTTTAGCAGCAGCACTGAGATCAAGACCATCAAGTCTCAGAAACCTTTGGCTCAATGATAATAAACCTGGACCCTCAACACTGCAGCTCTTCTCTGAACTTCAGAAACATCCAAACTGTAAACATGTCCAAATACATGGACTCTAATGATTCCATTCACATTTTATTCTAGCCTGGTTCACCAACGCTTTTAAATAATTTCACTTCATGCAAAGTATCTGAAATGCCTTGTGTATGCTCACTTCCTTGTGGGCAGATACTTTAAAAATATTGCCATGCCAGAGCCCTAATTTTATTTTGTCTAATTTTATTCCACATGGACAGGAAATACATTATATAGACATTTGACAGTGACAAATAATGAATTACATTCACAGTCTATATTTTACAATAATCACAATTATGTTTCTCGTACAGCAGCTTGCTGTTGAAACTTGTGCTGGATGTTTTGAAGAATTATTGTTATTCTCATTTATACAGTATACTATTTGGTGTGTATTATGGGTCCCCCATTAGTAATTTTATGTGCAAATAAATAAAAATTTGTAAATAGTGATGTATGATATCATGTGTAGGTAGGTATGTATAAATTCAAGAAAGATCTGTATGTATGTCCATCTGTTTGTTACATCTAAAACCACTTGCCCAACTGACTTCACTCCTCTCACGTTAGGACATGTGCAGTAAAATACAAAAGGCAGTTAGGGTTAACAACAAAACGGTGTATGAAGTGAGCTGAAATGAAAGGATTAATTAGTGTGAGTCGTTATGGAAAACACTCCTGACCTTTAAACTGCATGTTATCTGATTGTAGCAGGGTTGCAGGTAGGTAACTCTGCAGTAGTGTTTAAAACTGATCTCCATTCAATTCTAATTGGTTAACCACTTTCAATGTACAGTATAGATCAACATTGCAGGCTCCCATTTGAACAGGTGAATGAAGCTGTCCGCTTTTCACTTAACCCATATAAAAATCCTGAAATGGAGAACACAAGACCCTCACAGTAGGACAGTTGGTGTAATAGTATGATTCAATAGTTTCTCTAATAACAATGCCTTTGTCTTTAATGAAATGACTTATGTTGGGGAAGAATGTAAGCAGCAAATGAAAGACTGAAGAATGAAAGCAGCTTATAGCCCAATAACATGATTTCAATCATGACCCAAGTCCTATTTGTCCAGAGAAGACTTTGAAAAGGGATATTGATTCATTATCCCAATGCCCCTGTTTATTCATTCATCAGACTGGTTGGTAGTTTGTATTATATTCTGTTAAAATGTGCACATTCTTATGCTGATGTCCCAGCAATTCTACAAGGATAAAGGAGAGGAATATTTTAAGCTAAAGATGTGATGCCTACCTCTTCTTTTATTTAGTATAACTAGCAATTGATAGTAGAAAACATCTTAACTTTCATTCTCTGCATCATTTGTTGAACACTGAATGTATGACAAACAGGTTTGTGTTTCTCTTCTTCATGGCAAATTTGGCTCTGCCAGTTATGTGCTGAATGTGCTTCTAATGTCAACATCAGGGCCACACACTGTGAGAGGGCTCCATCTTCTGTATGCCAAGAGTACAGCAGCATTTCACTTGATCTTAATCTGGTCTACTCACTGCTCCCCGTAATTTACGGTTAGGATGAGGGGTTAGGTTTAGGGTAAGGGTTAAATTACTGTATAGTGCCATACAGTATATTCCATCTATCTACTTCTGTCTTTGTCTTGAATGTCAGCAGGAGGATTGTCCTTGCAGGTTATTTTCAGCCTTCACTGCCCTGCATCATAAACCTTCACCCATGGGCACTTTTTGCCAAAGTTTCTGGAACATTTTTACCTTTCTACACAAACCCATCTAACCCCCCTATGTAGCCCCTTTCCTAATTGCACTTCTGTACCCTGCACAAGTAGGCTGACACCAGACACAATTTCACTTTTTCACACCAGTAATAATATGCATGTAACGGATGAAATTCCTTAATTCCTTAGTAGGTGCGCCATATTTGGTCTAGTCTGCATTTTGAGCTGTCCAACATGGGTGACCCTTCCAGGAGTCCCCCTGGCCATGGAGGTACACAAGCCCTCACATCACTACAAGGCATGGACCTTAAGGAGGGAAAATAATAACATTGGAAATAACATTTTGGTTTTGTGTTGAAAGTTCACTTTACATGGAGGAACAAAAGGTTTGGAAATACTGGAGAAGGTGGCACTGCAGTAACATACAACTACAGCAACTAGTTGCCTACATTTGCCATATTGTAAATAAAGTATCTGTCTTGGTTTGGTTGTTTAATTTCAACTGTAGACAGCATGTTGGGCTAAACTAGCCTAGCTTGCGCAACCACGTTCAGAAATGAACCGGGAATTCTGGGCAGGATTAATCTAAAGGTCTATCAAATGCTATCAAACGTCTATCAATATTATGCGACAGATCGTAAGCTCGTAAACTCGCCTCCTTCAGCCTCCTCATTTCTGATTGGGTCCTGATTTTTCTGGGCTCGAGAGTTGAGGAAATTGTAGATTGTTGGTTGAGGCCACTTCAAGATATTTTAGAAGATGCTTTTTGTATGCTTAGTTATGTAAGGGATAAAGGCCGACGAGGTGTCCAGTTATTCATTTATAATTGTCGAGGCGGAATCTAGAACTCCGGTTATCCCACTTATCTCCCGTATCTATCTATCTCTCGTATATTTGAAGAAGCGTATAAAACGTAAAAGAAATATGCAACTCAAATTTAAAAGAAGCTAACCTGTTCGGTTTGGGTACTACTTTCAGTTGAAAGTAGATCTACAAGGTTGCTTATTGTTGTTATAGTTACCATTCTGAAAGGCATTCATATGGAACGGTAATCAGTTATTAGATGAGTTATTTTTTGGAACTACTTCCAAAGTAGCCGGTTATCTGGAATTAATGGCCACCTAGCAGCCAATCAGAGAAGAGAATGGCGTTCGGGGAGATAATTTGCATTATTGCATAAATAGACCTAAACGTGTTTCAGTGTAACTAGGCTACTGCCTTTTCTTCCCACTATGCGTTTTTATAAAAACGACCAGAATGTTAAAAATGTGAAAAAAAAAACAAGGCAATTGCCGGCAAAGGGAAAAAACGAATATAAAAAACCTGTCTGTTTACAGACAGCAGTTAAAATCCGAAAGTAGGTCTACATTGGAGTATCATATCATATATCAGCTTAGTACAATTTCACTTTCTGCAGGTGCACATGACATGAAAAAGGGGAGGGGTTAGAAAAATGAAAGTAAGCCGAAGTGGCCATTTTGGGAAAGCTGAATGTCAGGTCTTAAACATCGAACAGTCGTAGTTAAACCGTCTTATGCAGGGCCGCCGTTCCCCATACGCAGAGTACGCAAGGTGCGTAGGGCCTCAACCACTTGGCAGGGCCTCGGGGGGCCTCCAATTTTGAGCTTTACTAAAAAATGTCATGATAATAGTTACATTGCAAAAATATATGAATTAGTAATGAATAGGCCCATCATTTTTTGTTAAAAATTGCGTAACTCATCATACAATTCAAGCAAATTAACAGTTTTGCCTAATATACAAAGATAGTCCTACCCACCCCTATTCCCTGAAATGGTACATCCCAAATTGCGTCTTTGAGTTTGTTGTGTCGGCTTTGATTGAAGCAGCAAGCAGCAACGTTAGAAAACTGCAAATTGCAAGATTCTGCTGTGCAAATGTTCAGTAAATGTGTCAACATCGTTGACATCTAATAATGAAGAGACAGTATGAATCTGGTGCTGAAAAGCGAAAGAAAAAGAAGCAAAAAGAAGACGCCCGTGCATCCCTGGCCGGTAAGTCCGTTTAGGCTAACGTTAATTGTTTTGCTAACTTAACGTTCAATGATGTTGCTCAATTTAGGCTCGGTTGGTTGCAATATGAAACAATCTGGATTTTAAAATGAATGTGGCATGTTTGCAAGTAGTTGACAATTGTCACTGTAGTTTGTAGATATCGTGCCTTAGTCAATAAAGTTCAAGATATCCGCAGTGCACTGCTTCATAAATAGTAAAGGTTTGAGTGGAACTTCGAAGTCTTTGCTTTTGTTTTTTTGTTTTTTTTTGGGGGGGGGGGGGGGGGGGCCTCCCTGACCAGTTAAGCTTAGGGCCTCCAAAACCTTAGCAGCGGCCCTGGTCTTATGGTTAACTTTAACAATAATAAGCGTGTCATAGTAGGACTATTAACTGAACAGCTAGGCCAGAGAGGATTCCATGATCTTTGACTTGGCTGCTTAAAAAACGAATTCAGGAATTCCTTACCAAAAAAACTCGCGCAAGCCTTCAGGAAAGGTGAGAACTCAGCCCAATAACGTCTATGCAATTTCAATGTCAATTTCAATAACGTAACGTTAGGCTGAATAAATTATAGATCAGGACTCTTTTTAACAACTTTGGCAGGGTTGAAAGATAGTCAAAGTTCACTTTCCATGTTCCAGTTTATCAGGTGGAGGAAATTTAGCTTCATTGCATTTGGATAGAAACAACGAGTTTTTCTTGGTTGGTGAGCCGTATTCACCTGTGTTTGCACTGCTGTGACTGATTTATTTTGGTAAGTTCCCCATGATAACCACAAGATGGATTGCTATGAAATGGCAGCATAATATCTGGATTGGGAGGACTGAGTAAACAGTGATTTTGAGAACAATGTTTTGTTTTTCCTGTTGATACTATATAATAATCATTAGTAGAAATGTTTCCTAATATTTACTGTTGCATTGTTCTACATGATGGTAGTTTGACTGGGCTGAGCTTTGATCATATTACAAAACCAGTTCATATGTTTGACGATCTTGACACATAGCCACTTTCAGTTATTTTGACATGATCCAGATTGCTTAGAGTCACCCAAACTTCTACAGCACACTGAAATCTATCTGAAATAGGCTACTTTACTTGAACTACTATATTAGGTCACACACTGCTACCTTAAAGGCATTGGCATAGGCTACACAGCCCTGCTGCATCTGACCCCATCGAGGTGTTCTTGAGCAAGATACCTAACCCCAAATCGCTCCCGGTAAGCAGGTTGGCGCCTTGCATGGTTGCCTCTGCCAGTAGTGTGTGAATGGGTGAATGTGAGGCATACATTGTAAATTGTGTGTATATGTGCTTATTGGAGTGGAAAAGTGCTATATAAACGCAGTCTATTTACCATTACACAGACAATGACAATGTTATGATGACTTTCTTATGTTTAAAGGGGCTGTGTGTAAGAAATGTATTCCAAATAATCATTAAACTGCCCTGATATGTCACCAGACATGAAGGAATCAAGTGCATTTTAAACACTTATATCACTGACAGTTGTAGTCCAGCCAGAATATTTGCATTTGAAAAGCTAAGTTGCAGCCCACAAGTAATGTTTATGTTGTCATTGCAAGTGGTATTTGTGTTGTTGTCATTGTCAAGGCCTCATTATACTTCTGAAAAATATCATGACAAGGTCAGAAATAAAACAAGGATATGTATAGGAGATGCTTTTGAAAGATGGAGACGGCTGAAAGCAACAAAATATTTTGAACATGATTGCACCAATTTTGGGCACAATCTTACACACAGCTCCTTTAACATCATAGTTCCCAGATTCTCTTGTAAATGGTGAAGTTTTAGGGAACGAAAGGAGTAGACTGGTTTAGACTCGCTAAACATGTAATTTTGTCATGCATAATACAAACAGGGCATTTATCCTGTTAGCTTAATGATTGACTATTTTCAGTGTCTGCTAAACAGGAAACTTGAAAGCTGACTGCAATGTGACAAGTCCAATAAGGAAACATATAAGGTGAGCTCAGTTGTTTGTACTGCTTACTGTTTAATGCAAATAAAAAAAAACTTGTAGTATGTTTCTATTTTCATTATGTTACAAAAACAGTTTGCAAGGCTGTTTGGCGCTCTTTTAGGAATGGATGAATTTACAACAGTAGATCCTCTTGAGATCAATTTCCCAGATCCTCTTGATATCAATTTCCCAGAGCTACCAATACAATTCTTGTGCAAGGTAAGTATTGAAACAGTGTAAGTAATAGCAACAAAACTTTTTGTTTTTCTCACTGTAGAACAAAGATGTATCTGTGTTTTTAGTCAGTTAATCTTACAAGACTTCTTGTACTGTACAAAACTGTTTCAGTTGGACCAGAAGTTTTTGTTATCCTTCCACAAACTTCTCACATTAGTTTGTTGGAAAGTTCTAGATTCATAGACGACTGGCTTTCATTAAAATACCACTAGATTAGTTAGACAGCAATGCTGAGAAAACATTAAGTTTACTAAAAGGCATGATAGCAGAATAAGTATTGTGATTTTCTCATAAATAACAGTGAAGGTGGCTAACCCAGAGAATGGCTGACAAGAAGAGTTTGTCTGACAGAGTGAAGGAAAAGGACTCCACTTCAAGGTAAGGTCTTACAAAGATCTAATATTTTGACTGATTTATACAGTATGTCTATAATTTGCATTACATAAAACTCTGAATTTGTATTAACATCTGTTTTAATTCACCACTACAAAAGACTGAAAGTGATTAAACAGCAGGGGACAAAGGAAGAAAGAATTGTTGTAGATGCAACTGTTGTAGAATTCTTGTAGAATTCTTTTTGAAAAAAATATATTGTTGTGTGCACAGTATTCATCTGAACACAGGCCACTATGTGCCAAAACACATGTAAGCTGCTGATGTCTGCTGGTGTATCATGCTGCAATATTAATTCATTGCTGCACAAAAGATGCCTTAGCCACAAACTGAAATGAAAGAAAATCTAAATTGGCAATTAAAAAAAAAAAAAGTCTCAAACGAGTAGCCTCACTTTCTTCAGAGGACATGTTAACATGCAGGGTTGAAAAAGGGATTTGTAGGCTATTTCATGACTACAACAAATTTGTTAATTTAGGCCTATAATCTAAAAACCTTGGCAAAAAGATAAATTATTCTACTTTGGGAAGGCTCCGCGGGCCGGATTAAATAGCTCAGCGGGCCGCATGTGGCCCCGGGCCTTAGTTTGCCCAGGCCTGCCCTAGCCTGAAGTGCCACTGTTTTATCTCTTGCTAAACTTTGAGTTTCACTACAATACTAGGGTACTTTGAGACTTCAGTTTCCCTAAAAAAAAATTTATTCAGCAACAAAGAAATCTGTGAAATTGAAGGCAACACCAATTCAAACAATGTGCCCACCCATCAAAGTGTGTGTGTGTGCCTATTGAGTGTATGCAGACTCTTACTCTTGCATTAAGTGGAACAAGACAATATCCTCACTATTCTGTTTCATTTGCTATACCCAGCAGTGTGTCTATGAAGAGTGACCGGTCAGAAGATCGATTTGTTGATTTTCGACATGGGATGCAATATGAACCAAGGTGACCCCCCATCAAACTGCGTGTGTGCCTATTGAGTGTATCCAAACTCTCACTGTTGCACTAAGGGCCCTATCTTGCAGGCGGCGCACCATGCCTTAGCGACCCGCGCAAGCTGTCATTGCTATTTTGTGCGAGCGCATGGTTCGTTTTTCTGTCAAGTAATTCACGTTGTCTAACTAGCAAGTGACTTTGCGTCCTTGGAGGTGTGTCGAAGGTGTGGCTAGGCGCGAAGCGCAAAAGATGCTATTATGCAGACGCAGAAAGGGATCCGCCAGTGACTGGAAAAAACCTGGTCATTCGTCAGTCACGCATTCCTGAAATGCTATTTTATGGACGCACAACGCAATAGGTAATGCAGTCCTTGTTCCAGCATAACAATGACGGCCACAACAATAATTATTACAATCGGAAAATCATTATGATGCCCAGGAAGATGTGGTTAACCACAATTTATTAGCCTGTAGCAGAAAACGAGTGAGGATATAAGAAGGGGGGACGTTAAATGGAGAATCAAGTTTACTTTCGCTTTCGAATGAATATTCCGAGATATCTATCGGGACTAAATCAGCTTCCTTCGTGTCTTGTGCAGCCTAGACATCAATTTAATATTATCATACCCATTACGGCTCTAACTATGACTAGACCCGACGTGTGAGCTTGCTCGGTATTCAATATTTTAATTTCTTTAAATGCCCAAGGAGGAGATCAGCTGGTGTGATAGCAATTCACCAGGCGCTTTGCGCTGTTCGTTCTTAAAGGCAATGAGAGATTGATCTGTCATTGGTTATGCCTGTGTTACACCCATAACACACCCATGATTAATTACGCATCCTAAGTCCAACCTTTTTGGACTTTGCGCCGGCGCGAAGTTCATTTTCTGCGCTGTGAAAATAGCAAAAAGCCGCCGACACGCCCCCAAAACCATATGCGCCATCCGCCAAACAACAGTTGACTTTGCGTCGTCAAAATAGGGCCCTAAGTGAAACAAGACAATATCCACACTATTCTGTTTCATTTGCTATACCCAGCAGTGTGTCCATGAAGAGTGACTGGTCAGAGGATCGATTTGTTGATTTTCGACATGGGACGCAATATGAACCAAGGTGACCCCCATCAAACTGCGTGTGTGCCTATTGAGTGTATCCAAACTCTCACTGTTGCACTAAGTGAAACAAGACAATATCCACACTATTCTGTTTCATTTGCTATACCCAGCAGTGTGTCCATGAAGAGTGACCGGTCAGAGGATCGATTTGTTGATTTTCGACATTTGATGCAATATGAACCAAGGTGACCCCCATCAAACTGTGTGTGTGCCTATTGAGTGTATGCAGACTCTCACTCTTGCACTAAGTGAAACAAGACAATATCCTCACTATTCTGTTTCATTTGCTATACCCAGCAGTGTGTCCATGAGGAGTGACCGGTCAGAGGATCGATACATCAGATTTCAACATGGGACGCCATATGAACCAAGGTAGATAAGATAGCAGAAAGAATCTGGCCACTAGGAAGCAAACATTTCCCTATGGATAGGTTCCAGATGTTTTGCACAAAGAGAAACGATGCATCAAAAATCTATCAATGACACATGTAATTTTTCAGACAATTTTACTGGAAAATGACACAAAAAACCTGCTTGAATATTCAGGAATATTATATTTAATGTTTAATCTTTTTCTCTCACAGTATTCCCCCGACCCCTTGCTTTCAGATTTGATGAGTTCATTAGTATCTCAAAAGCCTAGTCCAACAGCCTTTTTGGTTCTACATTCAGACAGAAATAGACAAATTGTGAATCACTTCGGCAAAATGCACAAACACAGTGTTCCTCATTTAACATGATGGATTAAACAAAGACAGCCTATGCAGACACATTATTATGTGTACAGTTATTATTGTATCCAACATTACATAGACCTATCAAATGTGTGGGGAGAAAATACCACTTCGACAAAATGCCTTATCTATGCTGCCCAGATATCCACTAAATTCAGCAACAAAAACGACCACAGGAATGCTTCTCTTATACCATATTCTCTCATGTGGCAACTGTTAATTGCAATTTATTTTCAGAGCACAAAAAGGAAAATATCCACTATACTCCAGTGGTCAGAATCTAAGTCACATTTTCCAGGTAAGTGATTCCCTTTCTCTACAGGCATGTGACGAATAATTTTTAACATTCTCCGAACTAAAATAAGAAAACTTCCTTAAAATATCCATAACAATGGACAAACTTTAATAGCAGGGATATAGGCGGTGGGCCGAGGCTTCGTATCTGCTTGTTTTTTATAAGTCAGCGGGGGAGAACTCAGAATATTTTATGTAGTATGGTTGATTCATTTTAAGCAATATTCCACTTGTTGCCACTCATACTTCTGTTGCCGAACCTTAAAATAATTGTTTTATTCACCCCGTGTGGTACAGGAAATTCAACGGTTGTGTAGCCAATAGCACAACAGGATTTTGACACGTGAGCATTCGCAAACCTATCAGATTTCGCTGTTCGAATCAGCTGGAAAAGTTATCTTCCTAACACTCCTTGCCAACGTCAAGTCATCGGTTTTGTGCACGTAAGTAGCTATTTAATATAACATTCTGACTGTTTGACAATTTTTGCAAATTTACACAGCTATGTCCTTGCCGTTTTGTAAGTGTTCTGGTACTTTTAGCCTATCGATGATGTTTGCATTTGTCTTGAACGAACCTTGCTGCTTTCTGATCAGAGATAGCTAACGTTAGCTGACGTTAGCAAAACTATCTTTAGGTACGCAATAAAACTACCATTAAGTCGATGTTAACACGCTAATGTTGCAATTAGTTTACTTCGATCTAAAGTTAGTTGCAGGGCTGTAGGGTATTGTAAGGTAAAGCCACTATGTTTGAACAATAAAGTGAGAAACCTGCCAAGTTAGCCTATGGTGGTGGCTTTCTGTTTTTAGGTTTAGCTTGTGTGAGACTGCTGTTTTCAATTTTAACTCACCCACACCCGCACATATTTTGTACTTTGTAAACTGGCAAGATGTGCTGAAATTAATATTCACCATGCATCTCCAATCTTGTGCCTAATAGCCTAGGCTTTTAATTTCAATGTCATATCAGATGTGTTAAATGTAGGAGTTTGGGCGTTGATATCCAGTTCTGACTTGCTTTTTTAATGAGCAAAATGAATAGGAGTATGTACATTACAATATGTTTTTATTGTCATGTAGGGAATCTTGTCCTTCAGCTGGAAAGTGATGGGTATGGAAGCAAACTACCAAGAGGGCAAGCACCTGTCAGTTGGAGGATCTGGACCCATAAGATGCAGTCTTCTGAGGACTTGTATGCTGATAGGAAACCTGGGTTCCACTTAGCCACAAAGCATGCTGTGCTAGGGGTCCAGTGACGTCAACTGCAGCTGATGTTTCTCTAGTCTACATACCTTCAAAATACTGCAGATCTGAGTTGACCAGAGCCTAGAAATGACCCCAGTGACACCAGGCCAGCGCTACACACAACAGTTGTACCAAGCTTCGCTTCAACCCTCTCTGGTTGTACTACAACTGCTCTTTCAGGTAATGACCCAGATGCGCAACATTTCATATCTGTACCACAACAGAAATCATACTTTACTCAGACTGAAATATATTTTGTACCAAGAGGCATTCAATGGTACTTAGAAATATAGATCTGCGTGCTTGAGTCTACTACACTCATCTACCTTCATCCCCCCAGACACACACACACAGAGTAGATGAACTGTAATTCTCTAATGGCTATATTAGCCCCCACCCCCACCCAAAACAACAAGCAGTGTGGCCGATCTACTCATTTTTTACATACACTGCACATGCATTTTTTACATACACTGCACACTGGTTATATTTGCGGTGTGCCATTACTTGGCAACCTTGACAGGACAGTGCTTGAAGTGAATCTGATTATGTGTATGTGGTGTTATGGATGCTACAGGATTAATAAAGAACCATCTTGTCTTATTTTCAGGGGCTGCTTCTGAAGGAGGAATTACACCAGAAGACTATTGCTGATGATGATGTTTGGACTGGGGCTATCTACAGCAGTGTTCCTTAAACCTTTTCAGACCAATTAAATTCATTTTAATTTCACAAATACAAGAACATACTTTAAAAGAGGCTTCTTTGACACATTAACTTCTAATATTTACATTTATGCATTTACATGTAGGAGACACTTTGATCCAAAACAACTTACATTTGTCAACTATCTGTTAGTTCAGGGTCAGTCTCTCCTAGAGTGCCATGGGCAAGGCACAACGGTGGCCCACAAACCCACAACGTCCAGACTAATAGCACACTAGTCAGGTTTCTTAACCACTATGCTATCACCTCCTCATATGGACTAATGCAAGGTACTCGATCACCAGTGGTCCTTGAACCACAGACCAACCTACTGTCATTCCAGAAGTCACCAATCAATGTCTTGTTTAATGCACTACTTCTACCAATAAATAATATCATGAAATGCATTTGTCTTTGTATAGATAGGCCATGTGGGCCTAATTTCGCTATACTGCTTTTTGATGTAATGAAAGGTGCATCTGAAATTGGTTGACTGAATGAAGGAGAGGGGGGTATGACATTGACATGGCTCAAGGTGTGTGAACATTTAATTCGTGATCATTAGAGAATACAAGTCCTCAGAAGACTGCATCTTATGGGTCCAGATCCTCCAACTGACAGGTGCTTGCCCTCTTGGTAGTTTGCTTCCATACCCATCACTTTCCAGCTGAAGGACAAGATTCCCTACATGACAATAAAAACATATTGTAATGTACATACTCCTATTCATTTTGCTCATTAAAAAAGCAAGTCAGAACTGGATATCAACGCCCAAACTCCTACATTTAACACATCTGATATGACATTGAAATGGAAAGCCTAGACTATTAAGCACAAGATTGGAGATGCATGGTGAATATTAATTTCAGCACATACTGCCAGTTTACAAAGTACAAACAAGTACAAAATATGTGCGGGTGTGGGTGAGTTAAAACTGAAAACAGCAGTCTCACACAAGCTAAACCTAAAAACAGAAAGCCACCACCATAGGCTAACTTGGCAGGTTTCTCACTTTATTGTTCAAACATAGTGGCTTTACCTTACAATACCCTACAGCCCTGCAACTAACTTTAGATCGAAGTAAACTAATTGCAACATTAGCGTGTTAACATCGACTTAATGGTAGTTTTATTGCGTACCTAAAGATAGTTTTGCTAACGTTAGCTATCTCTGATCAGAAAGCAGCAAGGTTCGTTCAAGACAAATGCAAACATCATCGATAGGCTAAAAGTACCAGAACACTTACAAAACGGCAAGGACATAGCTGTGTAAATTTGCAAAAATGGTCAAACAGTCAGAATGTTATATTAAATAGCTACTTACGTTCACAAAACCGATGACTTGACGTTGGCAAGGAGTGTTAGGAAGATAACTTTTCCAGCTGATTCGAACAGCGAAATCTGATAGGTTTGCGAATGCTCACGTGTCAAAATCCTGTTGTGCTATTGGCTACACAACCGTTGAATTTCCTGTACCACACGGGGTGAATAAAACAATTATTTTAAGGTTCGGCAACAGAAGTGTGAGTGGCAACAAGTGGAATATTGCTTAAAATGAATCAACCATACTACATAAAATATTCTGAGTTCTCCCCCGCTGACTTATAAAAAACAAGCAGATACGAAGCCTCGGCCCACCGCCTAATACAAAGCCATGTGTTTCTTGAAGTTGCAAAAGGCTCCTTGCACATAAACATTTTAATGATGCTCACTTATTTCCGGTTACATTGGCTGCATAATAATCGTGATAAAAGCAGCTCAGTGGTTAAAGCGTTCGACTCACACGCCGTGGATTAGTTGTGGTTGGCGGAGTGGCAGGTTTGAGACCTGAGTGCGGTGAGAACGGCTCTGGCTAAATTTGCATTTGATAGACAGGAAATGAACAACAAAGAATATGATTAGTATGATTGGTCCGCTGCTAACCAAAACTCACGATACAAATACATTAAAAATATGACAATGACTTGCTGTGTCAAATAAAAATTATGTGTGCAACAGAAATTGGAAACGATGATCATCACTTTTGTAAAGAACGAGCTGAAGAGATATAAGAGGATTCTGAGCCCAGATTACAAAGAGAATTTTGAGAATAAAAAGGAGAATGAGAGTGATGCCAGAGAAGGGGCTCTGAGGATGGCACTGCATTTCCTTAGGAGTATGCAGGAGAAGGATCTAGCAGACAAACTGCAAGAAAGTAAGATGATTTCTATATGTGACAGTTATGATAGAGAAACATGAATTATTTTACAACAGTGTTTGTATCTTACAAAATTATTGCTACTTTTGTAACAGATGAACTGGATGTACTTTGTCAGTCTGAGCTGAAAAGAAATCTCAAAACCAAGTACCAGAAAGTGTTTGAGGGAATACCTAAGGAAGGAAGTTCAGCTCTGTTAGAAAAGATTTACACCGAGATCTACATCACAGAGGGAGGAAGTGGGAAAGTAAATGAGGAGCATGAAGTCAGACAGATTGAGTCACTATCTAAGAGACCAGCTGGACAGGAGACACCAATCAAATGCAGAGACATATTCAAACCATTACCTGGGCAAGACAAACCAATCAGAACTGTAGTTACAAAGGGAGTAGCTGGCATTGGTAAAACTGTTTCAGTTCAGAAATTCATCCTAGACTGGGCTGATGGGAAGGAAAACCAGGATATCCACTTCATATTTCCACTGCCTTTTCGGGAGCTCAACCCCATAAAAGATAAACACTCTTTGAGGGACCTACTCCACCGCTTCTTTGCTGAAATAAAGCAGCTAAGTTTTCCCAGCCAGAGGAAGTATAAGGTGTTGTTTATATTTGATGGTCTGGATGAATGTAGACTAGATTTAGGCTTTCAGAAAAATGAAACTTTGTCTGAGGTGACAAAGGTCACTTCATTGGATGTACTCCTGACAAATCTCATCAAGGGTAATCTACTTCCTTCTGCTCTTCTATGGATCACCTCTCGGCCAGCAGCAGCCAATCAAATCTCACCTGAGTGTGTTGACCGAGTCACAGAAGCACAAGGGTTCAGTGATCCACAGAAGGAAGATTACTTCAGGAGGAGGATCAGTGATCAGAATCTTGCAAACACAATAATATCTCATATTAAATCATCTAGAAGTCTACATATCATGTGTCACATACCAGTGTTTTGCTGGATTGCAGTTAGTGTTCTTGAAGTTATTCTTGGGTCCCCAGGAGTGAAACAAGTTCCAAAGACTTTGACTGAGATGTACACATATTTCCTGATTTTTCAAACCAAACAGAGGAGCCTGAAGTTTGAAGGAATTTATGACACTGATCCTCAGTGGAACCAAGAAGGTCTCTTTGCTCTGGGGAAGCTGGCCTATGAACAACTGCATAAGGGTCAACTCATATTTTATGAAGAAGACCTGAAAGACTTTAAACTTGATGTCAGGGAAGCAGCCATACAGTGTGGCATTTGCACACAGATCTTTCGAGAAGAATCAGGAATCCAGCAGCGAAAGGTGTACTGTTTTGTGCACCTAAGCATCCAGGAGTATCTGGCAGCTTTATATGTGCTGTTGATGCTGACAGTTAAGACGAAAGATGTCCTGTCGAGTCAGCTGGTGAAATTGAGATCAGAGGATTCCATGATCATTCTGCACAGGAGTGCTGTAGACAAAGCTTTGAAGTATGAAGATGGACGCCTTGATCTTTTCCTACGTTTCCTTCTTGGCCTTTCACTGGAGTCTAACCAGGCTCTCCTGCATGGCTTACTAACGAGAGAACAAACTCAGATGACAAATAACAAAACAATCAGTTACATTAAAGAGAAGATTAGAGATATACCTACATCAGAAAGAATCATCAACCTCTTTCACTGTCTGAATGAACTCAATGATCATTCCTTAGTGGAAGAGGTTCAGAGATTCTTGAACACAGGAACACTTTCTGAGGCCAAACTCTCACCTGCCCAGTGGTCCGCTGTAGTGTTTGTGCTGCTGACATCAGAGGAGAAGCTGGATGTGTTTGACCTGAAGAAGTACATCAGGTCTGATGAAGGACTGCTAAGATTGCTGCCTGTTGTGGAAGAATCACAAAATGCTCTGTAAGTAATTAGGGCAAATAAGAATCCCAAATAGGAATCCCAAAACTGTTTGTAAGTGATGACAGCAATATGAAAGAAAGGGGAAATATAGTTGGAAATGTATCAAATTAATATCTCTCAAAAATAATTATGCATATTTAAGCTACATACTGCTGAGTCCTTTCCATATAGTCCATTATGTCTGTGTTCCCCACAAGGCTCAGTAACTGTAGTCTCACTGAGAGGAGCTGTAGAGGTCTGGGATCTGTCCTCAGCAAAACATCTTCAAAGCTGAAAGACCTGGACCTCAGTGGCAACAGTATTGGAGATGCAGGAGTGCAAGAACTCTGTAGTGGACTGATGAATCCAAACTGTACATTGGAGACACTCAGGTAATGTTATGGGTTGATTTATACATTTTCATCTTTTTTTCAGTAGCTTAAAGGTGTATTCTGATATTAAACACGTTTAGCTCCTGTTCGGGGATGTCTAGGACAAAATAGAATGACTACTACAGAAGCTTTGATAATTGGTCCGGTCTCAGCTATTGGCTCATTTCCAACCTCCCCTGCCTGCTTCAGAAAGGCTAGATAAGTTCATGCACAATCCTGTCCTTAAAACACCCAGAAAATGTTTATTGTAAAACATTTTATTGTAAAACACATTTATGCAACTCATGGACGTCACTAGGATCCATAGTCAAGGGGGGCTTAGCCCCAGAGGGGTAATATGTAGATGCGCGCAAAATTTTTAATGAATAAATTATATTATAGGCCTACAGTGTATATGTGTGTATATTGTCAACTATTTATTACTTGAAGGACGTTTATCAGAATATCTCATATCTTAGGCTATTTTTATTAACAAAATTAGTCTAAATCAATTCATCAGACTGGTTTGTGAAGAGAGATGTTGGCAAATAACTCCATCAATGACTGTGGTGTAAATGAACTAGGCTGTTCTATATAGCTTCATTTATTTCAGTCTAATGCACTGAGCAAGATACAACAATGGTAACAACTAGCTTATTTCAAATCCTAGGGACATCTGATGATACAGTCAAATATGAAAGTTTCTCAAACATTTATTCTGCAAAATGAGCATACAATAGCTACTACAATATTATGCTAGGCTATAACAAATTAATATGTCCATCAATGCATGTAGGACAAACTAATATGGCATAGACTACAGGCTAATGTATATTTCATAGTTCAGTCTTTTGGAGAATATGTTGCCTAGAAATTTGCTGGATCAGACTATAGCCTACCAAACTTCAGAATTAAGACTATTTTTCCTGCTCAATTTGAAGCATAGTTCGTTACAACAAGAAAAAAATGCTCTCCGTGGATGCAGGCAGAGCTGGAGAATTTACTGAGAAATTTCACATGTACTTAAAGTGGACTTTCTCGTGGACCGTTTATCATAGGAGGCTTGAGCCCCCCAAAATGGACCTAACGACATCCATGATGCAACTCACTGAGTGGTATTTGTTGTTCCTTGATTTTCCTAAACAAGTATCAAAGTGAAATGCCTTTTCTGATATGTTTTATTTGCCATTTTGTAAATCCCATTGACTTCTGTTGGAAGGCTCAGTGCTTATGTTGATATCACTTTGCCACCCATTCACAAAGTAAATGAACGGTGTCATCAAGTGGTCTGGAGTGTGCAATGTTTCAGATTC
Organism: Sardinella longiceps; assembly: GCA_027497455.2. NCBI lineage: Eukaryota > Metazoa > Chordata > Actinopteri > Clupeiformes > Clupeidae > Sardinella > Sardinella longiceps. Next base: position 224,990 of record JAODXP020000158.1, read on the forward strand.
AAATATGGAAGAAAAGGCTTTTTGTGAAGTATATGAAAAAAATTGCTCCAGAATTTACAAAATGCAAAACAAAACACAACAGAAATGGTACTTCGCTACAGTACTTATGATATTCAGATAAAACAGAATAATATCTCAAAATTTAAAATGACAAAAACACAAAAATGTTAAGGTCAGATCAGAGGATTGCAACTCACTCCCCTATGCAAGGAGGGAGATTAATTATTTATGCCCATCCTTCCCTCTGTGCAAGATTTGAACAGGCACCTACCCATATCCAAGACTTGTACTGGATCCGAATTTACATCTGGAAATGGCCAGTTGTTCATCAGATAACCACAGAATAATAGTAATTATTTGTGAATTATCTCCCTTCAGAACGCCATTCTCTTCTCTGATTGGCTGTTAGGTGGCCATTAATTCCAGATAACCGGCTACTTTGGAAGTAGTTCCAAAAAATAACTCATCTAATAACTGATTATCGTTCCATATGAATGCCTTTCAGAATGGTAACTATAACAACAATAAGCAACCTTGTAGATCTACTTTCAACTGAAAGTAGTACCCAAACCGAACAGGTTAGCTTCTTTTAAATTTGAGTTGCATATTTCTTTTACGTTTTATACGCTTCTTCAAATATACGAGAGATAGATAGATACGGGAGATAAGCGGGATAACGACCTCCGAGGTGTCCAGTTATTCATTTATAATTGTCTTAGCGGAATAACTCCGTCTTCGCGCTGCGCGCGTCGCGGAGTTCTAGATTCCGCCTCGACAATTATAAATGAATAACTGGACACCTCGTCGGCCGTTATCCCTTACTGAACAAACAGATGAACTGACAAATGCGTTATGTTTTTGTTTGCTTTAATAAAATGATGTTGTCACTACAGGCTGTCAACTTGTGGTGTCACAGAGAAGGGCTGTACTGGTCTGGCCTCAGCCCTGAAATTAAATTCCAATCATCTCAGAGAGCTGGATCTCAGGGGAAATGATCCTGGGACATCAGGAATCAAAGTGCTTTTAGACCTTAAGGACGACCCTCAGTTTAAACTGAGAAATATCAGGTAAATGTGTTTCATTAGAGTGAAGAGATTCTCGTCAAGGTAAAGGTAAGGGTTTTCAAAGTAGTAAAAACAAACCAACAACAGTGCTCTTTCTTAATGTTTATTTTGTATTTGTATTACTCAAGGCATTAGCAAATTTTTATACAAGTGTTGCCTGCTAAAATAATATTACATTTAAGATCAATTTTTTCATGACATAATGACATGGTTACATGTGTCAACCGGTAGAATCTTAATTAGCCTACCTTGAAATGAAAGTTACACTTATAGAGTCATATATCTAAGAAACATAATTCAGCCCATTAGCCCAAATATATTAACATTTTAGATACCTGCCCTAAGAATTTGCAAGGAACAAAAATTAAAACAGACTTTTTAAAAATCCTGTGATATTGGCCGCAATATTGCAGCTCCAGCTGAGCCAATACATTTGGATAGTCAGCATCAAAGGGCAGTGGTCAAGTAGTGAATTTCAAATGTAGACTTTAGTACACACACATAGTGTATGATTTTTGTTGCTGTACAGTATAGTACACTTACAGTACAATACTAAATACAATAAAAAATAGTCAAGATACACATGCGTCCACTTTTAATTTGCTTCGCTTAAAAAAATTATGATCTTACTGTTTTTTTTTTGTTTTGTTTTTTGTTTTGTTTTGTTTTGTTATGATTATTGTGGTGTTCAAACAAAATCACAAAAAGTGCATTAAACACATGTGCAATGGGTATGCAAAATAATCACAAAAATGATCTTCTATTCGTAAGCCGATCATGTCAAATTGTCATGTAACAAAAGTAGCACTCTTATTTGAGCATTCAAGTGCCCTGATGTGATACAGTACTTTATTTTCAAAATCTCAGTTAGCTCAAGAAGATGTAAATATTGTGTTCCTCTGCAGGTTTCTTAAAAGTGTTGCTGCTGAGGAAGCCTGTGCTTCTGTGACTGCAGCTGTGGGTTCAAACCCCTTAATCATGACTAAACTGGATCTGAGGGGACTCATACCAGGACAGTTGGGAGTGACTCAGCTGTGTGCTTTACTGGAGGACCCCCTCTGTAGACTGTGGACGCTTGAGTAAGTGGACCATTTCATTCAACATTGTAGGGCAAGTTGTAGCCGAAAGTAAATCATGTATGTGTCCTTTTCTCTTGGAGAAAGTGTACACATTTTGGGTTGTTTTGCTGCCTCTGGCAATGGGTGCCTTGACTGTACATGGCACCAAGATCACCAAAAGATTTTGCTGTGCAATGTAGCGCCCAGTGGTAGAAAGCTCTGTCTATGTCATAGGTCATGGATGTTTCGGCAGCAGTAAAATGACTACAGACATACTCCAAAAACCACCCAGGCGTCTGTTTCCCAAAAGCATAGTTGCTAACCAGTTAGCAACTTAGTTAGTTGTCAATGGGAAATTACATTGCAACCAACATAGTTAGCAAGTAAGTTAGCAACTATGCTTTTGGGAAACAGACCCCAGTTAGAGACAAAACATGTGAGTTCTGAAGTGGCCAGCATTGGATCTAAATCTAAATCTGACCCTTCACTTGTGGAGTGATCCCAAAACTCCTCTTGTGAGGAGGCACACTTGCGTTATGAGAGAATTGGAGCAGTTAGAAAAAGAAGAGGGGTCTAGCATTCCACTTGAGAGGTGTAAGAACCTTGTTGAAGATTATAGGAAGTGGTTAGATTCAGTTATCTTTTGAAACTGGTGTGCAACAGCATTTTAAGTTTAACACTTTTGTGTGGCCCATTTTCTGAATTCTGTGTAAAATTATATGAAATTTGCTTTTTACTGTATGTTGTTACAATGCAGATAAAGGGAATTGTGTATGTAAATTATATAATATAGGCTATTAAAAAACATTTGTAATTACTTTTATTTTCTGGGAGAAATAGTGGATTTTTTGGAAAAATTTCAGGTGCCTTCACTTTCAACCATGACCATTTGTGCTGTCACACTAAACAAATCAGACTGGCTTTGGTGTTTATTTGTGCTGTATTTTGTGCTGTACTGTATTGAATTGTATTGTAGTCTGTGGGCCTTATCATGCAGGTTGACTATGCTAAATTGCCACTAACACGTTTTGTTGAGCTTTTTGTTGAGCACACCATTTGTTTTCCCACCAGAGAGGTAAACCTTAATGTGTGGAAGATTGCTGATGTTTTGTCAAAGTAGTTGATCATTTCAATCACTGTTGTGCTTGCAGAAAAATTATTAATTACATTTACATTTTATTCAGAAATTCAGCTGAGGTGATTGTATGCCAGACAATTAAATCTGGAATGCCTCGGGTTGCCATAATCTTACATGGTTTGGTTAAATGGCTGTGTAAGACAGCCACCATGCCACCTGCTCCACGTCTAACCGTAGGAATCCGCCTTCCATCTATAATATAATATTAAGATTTATTGAAATAAATAATCACAAAGGTTAAAAAAAATCTAGGGGTAATAATGAGAGCAGGCACCAAAGAGCATGGTGCTCTGAAAAGTGAGAGAATGCAAGCCCTCCTTGAGTACAAGCACCTGGCCTTTTTTATCCCACACCTAGACCAGGTGTGGATCATTTACTCAATTTAGCCCATGCACCACCCAAAGACTGTTGCACTGCCACTGCAAGGCCAGTGGGGGTGCAGAGAGGCGTAACAGCCTTAATAGGAAATACTTTCCCAGACACCAGACTTAACTGTGAGCCAGATCTTTAGTTTTAACAATCCCAGGGTACAGTAGTAATGTAATTGGTTTCCTTCTGAGATCACCACCCTACTTCCTCACAGAGACACTCTAAGCTGCGATAGTCAGTATTTGTCATATGGTTTATGTCAACCAGCATACTATAACTCTGAAACTCAGCACTATTTTTGACAATGACATCACACATCATTTTCACCTTCCTCTAATTATTAGTCAGCATTAAAATATTCTCCTGTTTGTCACTTGTAATCATTCAGACAGAGCATACATACATGATTATCATTATTACAGTAAAAATATATTTTCTCTCTACAGCCTGCGTAACTGTAGTATAACAGAGGAAGGCTTCAGTGCTCTTGTATCAGCACTGAGATCAAACCCCTCACACATCAGAGATCTGTGGCTGGATGATAATAAAGCTGGAGATTCAGGAGGGAAGAATCTTGCTGCACTTCTGGAGCATCCCAACTGTAGAATTCAGCAACTAATGTGAGTAACACAAGACCACATACTGAGACTGACAATGAAGTGAGGAAGTATTGAATACTTCTTATATTCTTAATTTACTTATTTATTTTATTTTTCTCCTTGGCCTGAGCGAGCTTAACAACAGGTAATACAAATTTTGTTGTGTGGCAATAAAGTAATATCTATCTAATATGAATACATTAAATGTCCAAAGAATGATGTTGCACCATTGAGCTGTGAGCCAGACCATTTGAATAATGTCAGGGTGGGCATGTAGTAATGTAATTGCTTTCCATCTGAGATCACCACCCAACTTCCACACAGAGAACCTCTTGTCTAAGGTAGTCAGTATTTGTCTCTGTGAAACTGTCCCGTGACAGTGGTGGCTGGCACATTAAAAGTAATGCATTACATTTCACAAAACAACATTCACTGTCATGTTCCTCATTCTCTTTGTCAGCATTAAACACTCCATCTCCCATGTTGTCACTTTTTCATCATTCAGGCACAGCATACACAAGTTTGAAAACAAGTGCATGCACACACACACACACACACACACACACACACACACACACACACACACACACACACACACACAAACATGCATGTTGAGGAAGATTGAAAGATTGAAAATCATCATTTTCATTATTTAATATATTTAACATTTTCTCTCTATAGCCTGCGTAACTGCAGTATTGCAGAGGAAGGCTTCAATGCTCTTGCATCAGCACTGAGATCAAACCCCTCACACAGCAGACAGCTGTGGCTGAGTAATAATAAAGCTGGAGATTCAGGAGGGAAGAATCTTGCTGCTCTTCTGGAGGATCCCAACTGTAAACTGGAGGGACTATAGTGAGTAACACAAAACCACACACTGAGACTGTCAGTGAATATGAGGTTGTATTGGATACGTCTTAAATTCTTAACTTACTTTTAAATAATACAAATGTTGTTGTGTGGCAATAAAGTATTATCTATTCTATACAAACACATTAATGTCCAAAGAGTGATGTAGCACCATTGATCTGCACCTGACATAACTGGGAGCACGACCTGTTATTTGAACAATTCAAGGGTGGGCATGTTGTAATGTAATTCCTTTCATTCTGAGATCACCACCCTAATTCCTCACTGAGAACCTCTTGGCTAAGGTAGTCAGTATTTGTAATATGGTTTATGTCAGCCAGCATACTGTACTTATAACTCTGAAACTCTCCTGCAGCTCTGGTGGGTGGCACATTAAAAGTAATGCATTACATTACACAATACAACATTACACAACACTACTGTTATCAGCATTAAAATCATTTCCTGTTTTATCACTTTAATCATTCAGACACACACACACACACCACACACACACACACACACACACACACACACACACACACACACACCTTTGCGATCATTACCATTATTAAAAGTATATATATTTAATAGTGCTGTCAAATGATTAAAAAAAATAATCAGATTAATCACAAAATTTTTCAATGATTAATCGTGATTAATCACTTTTAATCGCAACTCATTTCCTCCAGTAAGATTTGGATGCCAGGGTATGTTGGATCCTTATTTTGCCCTGTAAAGGCCCTGATACTAAATAGTTGGCCTTGTTCGTCTCAAATGGGGCAATTCACACCTGTCCTCTACCCCACAAGAATTCCCCAAACATGTTGTTGGACAGTCAGGAGCTAGGCCATAATCTTTGTATAGTTTGACTTGATAACCGAGCCATTTTCTATCTGAAATTGAACATAATACATGCCATGAAAGTGGAACCATATCCATCAGGATTAATCTGAGTTAATTTTTTTAATCAGAGTTACATTTTTTGGATTAATCACGTGATTAATCAGTTAATTTTGCCAGCACTAATATTTAACGTTTTCTCTCTACAGCCTGGATAACTGCAGTATTACAGAGGAAGGCTGCAATGCTCTCGTATCAGCACTGAGATTAAACCCCTCACACATCAGAAAACTGTCGCTGTGTGGTAATAAAGCTGGAGATTCAGGAGGGAAGAATCTTGCTGCTCTTCTGGAGGATCCCAACTGTAAACTGGAGCAACTATTGTGAGTAACACAAGACCACATACTGAGACTGACAATGAAGTGAGGTAGTATTGAATACTTCTTATATTATTTCCATCTGAGATCACCACCCAACTTCCACACAAAGAACCTCTTGTCTAGGTTGTCAGTATTTGTCATGGTATATGTCAGCCAGCATTCTGTACTTATATCTGAAACTGTCCCGTAACAGTGGTGGCTGGCACATTAAAAGTAATTATATTTCACAAAACAACATTCACTGTCATGTTCCTCATTCTCTTTGTCAGCATTAAACACTCCATCTCCCATGTTGTCACTTTTTCATCATTCAGGCACAGCATACACAAGTTTGAAAACAAGTGCATGCACACACACACACACACACACACACACACACACACACACACACACACACACAAAAAAACATGCATGTTGAGGAAGATTGAAAGATTGAAAATCATCATTTTCATTATTTAATATATTTAACGTTTTCTCTCAATAGCCTGTCTAACTGCAGTATTGCAGAGGAAGGCTTCAATGCTCTTGTATCAGCACTGAGATCAAACCCCTCACACATCAGATATCTGCGGCTGAGTAATAATAAAGTTGGAGATTCAGGAGGGAAGAATCTTGCTGCTCTTCTGGAGGATCCCAACTGTAAACTGGAGGGACTATAGTGAGTAACACAAAACCACATACTGAGACTGTCAGTGAATATGAGGTTGTATTGGATACTTCTTAAATTCTTAACTTACTTTTAAATAATACAAATGTTGTTGTGTGGCAATAAAGTATTATCTATTCTATACAAACACATTCATGTCCAAAGAGTGATGTAGCACCATTGATCTGCACCTGACATAACTGTGAGCCAGACCTGTTATTTGAACAACTCCAGAGTGAGTGGGCATGTTGTAATGTGATTCCTTTCATTCTGATATCACCACCCTAATTCCTCACAGAGAACCTCTAGTCTAAGGTAGTCACATATATTTGTCATATGGTTTATGTCAGCCATTATACTGTACTTATAACTCTGAAACTCTCCTGCAATTCTGGAGGGTGGCACATTAAAAGTAATGCATTACATTACACAATACAACTTTATACAACACTATTATTGAATTTGACAGTGACATCTACTGTCATTCAGCATTAAAATCATTTCCTGTTTTATCACTTTAATCATTCAGACACACACACACACACACACACACACACACACACACACACACACACACACACACACACACACACACACACCCTTTGCAATCATTACCATTATTAAAAATATATATATTTAACATTTTCTCTCTATAGCCTGTCTAACTGCAGTATAACAGGGGAAGGCTTCAGTGCTCTCATATCAGCACTGAGATCAAACCCCTCACACATCAGAGACCTGTGGCTGGATGATAATAAAGCTGGAGATTCAGGAGGGAAGAATCTTGCTGCTCTTCTGGAGGATCCCAAGTGTAAACTGGAGCAACTAAAGTGAGTAACAAAAGACCACATACGGAGACTGTCTGTGATTTATGAATTCTTAATTAACCTATTTATTTTATTTCTCCTTGGACTGAGCTACCTTAACAATAGGTAATAACTACCTATACCAACTGTTGTGTGGCTATAAAATATCATCCAGCAGTCTAATACAATAAAGACATTAATATCTAAAAAAAATGGTGTAGTACCACTAAGCTGTTGCACTTAAAGGAAAATACCGGAGTGAATTCAAGCATAGCCCTGCTGCACGAGCCTTCTAATAGCAATATATTTCGCATGAAATGAAAGAATTTCGAACAGCATAGACCTAACGCGAACGTGAAACACTTTACATTGAGTCAATGTAACCTTAGATCTTACTTTCGGTTTCCAACAGTCAGGTCCCATTGATTCAGTGTAAAGTGCCTGTTCGCTTCTGCGGTCTGTGCTGTACCAAATTATTTTGTTCCACTCGCTAACTAGCGCATTTAGCATGCACTTTCAACAGGGCTATGCTTGAATTCACTCCAGTATTTTCCTTTGACAAAACAGATTGACTATGGTGTTTGTATTTTCCATATTTTGTGCTACTGTATGTATTTTGTACTATATTGAATTGTATCGTGGTCAATGGGTCTTATGATACAGAAGGTGCACATTCTTTTGTGACCAACACAAAACACCTTTGTGCCCTGTACTTTGTGCTTGTGATTAACACTATTTGTAAGAGGGCACCATTTGTTTCTCCCATCAGAGAGGTAAAGTAGCCTACATAGTCAAATACACTTGTGCCCCCACAGATGTGGTGCAGTGCAAAGTTCAGTATTTGCTAGCCTATATGTTTGGTGAAATTAAATATGCAAATGACCATGTCCTGTCATTGGTTAAATGGCGATATAGTTCATAGTTATGCATAAAGCATAGGATCAGAAAGCATTTAAGGTCAAATAAGGCAGGATCTTTGTGTTGGCTACTGTCTACTATTCTTTTGGTCCTGGGGAAATCCCTTTTGACAGGATTTCAGTTTTAGAAAGACGTTGTGAAACGACGGCACAGACCCTTGGAGGGGCAGGGGCTCAAAATTTTAAAAGGGACAGATGAATTTGTTAAAGGGGAAGTTTGGTTTTTTAACATGTTTTTAACAAGGGCCGCATCCAGCCCCGGGCTGTACGGTAGGTTTGACACACCAGGTGTAGCCTAATCCTAACCAGGATTCCAAATGATTGGCACAATGTTTTAAAAGCATTTTCTCTAATGGATAGACCGTGCCATGATCTATTCTATTGTTGTCATGAATTCTACATGAGTTTGCTATTTTGTCATGTATATTGTTATACTAAATGGCAAATGTAATCATGTATTAGAGATATTTCTGTTAATTACAAAAGTGGCGGGGACAAAATCTGTGATGACAGATATATCCCCAGCATGCTAGCAACAATGACACAACTGATGAAGGGAAAATGGATAGAATTCATTCATCAATATATTTATTTAGACTTATTGTACTGTACATTTCTTATATTTCTTTCCTTCCTTTCCGTGCTCCTTTTCTTTTAGTCTGTACAGTTGCAGTATTACAGAGGAAGGCTTCAGGTCTCTTGCATCATCACTGAGATCAAACCCCTCACACATCAGAGATCTGAAGCTGGGTGGGAATGGAAAAGGAGACTCAAGGGTCAAGTATCTTTCTGCTTTTCTTCTGGATTCCAACTGTAAACTCGAGAAACTAAAGTGAGTATCACAAGACCACATACTGATCAGTCATCAGTGAGTTCAATTCAATTCAATTCAATTTTATTTGTAGAGCGCACAAATACAGTACATTGTCTCGCGGCGCTTTACAGACAGTACGGGAAGCATCCATGAGAATCAGGGGCAAGGAAAAACTCCCTCGCTTTGTAAATAATTTGTTATGTAGGAAGAAACCTTGGGCAGATCCACGCCTCATGGACTCAGCCTACCTGCCTGGGGCCTAATAAAGTATCCGTAAAGTCTGATGCATAGATTGACCATGGTTGACACAAAACAGTATGAGTACTGAATGTAGTCAGAGATGATATGCACATAGTTTGTGTGACAGTCTGGGCCAAGGGATGGAGTCAGTAGTTGGAGTGTGGGATTAGTCAGTAATTGGAGTGAGATCAGAGTTCATTGGGTGTTGGTCGCCATCTAAGTAGTGGTCATCAGGGGGCCATCAGGCCAATTCCATCACGGGCCTCAGAGAAAAGGGGAGGATGGTCCAGGTGTGTGGCTCCAGGGAGGTTGGTCAGCATCCGTAGTGGGGTAGGGTTGGTGGCAGGGAGGTACGGGAGGTTCATCACTCAGCCAGTGCGTCGGGGCAGAGGAGGCAAGGGAAACAAAAAGAAACAGAAGCAAGAGGATTAGGCCAATCTAGGAGGATATCACTTCATGATATGTGTCATATAATCTAGCTAGAGTGAGGAGAGGGAGAGACAGAGAGAGCAGAAAGAGGGTTGTACAGGATGGCAAGTGTGCAGAAGGTGGCAGCACTAGGCTATCGCAGCATAACTAAGGTATGGTACATGGCATCTCACCAACCCAGAAAGGGGTGGTCAGTGGCCGCCTTGGAAAAACAGCAGAGGTAGCCCTCCCAGTAAAGCCCAAGAGGAGTGGTGATATGCCATGGCCCACTCCTAATTATAGGAAAGGAAGGTTTTAAGTCTAGACTTAAAGGTATTGAGAGTGTCCGCTTCGCGAATGTAGGGAGGAATAGAATTCCATAGAAGAGGTGCTCGATAGGCAAAAGCTCTTCCCCCAATTGTAGTTTTAGATATGGTCACTTTTTCAAGGAGGCCAGCATTTTGAGATCTCAGAGGTCTTGCTGGATGGTATGGAACAAGTAAATCTGTAATATATGCAGGAGCTAAGCCATTAAGTGCCTTGTACGTCATGAGAAGGATTTTGAAGTCAATTCGACTTTTGACAGGAAGCCAGTGTAGAGATGCTAGAATGGGAGAAATATGTTCATATTTCTTAGTTCTAGTGAGTGTTCTATCTGCTGCATTTTGGATTAGCTGTAGACTTTTAATGCAGGTGTTACTGCACCCTGAGAACAGAGCATTGCAGTAGTCAAGTCTGGAGGTAACAAATGCATGTATAAGTTTTTCAGCATCCTCAAAGGACAGGAACTTCCGAACCTTAGCAATGTTTCTAAGGTGAAAAAATGATGTTTTAGAAATGTGCTTTACATGGCTATTCAGGGAGAGGTCTTGATCAATAATTACCCCCAGATTTTTCACTTGTGAGCTAAATGAGAGTGTAGGACTGCTAAGTGAGCTATGATGGTGAAGCGAGGTGTCCTTCAGTTGTTTAGAGGCAATCATCATAACTTCAGTTTTATCTGAGTTCAAGCATAAGAAATTTTTTGACATCCAAACTTTAATGTCTTCAAGACAGGCATTGAGTTTGGTTGTCGGAGTGCAGTCGCTAGGCTTCATAGAGAGATAAAGCTGTGTATCATCTGCGTATGAGTGAAATGCAATGCCATGTTTCCTAATGATTTCACCCAGAGGTAGCATATAGAGAGAGAATAGTAGGGGGCCCAGTACTGAGCCTTGCGGAACGCCATATTTAACTTTAGCATGATAAGATGAGACGTTGTGGGCATGTACAAATTGGTATCGATCAGTGAGGTAGGATTTGAACCAAGCTAATGCTGAATATCTAATGCCTATCGTATGTTCGAGTCTGTGTAGTAGGATATCGTGGTCAATGGTGTCAAAAGCTGCACTAAGATCAAGTAAAATTAAAATGGATATATTGCCATTGTCCATGGAAAGAAGGAGGTCGTTGAAGACTTTAACTAAGGCTGTTTCAGTGCTGTGATTAGCTCTAAATCCTGATTGGAAGACTTCCTGGATTTTGTTTGAGATTGAGTTGAACCAGTCTTGTTTCTCATCCTCAAAGAGTAATGAAATCAGCATAAAACTCATAAAAATGTTTTCAAGCACGCACATACACACACAAGCACACACAATGCCTGAAAATTAACTGAACTTGAAAGCAAAATTGTTATTGTTATAATATACAGTACATTATTATCTGTGGTGATCACATAAGCTGGTTCATTTCCATTTTTCACTTTCTCTCTACAGCCTGAAGTACTGCAATATCACAGAGAACGGCTTCAGGTCTTTATCAGCAGCACTGAGATCAAACCCATCACACCTGAGAGAGCTGAATCTTGAGTGGAATGAAGTAGGAGATGCAGGGATGAAGAATATTTGTTCTCTTCTAGTGGATCCCAATTGCAACCTAGAGACCTTAAGGTGAGCATTACGCCAACCACTCAGTTGCTCTGAGTGAATTTGACTTCTGACTTCTCCTTAGATGTAAAGGATTATTAATTCAGCAATAGTACTAACTACTTGTATGGTTCTATCACTTATAGTAGATGCTATCTTTCCCTCTCACACATACACACACACTCTCTCTTTCACACACACACGCACACACACACACACACACACACACACACACAAACATTAAATTCAATTCAATTTTATTTATAGAGCGCTCAAATACAATACATTGTCTCACAGAAATTAAGGTATCCTGAAGCATCTGTGTCATTACATGCCCAGCACATACTCACATCCACTTACTGAAACTGTAAATTGTGCAGCTGAAATAGAAGTTTGAAGGTGATTTCTTGATGTAGTGTTTTTAACCTCTACTCCATGTTTTTAATACTCTTATCTAGACTGCAACCCTTGAGTCTGATTTGAATATTGTTTTGGGTCTTCCTTGAATCATGACACACATTTGACCCAGTCCCATGAAATGACACTGCTTCCCTCTCATGTGTGTTTCTATGGTCATTGTATAAGTAAGTGATTCATTTCTTTTGCCCTACAGATTATCAAACTGCGGTATTACAGATGAAGGCTTCAGGTCTTTAGCAGCAGCACTGAGATCAAAGCCATCAACCATCAGACAGCTTCATCTGGGGAAAAATAAACCTGGACCCTCAACACTGCAGCTCTTCTCTGAACTCAAGAATGATCCAAATTGTAAACACATTCAAATACATGGACTCTCTTGAATCCATTCACATGTTGTTTCACATTAAATGTAGACCTACAAAACATGTCCACACTGTATATGAAACAAACAAATCAAATGAACAACTATATAATCGTGTTGCCTGTATTATGCTGCATGTGAAGACATTTTATATAATCTAACCCACCCTTTATTTATCTGATTCTGGTTCTGATGAACTGTTGTTACTCTGAATAATATAGTCAGTGTAGATGGGCACGTCCAAAAAGTATTTTTTAAAAACTCAAATACTGCATTTTTTTTAGCCTTATACAATATATGAAAAAGGTGGAGTGATGTAAATTTAACAACTGAATGAATGATATGGAGGCAGAATTAATAAATATCTAAATAATTTTAATTTACTAATTTCACTGTTACATGGGCAAAATGACACACAAACGAAACAGGATAGACTCTGAAGTAGTCTCCTAATGGATAGTCACACAAGTCACTGGAGTTTCTCTAAGTGCAGGGAAAGTTATGTGTTAAATAGATCTGGTATCACAGGTGCCATCGTTACTGAGCCAATGAGCTGACATACTACAGTATTTCTGCCCCATATTATGAACATGTAAGGTACACATGTCCATAAAGAAACATAAATATTCAGTCTTCACATATTTCAGAGGGACATCAGGAAGTCTGGGATATATTTTCTGTGCCAACATCCTAAATTCTTAAGAATATATGTGGATTTGGAGACAGCCACAATAATTTTCAAAGCGTCATGTTGACAAGGTGTCACCGACAGGAGAGAGCAGCAACCGTACCTAGTCTTGAACTCGAGTCTCCGGATGCTAAACGCACTACTTCACCACAACGGAAAAAGTGCCAGGCTCCTTGGTATGGCAGAGTGGATACTCAACCATTGTAACGGTATTCCGGGAAGTGTGCCCATGCGCTGCACACATTTGTGGGTCACACACATATTCACCAGCCATATTACTCCTCCTCCAGGTTGCCCCACACACTAGTGTTTCACCTATCTTTGGGGTCCTACACACCAAGGTCAACTTACCCTGTAGGTCCCTCATACGGCTCTTATATTGGGCACGCTTCCGATGATCCCATTCCTGATACCACATGTAGCAGACAGGAGAAAGTAGCCCGGTCTTGAACCCGCGTATCCGGGGCCCCACACACTCACTGCCTCACTTTTTGGCATAGCAGTCAGCAGGGGCAGCGTAGTGGGGGGAAAAGGAGGACTCAGTTATCAGGGCCCCAAGTGAGGGGAGCCCATGACCACTGCTTGTGCACAGGGCCCAGTGCCACGCCCCTGGCAGTCAGAGTGCATACTCAACTGTGTTGATGATTGTCCCTCACACAAGCTAAATATGATTTCATAAGGTAAATATAATTTATGATTATGATATAATTTATTTAGGAAATATAATTTTATATGTTGGCTACATGTGGTTTTATGTGATGAGGTGGATGAATGGATTAAACACACACATTGTCATTAACATTGTTAATACACAAACACACATTGTCGTTAACGTTTCTCAGCTGTAGATCTTGTAATGATGTCATCACTGCCCCTCCAAAACAGTTCAACAGCTGCCCCTGTATGCGGATATAACCCCAACCCCCAACCCCCTCCCCACACACACACACACACACACACACACACACACACACACGTGCGTCTGTGGTTTCACAGTGAGGCATTAAGTCCTTGATGATTTTAGTTCTGGGCTCTTCTGCATAGAAACTCAACAGAGCTGATGTAGAGATCTGTCGTCTGGTTCTTCAGTTCCACAGTCAGCTCCATCATTGGCCAAATCAGCTCCACACACCACACACTGCTGAATGCATCCACACACTGCTCAGCCTCTACCGGCGTTCTTTTCTCTGCAACCTGCAGTAGTGCAGTACCAGCTGTGTACACCAGAGGGCCTAAAGGCAAACATTTGCAGTATAGCCTACACTGCAGGCTGTAAATATGTAGGCTACATCATGTATGTGTGTTAGTCTTTCTTTTCTTATAGAGTTGGCCCAAAAAAGTCACCGTTATAGTATTAGGATATCATCAACCTTGTTCTGGTCCCCATGAATCCATCTGACACCAGTCATTCTAAACACAGTTAGGGTGGATTGGTTCATCAAGGGCCATGTAGGCTTAGCCTACTGGAACTTGGAAGGGTCCAAATCCAGTTACATTTGTGATATAGTTTTATACATCAAACCATGTTATATTCTTTATGATTATTTAACTGATCTTGAATTTGAGTTGCCTGTTAGTTGCAGGTCATTGGTGAAAACGTCCATATAGCCTATTTTAGATTATTTTCAGACCATTTCAAGAATCTTTTTTTGTATCAACAAAAGTGTTTCAGTGTCAGGCTTTCTCTTCCTTACCTTACCTTAAGTCTCCTTGTCTAACCTTAGTTGAAAAAGCAAGACAAAAGAAAAAAAGGATATAAAAAGGTCTCTGTTAGCTATTCAGTTGAAACTCAAATCCGAAAGTAGGCCTACATTTGAGTTTTAGCCTAAACGCAGGTCCACCTTCTGCAGGTGCACATGACGTTAAAAAGGGGAGGGTTTAGAAAAATGAAAGTAAATCGAAGTGGCCATTTTGGGGAAGCTGAAATTTCATTTAGTTCTTTTACTTCGACCAGTTCTGGTTAAACACAGACTTATGGCAGATAATAAACAATGATAGTAGGCCTATTAACTGCTGCTTAAAAAAATGAACTTCAGGAATTCTTGAAAAAGAAAAAAACTCGCGCAAACCTTCATGAAAGGTGAGAACTCATTCCAATACCTTTTACATTCGATTCAATAAAGTAGCCTGTTGAATCAATAATTTCCAATTCTACTAGCCTATGAACGACCTGGCAGATATGTCGAATAAACTCACCGTTTAAGCTGTCCTTTGTTTCAAAACCCCCGCTTGTATAGGGGCATTTGCATCTGATATGCGGTAAGTAAGCTTATGAAAGAAACAGCCATTTTAAACGGAAACTAGGCCTACAGCCTAGTCTACCGGTGTTTTTACCCATAGGAACATTGGGGAAATAGGTCAAGTTCGTCCGTCAAAAGGGGTGCGTGCACACAGTGTGTGTGTGTCCCAAAATGTTTAGCTTACAGAAGCATCCTTGCAAAGCTGGGCAGCAGCTGAGAAACGAAGGCCCTAAATAGAATCAGATGGCCCTAAATAGAGAGCGAGAGAATGACATTATTTAGCTAATTAACGTACCTGCTACCTGCCAACATGTTAACTGATTTGCAACATATACAGTGCTTAATTTTCACCATTCCTCCAGGAAAAATAAAGGTTAACGCTGGCTACTACAGTAGCCTATCATCAAGGCTTTTACGTAAAAGTTATCTTTTATGTAGCAGCATGCACAGCATGTAGGTATGTAGGCTACTGTAATCAGGGCCGGCCCAAGGCCAAAGGGGGCCCTAAGCAGAATTTCATTTGGGGGCCCCCTCACCGCCACCTCAGCCTTTTTATTTTTTATTTTTTTGGGGGGGGGCGCAATGTTGACCCTGCCTCTAACTCACTCTCAAGAGATATTGAGATGGATTAACTATTGCTTGTTCTCCCTATCAACAACAACATATTGTTTGTTTCATTAATTGTTTAAATTCACCCAGTGTTCTTGTCATCATCTGAATTTTACACCATTTTTTGAAAATACTGAAAAATATTAGACAACAAAAGTTTAGGATGCTATGGTTTTATACAACACTCACAATACATTTTATGTGAACATTATTGCTGATATCACAGACATTGGTAGGCTACTCTATGCAATAAGCAGCTTATGATAACAGAAATAGCCCTGATTCACTCACTATGTTTGCTATTTTCAAGCATCAATAATAGGCCTAACCTATATCATCAGAGAAGAGTGATTCTTGCCATTCTTGACAATAAAGAGCTAGGTTTGAATTAAATGATTAGATAGTCCTACATTAAGATAGCTTGATACATCTCCTAAGACTAACTAGGATTTTGCCTATAGAAGAACTTCCTCATGTCCAATGTCTGTGCAGGCAGCAAATATTCATCAACCAAAAAAAGGCTATCCTTAACCTAAGCCTATAGCCTACTTGAATGTTTAGTTGAACATTCATTTAATGTGGCCTTGAGTTAATTTTGAGGACATACAACAAAAGAATAAGGTTTCAGCCAAAGCTACGTTGTGAGGTGGCAATTAACAGAGCTGACGTTATATTACATCCTCGGGAATCTGTTCCTTTCCTGCTCACAGGATTCATTTCACTTACTGACTTACTTTGTTCCAAATGCAAAACATGGAGTGTGGACTACATTAAGATAGCTTGATACATCTCCTAAGACTAACTAGGATTTTGCCTATAGAAGAACTTCCTCATGTCCAATGTCTGTGCAGGCAGCAAATATTCATCAACCAAAAAAAGGCTATCCTTAACCTAAGCCTATAGCCTACTTGAATGTTTAGTTGAACATTCATTTAATGTGGCCTTGAGTTAATTTTGAGGACATACAACAAAAGAATAAGGTTTCAGCCAAAGCTACGTTGTGAGGTGGCAATTAACAGAGCTGACGTTATATTACATCCTCGGGAATCTGTTCCTTTCCTGCTCACAGGATTCATTTCACTTACTGACTTACTTTGTTCCAAATGCAAAACATAATCATATTGCAGGTTGTTGTTATAGTTTTCTGTGGTAAACATAAACGTTTTATGATGTCAGAATAACAAGAATGAAATAAAAATACAAATGCTACATCAACTTTGCTAGATTGTTGGGAGAAGTCAGAGGTGTGTAAGCCAAACCATGACTGAGATAAAGAGTGATAGTAAGTGATATAAATAGAATGGATTCCTAAATTGGAAGATGATAAAAGTAATGGGTAGGTATGACAAGCATGTTAAGATATTGTAACCCTTAAAAAAAAATAATATATTACAAAACGTGATTTCTCGAGCGCTCGTGGGGGGCCCCCCGAACTGTCGGGGCCCTAAGCGACGGCATAACTCGCGTATGCCTCGGGCCGGCCCTGCACACCCTCAACCAAAAACAGCTCAAAAAGTGTTTTAAAAGTGTAGTGTCGATGGTATGGTTGATGTTGGTACCTCTTCCATGGCACTGATGAGGTTCTGTATGGATTTACTGATCTCACTTGCCTCTGTAACAGCACCTGTGCATGAGTAAGCGGATTTGGCCTTCTTCATTCATGTCCACATTGTAACTGCCTTTAGTAGGCCAGCAGAACTGGTTATGCAGGATGAAATTAACAGCAAACACATAGCTGGCTTTGTTTTTCACAAATGGGGCAATTCACACTTATCCCCACGGATTGCCCAAACATCTACCCCAGGGGTCGGCAACCTTTTTGCCATGCTGTGCCATTTAGAGATTTTCATATTAGTGTGCCAGTCTGTGTCTTTAACTATGTGAAATTAAATACTGGCTACATATTTAGATGGATATGGACATTGAGCAAATGTAAAACACCATTGCACTGTTTTATCCTCACAGACTTCAAGGTTTTAGAACACCCATGTTTCCCTCTCCCTCTCTTCCCATTAGATAACAACCATATAGGCAACAAATTCACAAAGTAGGCCTAACAATCCAAAATCTGACAGTAGGCATGTTATTCACAGAGCCAATTGAAGATGGAACTGATAATGATAACACAGATTGAAAAAAATAAATAAATAAAATAAATGTTTTGCCTAATAGTCAATGTGTGTTTTGCCTAATAGTCAATGTGATCACTGGCCCTGCTTCCCCTTACTTTGCTCTGAAATGTGCAGTTGGTAATTGCTCACTTTGGACGCATGTTTCGAAATGCACCGCTGTCAGACGACTTCGGGAGGGGCAAAGGACATAACGTTACTTCATGTGCGAAAATATCTGTTCACGCAGATCCGAACACTGACATTAAAGCCAGTGCGATATAGCCTGACATAGCCCGACCATAATACTGCTGTTCATCCGATGAACATTCGTATTATGGGCGGGCTATGTCAGGGTAAGTCCGATATTGCGAAGACAGTTGAACTTCTCGGTAAAGATACTCAGCAGGCGTAAATGATGTTGGCCCTGGCTGCGATGTGTTTTGTAAGTTAATTGAACTTGCTCACCCACAATGTTGAGCTCTTCTACTCAATCAGCAGCATTTCCATATGTGCCCAACCACTATATCAGAGCCAAAAAAAATCATATCCGTCAAAGCTGGTTTGATCAAGAAAGAGAACACTGCGCTATAGCCTACTTCTGAAAGTCCCCAATGCGCTCTGCCAACTCTGACTGAAGCTGGCGCGTTTTCGCAGATATGTGTCAATGTGGTTGGAAGTAGCCTAAACTCCCTTGTGTGTTTGAAATAACTTATTGTTCATATCTGCCTGATCTTTGAAAGTCTTTTCGCGCTTTGTCTCGTAATGACGTCTAACATTGTATGTTCGACACGCAACACTTTCTAAACATAAATGAAGACAGCACAAATATTCTGCGGTCCAGGAAGAGTGGAAGGCCCGACCTGTCGGCTTCTTTGCCATCTTAGCAATGCATCAATGGGACACATCTAGTGGGAAAAATAAATATGGGGAGGGGGGCGCTATTGCTGCATAGTGAATTTTAAGGTCAATGACATTTAATCATATGTCTGAACATTTTTAATGTATTAAAATTTTAGGGTAGTGCAATGTCCGCGTGCCACTGGAAATTCCTTGGCGTGCCACACGTGGCACGCGTGCCTAGGGTTGCCGACCCCTGATCTACCCTCTGCAATTGTTGGCCATTCAGGAGCTAGGCCATAAATTTGTCTAATTTGAATTGATTGCCGAGCCATTTTCTATCTGAAACTGAACGTAATACATGCCATGTGGAACCATGTCTATCAGGATTAATCTGGGTTATTTTTTTTAATCTGTGTTAAATGTTTTGGATTAATCACTTGAGTTAGTCAGTTAATTTTGCCAGGGCAAAGACCACCAGCACTCCCACCAGACAGATGAGTGGCATCTAAACAGCTCAACAGAGGGCAGCATAGACCTAGGGATGAAACACCTGTGGAAGAGAGATGTTAACTGGTTAAATGGTTTATTCACCCTCTTACATGGCGTTACATATGTGGGTATTTTTGTGGGCATTTTGGTCTCTGTGTATTTTCATAATAAGGTAATTAAGATAATTAAGAGCTCAAAACATGAACATTGTAAACACTGCAAATGTACATTATTGTGGCCTACATAAATACACTGCATTTCCATTACTAGCAAGAAAAATATACTGCACTGACACCTCTCCCTCTCTGCAAATTGCATGACTTGTTGTATAGGCCTACTCAGTGTTCATTTATGACTTACGGCATCATGATCCCTGTCAATTGTGCATGTCTATAGGCCTATCTGTCAATGAGGTAAAAAAAAAAACAACTCACAGTTCTCCATTAACAAGGCCATAGGTATCATGGTCATGGATGCTCCAACCGTATCCTCCCTGGGGCACAATGACCAGTATGATGATGACCAACGCCGGAAGCCCCCAGCTCAGGAGGATGTGTGATGTGTGTTCATCATTCATCACGAGTGTGCCAGAAAATTTCTGCCAGACATTCACATTGCTTTTGGGGTGGTAACATCTATCACCTTTCACACAGTCATTATTCTGATCCTACATGCTATAGTATACATCTGAAATGTATTACAATTAGGCAATATTGACCTCTCATTTGCTCCATGGCTACATCACTGTGAGTAAACTGACTTAAAAAAAAAAAAAAACAAGTAGCCTCTATGGCAATGGCATAGACATGTAGGCAGATCAGATGTAACCACACATTCTAACAGTCCACTTTTGCCTTAAACGAGTGTTTCTCAAACTGTGGGGCGGGCCCCACTAGTGGGACGCAGACACATGACAGGTGGGGCGGGAGACTCTTTGCGATCGACCGACAGCCGCACCAAGCCCCCCAAATTTGTCAGATATGCATTTATGACAGTAAATTGAGCTTTCCAATGGTGTTATTTGCTAGTTGCTGTGATGAGGGGGTTTGTTTGGCTTTGAATTGGTAACATGAAAATTCTAATGTTGACAAAAATCCTGTAGCGTACTCGCAAAGTATTCCTCATGGATATAATATGCGCAAATCGAGTCTTCCATGTGGGGCGTGCAAATTCTCTGCCTTCCAAAGTGGGGAATGACAGAAAAAGTTTGAGAACCACTGCCTTAAACCGACCTAGCCTGACAAGGCTCGCCCAAAATACTTCTGTTCATTCGTAGGCTATGGGCGGGCCATGTCAGGCTAATGCCGACATACCTGTTAGAGGTGGCGTAATAAGGGGAGAGTTCAGAGAAAATGAAAGTAGCCTACATTTATGTAGCTATTTTGAGGAATCTGCAAGGGGAAATCTGGAGTCGTCCTAAATCTGCAAATGTTGGTTGCAGATTATTAACACTTAGGGCCTAAACAACGAAAGGGGCTTCTTAAATGAGCGGACTACTATCGGGAATGACGGAATGGCATAACCACGAAAGGTAAGATTTCTCTTCACTTCTGTTTAACATAAAGTAGGCCTAAGCTAACCTAGAAGTTGTGGAGTAATAGGCCTACAGCTTGCATTGTAGTTTACTGTAATGTCATGAGGCGCAGCAGAATAATGATCTAGCCTACCAAATGATAGGAGTTGGTGCAATCAAGGTGTACTTGTCATTGAGGCTATTGTTTTATCGACGCAAACATAGCCCAACAACCAATCAAACATAACGTAACAAACATGAAGAAAGACACGGCTTGTATGGGGTACTTTTTATTTTGCGTGTATGCCATAGGATTTTGCTGCTATTACAGTTTTGTTGCTGATTTGTTGTTACACACTGGGCCGCCGCGAGATGGGAAAAGGAGTTCTGGAAAAAAAGGTCCTAACACCGACCTGAGAGCGCAGTCATACACCTAATTTAGAAAATCATGTCATTGTACTTAGGGCCGGCCCGAGGCATACGCGAGTTATGCCGTCGCTTAGGGCCCCGACAGTTCGGGGGCCCCCCACGAGCGCTCGAGAAATCACGTTTTGTAACATATTATTTTCTTTTTTTTTGAGGATTAGAATATCTTTACATGCTTGTCATACCTACCCATTACTTTTATCATCATCGGATTTAGGAATCCATTGCATTTATATCACTTACTATCACTCTTTATCTCAGTCATGGTTTGGCTTACACACCTCTGACTTCTCCCAACAATCTAGCAAAGTTGATGTAGCATTTGTATTTTTATTTCATTCTTGTTATTCTGACATCATAAAACGTTTATGTTTACCACAGAAAACTATAACAACAACCTGCAATATGATTAGAACAAAGCCTCCTGGGAATGGTAGCCTAAAGCACAGCCATAGCGCAGTTTCTAATCCACCGCGGAAGAATCCAATCTACTTGTTTGAATAGAGTAGCTACGCATAGCGCTGAAAATCGACTCCGCGTTCACCAACATCTCACCGCATGCAATCGTCAGTCCATTCCACGTGATCAAGTAGGTAAAATGCATAGTCCACACTCCATGTTTTGCATTTGGAACAAAGTAAGTCAGTAAGTGAAATGAATCCTGTGAGCAGGAAAGGAACAGATTCCCGAGGATGTAATATAACGTCAGCTCTGTTAATTGCCACCTCACAACGTAGCTTTGGCTGAAACCTTTTTCTTTTGTTGTATGTCCCCAAAATTAATTCAAGGCCACATTAAATGAATGTTCAACTAAACATTCAAGTAGGCTATAGGCTTAGGTTAAGGATAGCCTTTTTTTGGTTGATGAATATGTGCTGCCTGCACAGACATTGGACATGAGGAAGTTCTTCTATAGGCAAAATCCTAGTTAGTCTTAGGAGATGTATCAAGCTATCTTAATGTAGGACTATCTAATCATTTAATTCAAACCTAGCTCTTTATTGTCAAGAATGGCAAGAATCACTCTTCTCTGATGATATAGGTTAGGCCTATTATTGATGCTTGAAAATAGCAAACATAGTGAGTGAATCAGGGCTATTTCTGTTATCATAAGCTGCTTATTGCATAGAGTAGCCTACCAATGTCTGTGATATCAGCAATAATGTTCACATAAAATGTATTGTGAGTGTTGTATAAAACCATAGCATCCTAAACTTTTGTTGTCTAATATTTTTCAGTATTTTCAAAAAATGGTGTAAAATTCAGATGATGACAAGAACACTGGGTGAATTTAAACAATTAATGAAACAAACAATATGTTGTTGTTGATAGGGAGAACAAGCAATAGTTAATCCATCTCAATATCTCTTGAGAGTGAGTTAGAGGCAGGGTCAACATTGCGCCCCCCCCAAAAAAAAATAAAAAATAAAAAGGCTGAGGTGGCGGTGAGGGGGCCCCCAAATGAAATTCTGCTTAGGGCCCCCTTTGGCCTTGGGCCGGCCCTGATTGTACTGTTGCTAATTATAAGGCGCTGTGGCGTAGGCAAGTGGTTAGGCTACCATTACAGTTGCATCTGTTAGACCTGCTGTGAGTATTTATTGTTCGGTTTTTGTCATGGGATTAAAGCCCTAAATTAAATAAATAGCCGAATTAATGAGTCTATTGATAGGCCTAATACAGGCTTGATATTATCTAACATATTTGTTATGTTTTTATTTCGGCATTGGTCTTTAGTAGGCTAGGCCTAGTCTACTTGTTCTAGAGACTTTTGTTAGGCTTATGTTGTATTTTGTTGTGTGTGGTGTGTTGTAAAGGCCGATAATGTAATAACGACCAATAATGTAATAACTGCCAATAACGTAATAGTTTTCACAGTTTTTAAATGTAATAAAGCCAATAATGTAATAACTTGCCAATAATGTAAGAATTTCTTATTCTTATCTAAAAATATTATTTGTAAGTTTTATGTGGATGATTATCATAATGCAGTTATATGCAAACAGGAATATTTTAAAATTATTTTTAATTCAATAAAATAATTTCATGTATTTTTTTTTTTGTACTCCATCTTCCTGCGGCCCCCCTGGCACCACCTCACAGCCCCCAGGGGGCCCTGGCCCCCACTTTGAAAACCACTGGTCTAGAGTTCTAGGCTAATCAGTTGGACCAATTTCTTGCATCTTCAGTATTTGCAAGTCTTGAGTAGTTTGAGCAATAGAGCTCTTATTAAAATTGGGCAAAGTTGCCCTTTAACCGTCCACTAGGTGAACAAAACACTCAAGTCATGTGACTGACACTTTACTCAGCCATCAGCAGGCTTCCATAGTTCTACAGCAAAATGTGAAAAAGTAATTTTATGGTTTCTAGATTGGGAAACGAAAATAGCTATTCTTACTTATTGGATATTGGATTGTATATCCTATATTTATTGGAAAATGGTATAAAATGCTGTAAAATGACAGCTGACCACTTCTCCCCCTGTCCTCCTATTTCTCCCTCCTTCCCCACCTCAGCCCCATCCTCCACTTCTTCCTCCCTCAAGACCGTGTGCAGTTTCGTAAAAGGTTATATCATTTCAGAGAAAAATCTTTCATTATTGGCAAGTTATTACATTATTGGCTTTATTACATTTAAAACTGTGAAAATTATTACGTTATTGGCAGTTGTTACATTATTGGTCATTATTACATTATCGGCCTTAACATGTGTGTTTTTATTGTATCCCAAAGCTAAGCCTACTGGTTGTAGCCTAAACACTGCAAAAAGTGATTTCTAAGCAAGTGAAAAAAGTCTTGTTTCTTGAAAATAAGTCTTATTTTAAGTAAAAATAGTAATAAAATCTTGTCAAGCAATTTATATCAAGCAACATATTTTCTTATTTTGAGAAAATTGATCTTAACTTTTTCTTACTAAGATTTTCCAGCTAATTTCAAGATGAATTTAACCAGTAATAAGCTATAGTGAAAATTGACAAATGATCTCAAGAAAGCAATAAGATTTTTTTCCTTATTTTTTTCTTATTTTAAGTCTAGATAGAAATAAAATCTTGTCAAGCATTTTTTTACTTAAGAAATATTGTCTTATTTTGAGAAAATGGATCTAACTTTTTCTTAATAAGATTTTCCAGCTAATATCAAGATGGATTTGAAAATGTACAAATGATCTAAGAAATTAACAAGATTTTTTTCCTTATTTTAAGACTAAAACTCTTAATACATTTTCTCAATTCAAGAATCTTAAAGAAAATGACAGAAATCCAAGGTTTTGATCCCTCTTCACAGTCTTAAAACTATTATAACTAGTTTAACACCACAATCAAGATCCAAAATGATATATCAGCTACAGTTTGCCCATCAGATGGCCTATATGACACAATGACACCAGCTCAGTTACTGTACTTGTGTTGAATTTGGGATCTCTGCTGTCATAGCCTACCATGTCCTAAATTATGCACATACATTTAGTCAGTGGCCTATTCACCATGGTATTCATGGTGTATAGCCTACTCTCTTAATCCTGGTCTATGCCTGTTGATAGGTTGCTGTCATATGGAGATGGCCTATAAGATGTTGTTAGGGTACTTGAGGTAGTTGGTTGGTCTTTGCTAATGGTGGTTGCTATGCTGGTTGTTATTGAAATCATATTGATTAGTAGGTTGTCATGGTGTACACTGGTGGTTGATAGGCTGCTCCTGGTATATATGGTGCTTGCACACTACGAGACTAAACTACTAAATACACAAATACATATAGGGTGAATAATGGTAAAGATAAAAATACTTATGGTGCCTTAATTGAGACATAATCACTCATTTGTGTAATCCTGTATTTTAGGAAAAGATTTTTGAAAAAATTGCGGGCACTTTCATAGATGCAACTCCTGATTTTACCCATTGGTGGCGCTATACCATGTTGATCTGAAACTTATTGATAGGCTACTTCGTTTCACTTTGGAAACAATTTGTGGTAGAATTACATCAAAATAGTTACTAGACAAAACTGGTATTTGATCACTGAGATTTGACAAGTTCCCAGTGGCAAACCAAGGTAAGCAGAGCAACTTCATAAAAAAAAGCTAAGCAGTATGGTGAGGGTTTCAGAGCTGGATGGGAGACCACATGGCCTGGCTTAGCATGAATGTCTTATATTCAAGCAATTTTTTCTTGTTTTCAGCATTTTTTGCTGACTAGTTTTAAGAAAATATGGCTAGTTTATAGACTTTAGATCTCAAAAATAAGAAAATTAATCTTAGTATTTTTTTCTTGTTTCAAGAAATGTTGTTTGAAATAAGTCTAGACTATTTTGCTAATTTTAAGAATTCTATTTTTAGCAAATTTTAAGAATTCTTACCTAGAAAATTTTGCTTACCCCATTGGCAGATTTTTTTGCTCAATACAAGACAATATGACAGGAATTTAAGAATTTTCATCTTATTTCTAGAGGGGCATTTTTTGCAGTGTATTCTTGGGATAAATAAAAGCTGATATCACCAACAGACAAATGTAATATTCTGGACTTATTTCTGTTGGGCTACTTAGCTATAGGGCTATATGAGTTACTTTGTTTCTTTATTTCACAGTGAAACCTGAACCAGCAGGCCCTACCGTTTTTTCACGGACGTCGATTAAATGTGACAATGGAAAAACAAGTTAAAGTCACAGTTAAACATGGGGAAGCTCCAAAGGGGCAGAGGTAAGACAACAGTTGTGGAAATTGCAGTGCGAAGTGACAAGAGACAATTTCTACATTTGAACACGCAATGGCGTGTCGTTTATTTATTCATCCATTAAAACCTTTAATTCAAACATGGCGCTCAACATACCATAACAACGCTGCGTATCCCATAATAAACAAATATAGAATCCTTCCTTAAAGGGACAGCGTTGCAGTAACGATAACACAATGTGGATTGCATAATAGAACAAACCTACCAGCAGTGTGCAGAAGCAGGATAGGGAAACATATCAATAAACTAGGTATGGTGAATTATAACCATATAGTGTCCACTACACACGTCCCCCAGAATTCACCATAACAGTCAAAGAACAGAATAACTCTTAGGATTATCGACGAGGGGTCTCGTATTGCCCTGCCACAACGGCTCCGTCTGACTGGGCTGTGAGAAGAGACGCCTGCATCAGAGGGCCTGTCGTGAGGGCGAGAGGTGGGTGGTGAGGCTTTTGGCGCCTCAGAAGAAACCTTTGGCACCGAAGGTGGCCGCCCTCGTGGCGGAGGGCGGGCAAGTTGGACAGGACAGTCCACATCAAGGTGGGCCGGTTTGAGGCGGTCCACTGAAACGCGCTCCGCCTTACCCCCAATGTCTATGATGAAATGCTTGTCACCCGCCTCCAGGACGCGAAACGGGCCATCGTAGGGAGGTTGCAATGGCCCACGGTGTGCGTCGTGACGAATGAAGACATACTCTGCAGACGGCAGGTGTGGGGGAGTGTAAGAATGTGGGAGGCAGTGCTGTGAAGTGGGGACTGGAGCAAAAAGCTTAGCCTTTTCATGGAACACGGCCCGCTGGTGAGCAGCAGACCAGGGAGAAGAGGCATCTGGAACAAAACCCCCTGGGACCCGCAGCGGCTGGCCATACACCATCTCCGCCGACGAGCACTGGAGGTCATCTTTGGGGGCAGTCCTGAGGCCCAGCATGACCCACGGAAGCCTGTCAACCCAGCCACTGTCCTTGAGACTGGCACGGAGCGAAGCCTTCATAGAACGATGGAATCGCTCACAAAGTCCGTTCGCCTGAGGATGGTATGCGGTGGTGCGGTGCAGCTTCACGCCCAGGCTGTCTGCGATGGCGTTCCACAGCTCTGAGGTGAACTGCGAACCACGGTCGGAAGACAGGTCAGACGGAGTGCCAAAACGGGCGATCCAAGTTCCAATGAACGCCCTGGCCATCTCCGGGGTAGCTGATGATGTCAGGGGAACAGCCTCGGGCCATCGCGTAGTCCTGTCCACCATGGTGAGAAGGTAGGTGAAACCGTGGGAGGAGGGCAGGGGGCCTACAAAGTCCACATTGACATGGTCGAACCTCCGTTCCGGCACAGGGAAGTGTGCCAGGGGCGCTTTGGTGTGGCGGTGGATTTTAGCGCGTTGACAGTCCACACAGGAATCCGCCCAATCACGGACGTCTTTCTTCAGTCCCCGCCATACAAATTTGGCTGCCACCAGTCGTTGGGATGGTTTCCTACCTGGGTGGGAGAGGCCGTGGACAGCGTCGAAAACAGGACGCCTCCATGACGTGGGAACCAGAGGCCGTGGCTCTCCTGTGGAGATGTCGCAGAGGAGTGTAATGCTGCCCTCACCAAAAGGGACCTCCGACAGCTTCAGTCCTGAAGAGGCAGTTCGTAATGCCTGGACGTCCGGGTCAGTGGCCTGGTCGGCAGCCATGCGAGCATAGTCAAGCCCCAGATGGACGGCACCGGCGACAGCACGCGAGAGGCAATCCGCAACCACGTTGCTCTTACCGGCCACATGCTGTAAGTCTGTGGTGAACTCAGAGATGTAAGAGAGCTGTCGCTGTTGACGAGCGGACCACGACTCCGACACCTTAGCCATGGCAAAAGTCAGCGGTTTGTGGTCGACGAATGCTGTAAACTGTCGGCCCTCCAGCAGTGAACGGAAGTGTCGAACACCCAGGTAAAGAGCTAGCAGTTCTCGATCAAAAGTGCTGTACTTACGTTCACTGGGGCGCAACTGCCGGCTGAAAAAAGCTAGAGGTTGCCACGCGCCGTCCACCCACTGCTCGTGCACCGCGCCGACGGCGTAATCTGAGGCGTCTGTGGTGATGGAAATAGTGGCCTCGGGAGACGGGTGTGCCAGAAGCGTCGCATTTGCCAGGGCAGCTTTGGTGTTTGCAAAAGCAGTCTCTCTCTCCGTGGACCAGTCCACCAGGCGTTTAGGTGCTTTCCCCCTTTCAGGGCTTCGTGCAGGGGGCGCATAACTGCAGCAGCTTGGGGAATGAACCGGTGGTAAAAGTTTACCATACCCAGAAACTCTTGCAGGGACTTCACAGTGGTTGGCCGTGGGAAACTCGAAATTGCATCCACCTTAGATGGGAGTGGTGATGCCCCCTCTTTGCAGACTCGATGCCCTAGAAAGTCAATGGTGTGCAACCCAAACTGGCACTTTGCAGGATTGATGATGAGGCCATGCAAGCTGAGACGTTCAAAAAGCACTCGCAGATGGGACACATGCTCAGTTCTAGAGGCGCTGGCCACCAAGATGTCATCGAGGAACACAAAAAGGAAAGGCAGGTCACGCAACACTGAGTCCATGAGGCGTTGAAAGGACTGGGCAGCGTTCTTAAGGCCAAACGGCATCCTCAAGAACTCAAACAGGCCGAAAGGTGTTATCACAGCTGTTTTGGGAACATCCAGGGGGTGGACAGGCACCTGGTGGTATCCGCGGACCAGGTCCACTTTTGAAAAAATCACCTTACCCGCCAGGTGAGCAGAAAAATCCTGGATGTGAGGTACCGGGTAGCGGTCTGGTGTTGTAGCATCATTGAGCCGTCTGTAATCACCGCAGGGACGCCAGCCTCCGTCGGGCTTTGGGACCATGTGAAGGGGTGAAGCCCATGGACTGCTGGAGCGGCGGACAATACCCAGTTGTTCCATATTGTCGAACTCGGCCCGTGCAATAGCCAGCTTGGCTGGGTCTAGACGTCTCGCTCTGGCATAGACAGGTGGGCCTGTGGTAGCGATGTGATGCTCCACTCCGTGTTTGGCAGCTGTAGAGGAGAAAGTGGGCTGTGTGAGCGCCGGAAACTCTGATAGCAGCCGAAGGAAGTCGTCCGTCGGAGAGAGCACACTAGAAAGTCTGGCCGAGTCTAAACCACTGAGAGTGCAAGTGTATGAACAAAATGTGGTGGCGTCAACCAAGCGACAGTTCTTGACATCCACCAGCAGCCCATAAGCACATAAAAAATCTGCGCCAAGCAGCGGAACTGCCACTTTGGCCGTAATAAAGTCCCATTGAAACCGCTGACCACTGAAACACAGTTCAACATGTCGCGTGCCATAAGTGCGTATGGGGCTACCATTGGCAGCCTCCAGGGGCGGGCCAAAACCGTCAGCCAGAATGTCCAATCGTGACGCAGGCAAAATGCTCCTCTGTGCACCAGTGTCACACAGAAAACGGCGTCCAGAGATGGTGTCCTGGATGAACAGCAGCCTGCCGGTGCGGCCGACGCTCCGGCCCTGGCGTTTCCCGTCCCCCCAAAACTGCAAGGCGAACGGCAGCGCTTGGCTCTGGCTCCAAATTTTGCATGGTAAAAGCACAGATTGGACTCGGGGCGCCGCCGGGGTGCAGCAGTTGCCACTGCTGTGAAGCCTGTGTCACCAGCCGGAGTACCAGGGGCATGGGCCAGCACAGGAGAAACAGGGCAGAGGGGCATGAATGCTGCTGCAGCCATACCATGATGCTGACCAGCCAAAAAAAATCTATCAGCCTCATCAGCCAGCGCACGGCAGTCAGTGATGGTGGTGTTGGCCAAAGCTGCTCGGACTTGAGAGGGGAGCTGTCGCAGGAAAAGCTGGATGAACAAAAAATCAGGCTTGTGTTCTCCCAAAAGATCCAACATTCTGTCCATTAGCTCAGAAGGCTTGCTGTCACCCAAGCCCTGAAGGGAGAAAAGGCGGCTTGCCCTCTCTGCATCAGAAAGTTCAAAAGTTTTCAACAGATGAGCCTTTAGGGTGCCATACTTATCTTCAGCAGGGGGGTTTTCAAGAGACTAACCACACGAGTTGCTGTTGAACTGCCCAGCGCTGACACCACATAGTAGTATTTCGTAGTATCTGCCGTTATCTCATGCAACGCGAACTGAGCCTCAGTCTGAGCGAACCAGGCAGAGGCGGACGACTCCCAAAATTCTGGAAGTTTTAGCGAAACGGCGTTCGTGGCCATTGTTGTCGTAATGTTCGTTCTGTCTCTGGAATCCGTCCAAGAACAATCGTTGGGGTCACCAGTGTGGAAATTGCAGTGCGAAGAGACAAGAGACAATTTCTACTTTTGAACACGCAATGGCGTGTCGTTTATTTATTCATCCATTAAAACCCGTATATTATTTCAAACATGGCGCTCAACATACCATAACAACGCTGCGTATCCCATAATAAACAAATATAGAATCCTTCCTTAAAGGGACAGCGTTGCAGTAACGATAACACAATGTGGATTGCATAATAGAACAAACCTACCAGCAGTGTGCAGAAGCAGGATAGGGAAACATATCAATAAACTAGGTATGGTGAATTATAACCATATAGTGTCCACTACATAGTGCACTTTATAATTGGGCCAATGGAGTGACGCTAATTTTTGTTGACAATTAGTTGAGATGCATCTAAAATAGGCCTAGTTAAAATGTGAAAATAACGAGACAAAAAATTCCTTTCAAACATCATTCTTGCCCCAATAAAAAAAATGTCCATATGGTGTAACCAAAAAATTGCATTTTTACAAATTACATTTGCTGAAAAAAACGTGAAAAGTACTCTTCACTATAGTTTGGCATGATGATATGTCCCCTTTAATGTTAAATATAAATAAAAGTAATGAAACACCATTGTTCCTAATATTTTAATTAATGAGGGGAATTATGTCAGTAAAGTTAACCACTGCAATGCCAAGGTGTGTAACCACCATTAGGTTGCTTTCACACTGGGTCCTTTTAACTGGACCGGACCCGAGTTAGTTTACTCCCCATGACCCGGACCACCTTTGGTCTGTGTACACATTACATACTAAATGAAGAAGCATGCAGGTAGCATTTTACACTATGCTTAGTTGAGAGAGAGACATGACAGAACATTCCACAACTTCACAATGCATTAGAATAGCATCTGGCAAAATGAAAGAATGAAAGTGTGTTTACATTGGTGCAGTATTGACTGAAATTAGGCAATTCTCAGTCAAAAATGTTTACCAAATGGAAAGTAGCCTAACTTTTCCAAAGTGATAACTATCAGAAGCTGCACCATTCAGCCTAAATAATAGCCTCGACGATGATTTGCATATTCCAAATTGGGTGGCTTATGCATATGGTCTTCTGTTCCTCTGACAATGTGAACATAATCATGCCCAGCACTTCAACTATTGTTGCTTACGTAGACTACCTACCATTCTTGTAAACTTGACCTAGTTTACAAAATGTGAGTCATCAGGAGATTGTACAACTTTCTTTCTTAACGGTTGTTTGTCTTATTAAATGATCTAGCATGCAGGCAATGAACTGCCTTTGCATAGCCCAAGTTAAAATGTCAGTGGCCTAACTTCATAGACTACTTTCCCTCGTAGTTTATAGAAAGATTTCTGCAGGGAGCTCAAAGTTCTCTGGTTAAATCAAGATCGCGACGAGGGGATGAATAGGCTTATACCAAATAAAATTCTGCATCTTTAGCTATAATTTGTGACACAGCGAGTATGACGGTGGATTAGGCTAATGTCTATGATTATTTAAAACGGGGACTATTGCTTAAATGGCATAGTAGCAGGCTTTAGTTAAAGCTAACAAAATAGGTCTGCGCATAATGAAAGTATTGGCTAACTTTATACATCCAGCCTAGGCCTACTTCCTAACATCAGGATTTCTGCAGGGTGCACAGTTTTTCATTAAAGGAACTGTGTGTAAGATATATATTCCAAACAATCCTAAAATGGCCTTGAAAAGTCACCAGATATGAAGGAATCGTGTTCATTTTAAACACTGATATCACTGACAGTTGTAGTCCAGCCAGAATATTTGCATTTGAAAAGCTAAGTTGCAGCCCACAAATAGTGTTTACATTGTCATTTCAAGTGGTGTTTGCGTTGTTTCATTGTCAAGGCCTCATTATTCTTCCGAAATACATCATGACAAAGTGAGAAATGAAACAAGGAAATGTATTGGAGATGCTTTTGAAAGATGGAGACAGCAAAATATTTTGAAAATTATTGTAATACCAATTTTGGCCACAATCCTACACACAGCTCCTTGAAATGAAAATTGCGAAGAGGGTGCTTGATGGGGGAGTAGGCTATTCAATGCAGATAAAATAAATTTAATACAGCTGCTGGCAGCAACATAACTGCATCATACAGCGCAGCATATTAACCTGAAATGGCTAGAAATGCTTTTAGATTTAGTTTTTCTTTATGCAGCCCCTACATACAGTAAAGTTTTAATCACAAAAGTAGAAGCACAGCTGCACACTGTACACCTAACAAAATATCTGCCAATTGTAGGCCTATGTTTTGATATTCCAGTCGCGGAATCACGTCTAATGAGCTCCCTTTTCTTTCTTCAATGTCTACACTTGAACTGAGCGCTATACGTGATCTCTGCATGACCTTTCAAAGTTTATTCCCACGAAAGGAGGTGGCTTTTGCATGACAAGACCTTTTCAAAATCCTAAAATTAATCAAGTAGCCTGGAGAATCAGGAGAACTCCGACACACACATCAATAATATGAAGATTCTTTAGAACGTTTAGGCTACTTAGCAACCTACTCCAGCGTTCTAGCGGACCAGACCCCAGACCACCTCTTTTAAGCGGACCCGGGTCCGGTCCCGTGCGTCGGCATTCGAGTTCGGTTGGTCTGCGTTCACATTAGCAAAACGGAGGACCAAGTGTGAATGCGTTGACCGGTATTGCGGAGATCATGTGACAAGACTAACCACCAGTGTGAGTCTCCACCTCAAGCTAGTGTGTGGTGAGCGTTCTGGCGCATAATGGCTGCCGTGCATCACCCAGGTGGGTGCTACACACTGGTGGTGGTCAGTGAGGTCCCCCTCAACTGTGAAGCGCTTTGGGTGTCTAGAAAGGCGCTATAGAAATCCAATGTGTTGTTGTTGTTGTTGTTGTTGTACCGGTGTCAGGGTTGGTAACTCACGCACTGAAAATTGTGAAATAGTGCAATTAGTATCCCCTCATGAGGTCACACGTCAAAAGGTTTGACCTCTAAATATTGGTAAAGATCAAAATATTGATAAATCATAATGTTCACCTAATAAATTGACGTCTCTCTGTTTCAGGCAAATTTGATCAAATTTAGCATGGAAAAAATTGTAAGTTTCTGCGGTTGAATTATTGTAGGCAGTTGGTGTAACCAATCCATGTCAACTTACAATCAGTATTCTTAGTAAAATAAGAATAATAATAATAATAATAATAATAATAATAATAATATGGATAATCATCTAGTACCCTACTACAATGTAGTACAAGAATGTGAGCGAAGAGCGTTTTCATCAAAGCAGTATAGGCGGGAAAAAAATGCCTGTTTAGCTTAATACATGAAAAACCCATATTATTGAAATTTATAAATAAATCTTCATGGGATGTTACAACAAAGCCTCACCGGTATTTCATGTGTGCAGTTATATTACCTCTAGGAAGGTGAAATATTACATTATTGTTGCTTTTTTGTAGTTACACCATGTGACAATCTAATGAGGTGGCTGTTCTCTTTCTTGGTGAAAAATCGATAATGATAATGTCTTATCATAATATAAAATCAACAGAAATACAAATTATACATTCTAACAAACCTCAGGCATGTATTTCTGTTAAGGTTTAAACATATTTTTGAAATGCTTGCTAACCCATTTGTCACTGACCCAATTACATTTCTGAAAGAATTGCAACCCCAGCTCCAACAACTTTGTAGCCTAAAGGTAGGCCTACAATTAGTAAAATTGTATACAGTAAGTGTCAAAACATAAGAATAGTACATATTATATTGTTATTGGGGATATTTAAAATCCTTTCAAATTTGAATGCCAGCAGCATGTCTGAGAAACATTGGGTTCAGGATAACAAAAGGTATAAAAAGTCAAAGCCAACTGTTAACTGTCAAGAGTATTATTTGTGAAACAGCATCTTTTTAGCCCAGTACAGTATTACAGATTCCAACAAACATGTGTCTTCTTGTCATGTTTTCCTTTTCATTGTGCAGAAAATGTTAAATTTGAAAGACCATTTTAACGTATGACTTCCTTATGATGGAGCTACATTGTTGTAACTTTGGAGTATAGGTCTTGTTTCCCTGTGCTATAAAGGCTTATGTGAAGACTTTCTGGATGACAGCATAATGTTGCTCAGATTTATCCTATAAGTACATTAAGAATAAGAATGAGAAACACAGACCAAAACTGTCTGCTAACACTAACTGAACAGCGCACACAAAATCAGTACTGAAATATGTTTAAAATTTTCTTCTGAAGAAATGTATGAATGTCTTACATGTTGTACTATAGAATGATTGACTCTAGACTATTGCTTAAAATGAGCTTGGGTCCAGACAAGACTGTGCCACCTCTGGATCAGGTCTTAAAGGGAAAATCCAGTGTAAATCAATCCTTTTGTTCAAGGTCTCTGTGTTAGGGATGGGAATTTTTGGTAAAAATACTATTCGAAAATCAATGACAACTATTTGAATATCATTCGAAAATCGACCCCGCCCCAACCCGCCACACGCACACACACGATTGGAAAAAATAAAGAGGCATCATAAACCTTCAAAGTGTTTACTTTATCAATCAAACACTGTTGTTTAACGTAACATAACAATGTAAATCAGCGCTAACCAGTCTTTTTTTTAGCCTTGTGAGCATAGTAGGCTACTTTTTAAATTAGACTTTGATTCGCTATACAACACAGAACTATCTTAAATCAAAGTTCAGAAACATCTTTGCGCAACTGAAACGACCTGTTAACTGCCTGGGCGGCTACAATATTTACCAGTAATAGGCTATAATCGTAATAACAATTAAACAGCTGTCTTAGCCTGTAGATATAGCCTACAATATAACTTATATTAAAGTTCAGAAAATAAACTTTCCGCAACTGAAACAGACTGAATGGCTATAATATTTTAACCTCACTCACGTCAGATGCAGCACTCAAGGGGACGCTGCATCTGACGTTCGTGAGGTTAATAATATTTACCAGTAATAGGCTAGAATTGTAATAGGCCTAACAATAATTAAACAGCAGTCATAGATAAAGATCTATGGCAAATTTTTGTTCAAAAAATTAATATGTCCACATGTTCAGGGAGGAGGCGGGTGCACAGTCTACTGACAATTAATCCAGTTGCGGAGAATACCCGCTCCGATGGCACCGACGTCGCGGGCACACCCAAGTAAGCACTAGCAAACTTTGCCAAACGGGGGTATTTCTGTTCTTTGGCCTTCCACCACATCATGGGGTCAGAGTGGAGCGGTGGGCATATCTCCTGGCAGTACTGAGTCAGTTCAGTTGTGTATGATGCCCTCTCCTCATCGTAATCCTCGCCAAACAGAACTGCAATTGCTGCCGCAGACAGGTCGTCATTTCGTGGATTTTTGACCGGTGGTTCTGTGGGTACATGATCATCTGACTCCGCTGCATCTCCTGTCTCTTCAGCGTCCTCAGAGCTAGACAAGATGTCCCTGACCTTAGCCTCCACAGTGCTCCTAATCCCATCTGTTGCGAACCTCAGGTGTTTGTGCCTCGGATCCAAAAATGAGGCTATGTATGCAACATTACGTGCCCTACTAGTATCGGTAGGTGCAAGTCACTGTTTCAGGGAGGCAGCCACGGTTTTTTTGAAATTCGTCACTTTTGGAGACTCTTCTGGGATTTCTTTTAGATGTTTAGAGAGTAGAGTTGCGGTCACTGGGTAAATCATTGAAACGGACACATTAGATTCTCCACACAAGGCAGTGGTGGCACATTTAAGTGAGTGTAGTACGGGTAAAAGTTCCTCCATCACACCCCAGCTATCATCTGTCAGCTCTAGTGTTAGCGCATCAGACAGTTTAGTCACAGTCCTGTCTGACAAGACAGCACACACAGCCCATCTCTGTTCCAATAAGCGCTCGAACATGTCATGTATGGAATTCCATCTTGTCCGGCAGCTTTGCACCAATTTATGCGCAGGCAAGTTTTGGAGTTGTTGCTTTTGTTTCAGTGCCTCTGTTGCAACCGTGCTGTGATGGAAATGAGAAACAAGACGATTAGCACCTTTGACTACATGGTTTATGTTTAGCAGTTTGAAGCCATCGCCTGTAGCCAATTGAAGGGTGTGTGCAAAACAAGGCTGTGATTCCCATCCAAGTTCGTCATCGGCGTTTGCTAGAACCATGTTACTGGCATTGTCATGTACACATGCAGTGACTTTTCCAGTTAGACCCCAGTGATCCCTGGCATTAGACAGTACGTTTGCCAAATTTTCAGCTGTATGGCGCTCTGGCATTGCTGTGGTCTGTAGAACAGCACTCTGCATTTCCCAATCACGTATGAAATGGCAAGTGATCGTGACATATGATTCGGTTGTTAGTGCCGTCCACGAATCCGTGGTTAGTGACACTTTTTGGGCACTCGCTAAATTATTGCGTAGGTCGTCTGCATTTTCATTCTAAAGTTTTTCCAGTCTAGCAGTGATTGTTTTATGACAGGGAACTTTGTATGCGGGTTCAAGGTAGTTCATTAACTCGCGAAACCCCTCTCCTTCCACGAAATGGGCAGGCAACATGTCTTTCGCTATCATTTTAGTGATGAGCACAGTTATATTTTCGGCACGCCTCTCATCCAACTTCGACCTCACCATGAAACTAGCAACTGACTGCTGGGATGATGAAGTCACTCCTCCTGGATGCTTCGCTCGCAGATGGCTAAGCATGGTAGTGGTTGACCTATGATATGCCAATTTAACCTGGCAGAGTTTGCACTGAACTTCAGTGTCATTTAGTAAATTGAACGAATCCCACACGGAACTTTTAGTTGTTCTCTGCATTGTCTCCTGCGCGGTTAAGTGTACGTTGTCTTCTTCTGTTATATTTTACAGGCCTGCTCCTCTACCACTGTACCTAGCTTTATTGTTAGCGGCACCTTCAGGCTAAATTACGCACTGCGTGAAACATTGGTTAGTCTCGTGTAAGAGCAGTATTTTGTTTTTTTAATGATGTTGGCTAAAACAGTATTCGATTTAACTATTTGATATTCGAACACATGTCGAATATTCGAATATTCGAAAATCGTGTCCCAACCCTACTCTGTGTGCTAGCCTCTCTGAATGATGCATGATTCTCTGTCAAATACAGTATAAGGTTTGGATATTATGTAAAAATTTTTTGTATATAATTGGGATTGTAATCCATAGGGCCCTATTGTAACGACGCAATGTCAAATGTTGTTTGACGGATGGCGCATATGGTTTTGGGGGCATGCCGGCGGCATTTTGCTATTTTCACAGCACAGAAAATGAACTTTGCGCCGGCGCAAAGTTCTAAAAGGTTGGACTTAGGATGCCTAATTAATCATGGGTGTGTTATGGGTGTAACGCAGACATAACCAATGACAGATCAATCTCTCATTGCCTTTAAGAACGAAGAGCGCAAAGCGCCTGGTGAATTGCTATCACACCAGCTGATCTCCTTGTGCATTTAAAGAAATGAAAATATTGAATAGCTAGCAAGCTCACACGTCGGGTCTAGTAATAGTCAGAGCCGTAATGGCTCTGGTAAATTGATGTCTACAGGCTGCACAAGACATGAAGGAAGCTGATTTAGTCCTGATAGATATCTCAGAATATTCATTCGAAAGCGAAAGTAAACTTGATTTTCCATTTAACGTCCCCCCTTCTTATATCCTCACGCGTTTTCTGTTGCAGGCTAATAAATTGTGGTTAACCACATCTTCCTGGACATCATAATGATTTTCCGATTGTAATAATTATTGTTGTGTGTAATTATTCGTTGTTATGCTGGAACGAGGACTGCATTACCTTTTGCGTTGTGCACCAGGCGGATCTTTTTCTTCGTCTGTATAATAGCATCAGTTGCCTATATCATTTTAAAAAAAGAAAAATCTTTCGGGAAATAAAACAATGGATGAAATAAATTAAGGCCTGGCTGTGCTCTATTACTCAAACATGGATACATTATCGCCTTACACAATATCGGCAGGTTGTGGTTATAGTAAACTCAGTTAAATAACTTTATACATGTGTGTTTATACAAAATTGTTATTCTATTAGAGCTAATAGACTATACGCAAGCAATAAAAAAAATAGTTTTCTTTTGTCACAGCCCCCACAATGTGAGACCTCCATCCCCCGTACCCACATCTGTGTCCATGGCGACTGATAATTTACAGGATCATGACATCAAGTTCCAACATGGAAATGTCATGGATGAATCAAGGTAAGTTCATAAAACAAAGTTGTGTAGAAATCATAACGTAAAGAAACCAGTCAGCAGAGACCAATGACTGTTTTTTATGTAACAGCCCCTCCCATCACTTGAGACCTCCATCCCCTGTGCCCACATGTGTGTCCATGAAGAGTGACGAATCGCAGGATCGTGACATCCAGTTCCAACATGGAGATGTCATGGATGAATCGAGGTAAGTAGTTTAAACACTCAATAGAAAATAATAAAATCCTGACTAGTGTTAGAACAAAATTGTTTGTTCAATGCGTGGTCGTTACAGGGAGGAAAGGACTGACACCGAAACCAGAAATAAGGTTAAGACGGTTTACTTGGTTAGACAAGACAAAGTTTCAACAGCTCAACCTACAGTGCTATTGGAGAATGCATTCCTCCAGCACATAAGATTCACCCCACATTAATACCCCCTATGCTACATAGTTGCACTTGGCCGGGTTCCCAGAGTCTCACAAGATGCCATGCGTCACAGAAGTTAGAATGTTAGAAACACAATGTTTTAGTCTCAATACATAATAATTATTCTTTCAATAATAATTATTCTTACACTAGTGAGTAATAGGGTTTTTAAAAATGACAAGTGAGAATGGCATTGTGAGATCATGAGGATAGACTGGTCCTTTCAGCAATATATAATCAAAATGTTTTTAA
Source organism: Sardinella longiceps (assembly GCA_027497455.2). Taxonomy (NCBI): domain Eukaryota; kingdom Metazoa; phylum Chordata; class Actinopteri; order Clupeiformes; family Clupeidae; genus Sardinella; species Sardinella longiceps. The sequence continues at coordinate 264,575 of JAODXP020000158.1, forward strand.
TAACGTGGAAAAGCTTAGGACCAGAATAGTGTATTAAAACGTAGCTCTGGAGTAAGTTTAAGCATTGCCCTGTTGCACGAGCCTTCTAACAGCACTAGATTTCGCATAATATTAAAGAATTTCAAACAGCACAGACCAAACGCGAACACAGACGCGAACAAGCACTTTACATTGAGTCACCGGTACCTCAGATCTTGCTTTCAGTTTCGAATAATCTGAGTCTCCATTTATTCAGTGAAAAGTATTGTTCGCTTCTGTGTTTGCGTTCGGCCTATGCTGTTTTTCCAAGTTATTTTGTTCCACTCGCTAACAAGTGCCTTTAGCAGGCTAGTTCAACAGGTCTATGCTACCACTCATATCACTCCGGAGCACCCCTTTAAGTGACACAAAACATTGAACTACAAATAATACCAGAGAATGAATGCAAACACATACTAGAAATTTTTAGAAACTTATCACGTTTAATCCATAAGGTTGTAAGCCACAAGTCAACATTGATGGCTTTTAAGGACTTGTTATATTTACCAGACTTCATGTGTGGTTGTGCTGCATGGCAACATCTACCATTCAGGAGAATAATGCCAGATGATGGTTCTGACGAATTTGAGATACATCATTGCCTGACAAATATTGTCAGGCTGTGGAATGTAAACTAAATTAAATACATTTATACACGTGCGTTCATACAAATTGTGATTGTGTTATAGATAATAGGCTCTGCAAGCAATGAAACTGTGTTTTCATATATCCCAGCCCCCTTCATGTGAAACCTCCATCCCCTGTGCCCACATGTGTGTCCACGAAGAGTGACGATCGTGACATCAACTTCCAACATGGAAATGTCATGGATGAATTGAGGTAAGTAGTTTTAACAATAGAAAATAATGATGACTAGTGAGTAATAGGGTTTTTAAAAATGACAAGTGAGAATGGCATTGTGAGATCATGAGGATAGACTGGTCCTCTAAGGAATATATAAGTGGCAAGTGGCACGCCAAGGAATTTCCAGTGGCACGCGGACATTGCACTGACTACCCTAATAATTTAATACATTAAAAATGTTCAGACATATGTTGAAATGTCATTTAGCCTACCTTAAAAAATGACTACGACTACGCAGCAATAGCGCCCCCCTCCCCATATTTATTTTTCACACGAGTGCCCCCTTTATGCATTGCTTAGATGGCAAAGAAGCTGACAGGTCGGGCCTACCACTCCTCCTAGACAGCAGAATATTTGTTGGTTTCTCAGAAGGATTGTGCTGTGTGCACTTTGTGTTTTGATAGTGTTGTGTGTCGAACATACAATGTTAGATGTCATTACGAGACAAAGCGCGAAAAGACCTTCAAAGATCAGGCAGATAGGAACGATACAATAAGCTCGTTCGTGTTCAGAGTCGGTACAGCTAGAGGCTGTAGCCAGAACCAGCGAGATCTACGGAAATACGTAGGTGGTAGTGGAAAAGCATGGGGGACAAGGTGGACAACACAGCTGCAGCTGGCTGAAGCCATACAACACGTGAACATGGACGTGATGTCGGGAGATATCGCGGAAGTTTGTTTGCACTGAAAACAGCTTGAATCCCCTCATTTCACCATTAAAATGAACGTGATAACTGGCGAAATAAATCATATAATGTTGCTTAATAAATTATTGTTGCAATGCAAGAGGAACAGGGTTGTGTTTGAAGGTGTTTTGTTAAAAATAGTAATGTGGTATGAAATGCTTATTTGAGATGGCAAACCAAGCCATGCTGGAGAGCAATAAGGCTATTTCATTGGGCAAAACTTGCATACTGCTTAGCAGCAGCTCATTCAAATAAGCCCATTTTCAGTGAGTACAACGTGGTTGGTGTCATATTTGTCATGAGGAGTTTCAAACCAATCGGAATAATGAGTTACGTCATGGGGGTGGGATGCATCCTCTTGAAGCCGAGAAAAAGGAGATGCGGGTTTCGGCTGCAGCCGCCTTGTTACCGCGAGTTTTGAGTGACGTGCTGTGGGCGTATTTTGGTGACGCATTCACAAGCTTGGTGAAGTCAGCCGGAAGTCGGACACCGCGTCTAACCACAATGCATCGCTTGGCTGCAGCCGGCTGCAGGCGGCTTACATCTCAAACACGCCTAATATTTCAGACACACAAGGGAGTTCAGGCTACTTCCAACCACATTGACACATACCGGTATCTGCGAATACATGCGCCAGCTTCAGTCAAAGTTCGCAGAGCGCTTTGGGGACTTTCTAGCCTGGCGTTGCCTGCCTACGTACTTCCGCTAAAAAGTCTTAAGCTACATACTCCGTCTGGCTTTGATTCCATTGGGTTCGTTTTCTGAGAGCAGCGATTGATCTCGCCAATCAGCGAGCAGAAGGCGGAAGATTGACAGTATGGGCGGGAGTTGCGAGAGACGACGCCAAGAGTCTGCGCTGTGTGCGGTTTGTAGTCCTTTGGAGAAAAAGAAGCATGGCGGAAGTCAACGAAGCGATTGAAACCGTGCTGGTTAAGATTCCAAACATTAAGGAATTGAAGATAGAACAAAGAGACTTCTTAACTAATTTTATATCGGGCAAAGATGTCGTTGCGCTTCTTCCTAGAAAAAAAGTTAGATTTTTCAATTGGCTACGTTGCAAAGGAGACGGCTAGGCTAACGTTTCAAGGCAGAGAAGCTAACCCGTTGTTGTGTTGGTGCCTTGATGGAGGAACAAGTGAAGCAAGCAGAAAGGTTAGGAGTCAGTGCTGGGGAGCCAGGTGATCTCGACGATCGTAAAGATGTGGACGGACGCTTCATCTTGGTTTTTGGTCTCAAGTCTTGGCTGCAGAACACGAATGACGATGGATGCTAACCTTGACTGTACCCAGACAGCAGGGTGAGTTGACTCTTTATGTCTCAGTTGCACTAGACTTTATTGTAGAACTATGGCTTTTTAAACTGTAAGATATATATTGTGGACCGATAATATCGTTTGTCAAAGTCAAAGCGAACTTTATTGTCAATCAAACTCAGCAAACTCAACAGTAACATTACATTGCAAGCAGACTGAAATTGCCTTTCTCCAAACTCCAAATAAGCAACAAGGTTATAAGTTTGACATATAACTAAGTTATGTAACTGTGTTTAACACATGACGACTCACTAGGACAAAATGAAATTGATATCAAGCATAATAAGACATAACATTAACAGTAGACTGTAATATATATCATTAACATAATAACAGGCAACATACCATAGACACTGTGAGCTTACATTATATTTCTAGACTGTCAGCGTTTCAGAAAGTACTTGAGGTTTTGCTGGAGTGCAATAGTAATGAGTGTCAACAACAAGGTTCAATGAGGCAAAAGTGCATGGTGCAAAGTAGCAACATGGAGATGAAAGTCTGTAAACATTTTTGCATGGGAATGTGCATAGAGTAGTTGGTCTTTGGTTATGTGTGTATGTGTGTGTGTGTGTGTGTGTGTGTGTGTGTGTGTTAAATATAGTTAAAGCTTGGTTTTATGTCTAACTTTTAACTTTGTTATTGCACGTTTGGAGAAACGTAATTTCAGTCTTCTTGCAATCTACTGTTGCGAGTTTGGTTGACAATAAAGTGCGCTTTGACTTTGATAGCTTAATGATTTTGAGTGATTACCTGCAACCACTGAATTGTTTTAAGTGATGTCTGTATTGTGGCATGTTAATCAAAACATTTTTTGGCCAGGAGCACTTGTTAACTTTTATATTATTTTACATTCACAGGAACACCACTTTTGGTCCTGATGGCGACTGCTGACATCAAGTCAAGAAAGTCAACTCAAGAATTCAGTTGAATTCTCCATATGGACAACACTATCCAACAAGGGTAGCATTCGTCTGGGACTGTGCATGGTGCCACTACCCAGTTATGAACTTGGTTTTTACTGGCTTTTCAATTCAACAAGGGCTGTTCAATTAAGGTGGAGGAAGAGGTAAAGGAAGTGCTTGCCGATTCCAAACAAACGTGTTTCCAGAAACTCTTTACTCTCACTTTGAAGATCAACCCAGCCACATACAACCTGGTCATCTCTGTCTGCTCTTGCTCATCCCATCCCACCCCACTCATGCTTAGAACCCACCCCAGATTACAAACTGATTCAAGACAAAACAGTTAACCACAGATGTTGGAATGTGTTTACAGAGGACAGGACATCGACTGCTGATTTGCTAAATGGTTACAGGGCTAGTCTTGTCAGTCCATCTACTCCACTCTTCACCTCACAAGAAGCAGACTCTGTGTTAGACCATTGTCAATACATCTTTAATCTGTCGTACATCATTGCCAACATTCCTGTTTTCAGCTTAAACCATGCCAAGGAGATATTACTTATCATTTGTGATGTGTTTGGTGATGAGGAATTTACTCTAGAGTCTGACACAGGTGGGGATTTCACTGAGCCACACCTGTATTACAGGGATACTTAGACGCAACAGATGTGGAGGAGGAGGAGAAGAAGGATGAGGATGAATGTGATGTGCAGTGAATTGATTGTTGTGAAAACAGTATTTACTCCTGTGTGCACCCATGCAGAGAGGGGCACATTTATTTACTTGCACATGTGATGTACTGTACATAAGATTTTCTAATTCATTTTTTGCCTATTGTCAAAACTCACTTGTAAATAATAAACTATAATATTTGCCAAAGCATGTTTGTTTGTTGTGACAGATCTCAATGAACCAATAATGAAACAAATGATGAAAAGTTATTTGTTAGGAGTCTACTGTTGACTACTGTGTGGCGATAGCCATGTTAAATATCACCGGAGAGGTACATTTCTCTCTGATAGAGCAAGTAGTGCACAGAAGTAATGAAATACTCACAATGTATTATCTTCCCATTTATTTTATAGGAAAAAGTTATTTTAATATTTAGCCTACACTATAGTAATTCACTGTAGGTTACTTACTGGGGCAGGTGTTACTGTCAATGTATATTATAGCCTATAGTGTTTTTTCTGTGCACAATTCGCTATTACAGAAATGTACTTTACAGTGATAGAATTTACTTGACACTTGCAAAGCTAGCATCGCTCGTTCACCGGTAGATCCATGTTCGCTCTATCTGTGCCAGTGAGAGATGGCTGTTGTTTACAGCGGACGCAGTTTCCGGTGAGTGATTGCGTGGCTTGCTTCACGATCGAGCTGGCGCACAGCACACGTCATGGCCAAATGTTAGCGATTGGTTGAAATCAGATCCAATCCTTTCAAACTTCTACGGAGTCCACGCCTCCAGCTTGTAATCGTTCGTCAATGGAACAGTGCCAGACCCTTGTGCGAAGCTAAAGCGTAGACCAAGGGGATGGCAAATTTGCCAGGCTAGGGACTTTCAGAAGTATAGTGCAATGTTCTCTTTCTTGATCAAGCCAGCTTTGACGGACATGAAATTGATTTGGCTCATGAAATTGATTTGAAATGCAGATGATTGAGTTGAAGAGCTCAACATTTTGGGTGAGCAAGTTGACAGAGCTAACTTACAGAACACATCGCAGGGTCAACATCACTTACGCCTGCTGGGCATCTTTACCGAAAAGTTCAACTGTCTTCGCAATATCGCACTTACCCTGATATAGCCCGCCCATAATACGAATGTTCATCAGCAGTAGGCCTATTATGGTCGGGCTATGTCAGGCTATATCACACTGGCTTTAATGTCAGTGTTCGGATCAACCTATCTGCGTGAACAGATACACATGAAGTAACGTTATGTCCTTTGCCCCTCCCGAAGTCGTCTGACAGCGGAAGCATGCGTCCAACTTAAAGAGACCAATTACCAATTACATTTAAGGGGAAGACCAGGGATCACATTGACTATTAGGCCAAACATTTATTTTCTAACAAAGCAAGGCAGGCCTGTTTCAAATTGGCAGGTTATTGTTAATTAAGTTACTTTATGTGGCCTATTATGTTTTTTTTGTTTTTTTTTCAATCTTTTATCTATTATTCATCAGTTCCATTTTCAGTAGGCTCTGTGAATAACTGCTACTACTACTGTCAGATTTTGGATGTTAGGCCTACTTTGTGAATTTGTTGCCTATATGGTTGTTATCTAATGGGAAGAGAGGGAGAGGGAAAGATGGGTGTTCTAAATCTATGAAGTCTGTGAGGATAAAACAGTGCAATTACATTTGCTAAATGCATTAAATGTCCATATCCATCTAAATCTGTCGCCAGTATTTAATTTCACGTAGTTAATGACACCGACTGGCACACTAACTAATATGAAAATTTCTAAATGGCACACCATGGCAAAAAGGTTGCCGACCCCTGGAATAGTGTATTAAGTGACACAAAACATTGAACTACAAATAATACCAGGGAATGAATGCAAACACTAACCAAAAACTTTTAGAAACTTATCACGTTTAATCGCTAAGGTTAGGGTTGGGCTTAGTCAACATCGATGGCTTTTAGGGACTGCATGTGTGATTGTTCTGTGACTGGTGGTTCTGACGAGTTTGGCCAAGCAAGTGTAAGGTTTGATCATGTCGATGAAGTCACCTATTGATCCGACAGACAGAGCGAGTGTCCAGCGAGTGTCCACATCCACAGCTGTGGTGTCTGTGTTTAAAGTTCCAAACCCTCATGTGGTTCTGTAACAGTGGGGTGTGTGTGTGTGTGTGTGTGTGTGTGTGTGTGTGTGTGTGTGTGTGTGTGTGTGTGTGTGTGTGTGTGTGAGGTTGAGTGTAGAGTACAGATGCCTACTTATACTTACTCAGAGAACCTCTTTCAGTGATGTTAGTACAAATTGGTTTTGCTATGCAAGTTGTCACAACCACCTGGCTCAAAGTAGCTGTGACATTAAATGGGAGACCACACTATAGCTAAAGGTTTAAATAATACATATATTTATTGAATATTAAAAGATATAAAGTCAGTAATGTATAGAAAGGAAAATGTAATGCAAAGTATGTCTAGGGGTGGATCAAACAAAAGTGTAGAAACGCGACGAGTGCTGGGAGCTGCTGGAAACCGGCTGGAGAACGGAGAGGCTCTCTCCAGCAGAGCACCGAGACAAGAGAGCAGAGAGGCAAGAGAGACCAGACGCCATTTCCCAAGATGTTCTTATAGGGACGCCCATTACTCCCAACACCAATGTCTGTAAAGGACAGAAGGCATAGGACAAAGGGGCGGGGCCCCAACAGGCATTAGTTAGGCTGCCATACTGGAAAGGTCCAGCAGGGCCTTAACATTCTCCCTCCCTTAAACAGAGGCCCATGTATACATGATACATGGGGGCTCTGTACAACAGAACTGAAATGCCCCAACTGTGTTACCCAGCACAACTGCCATGTGCCACATAACACACGTCACATCTATACAAAAGGAGTACATTTAAAAGTCAATACTTTATTTCAAAACTCTTAAAACCCATCTTTACGATAGCCCACAATTCATGACTGGCATAACCATTTATAAAATTCTATTTGGCATAATTTTAAGTAGACCTATTTTGAGGCCACAACCTCAATTACACCACAAATGTGCAAACCGCCACCAAACACAAGATCACTAAGGACTGCTGTTACATGTCCAAGAAAACCAACCACCACCAAGTGACATATCCGGTCTCAACATCCAACCACCCCTCCCAAACCTCTACTCCAGATCCACCAGCAATCCAGGTACCTTGGAAAGCATATTTAAGGAACAGACCAGAGGAGAAAAAGAGAGAACAAGAGGGACAGAGGACAAAGATACAGAACATCACTCAGTGACCCAGGAGTGGGACAATGCATCCGCAATTACATTGTCCAAACCCCTGATGTGACGAATTTCCAAATGGTAGGGCTGTAAAAATAAAGCCCACCGCATGAGTCTCTGATTGGGATTATGTAATGTGTGCAAATATGTCAGGGGGTTATGGTCAGAATAGACCACCAAGGGCTGTGCGCCACCCCTAAATAAACGTCAAAGTGTTCCAAAGCCCAAATGAGTGCTAAAGCTTCTTTCTCTATAGTAGAGTAGTTTGCTTGGTGTTTATTAAACTTTCTGGAGAAGTAACAAACCGGGCGCTGGATATCTGAGTCATCAGCCTGAAGAAGCACTGCCCCGGCCCCCACCTGACTGGCGTCCACCTGAAGTTGGAACGGCCTATCCAGCCGTGGGGCAGCCAGCACAGGTGAGGTGCTGAGGAGTGACCTGACGTTATCAAAAGCTTGTTGACATTCTGCCGTCCAAACAAACTTCACCCCCCCTTTCAGGAGGTTCGTGAGCGGACAAACTACAGTTGAAAAATTACTACAAAAGCTCCTATAGTATCCCACCATACCCAAAAACGCTGAAGATCTTCTTGGTTGCAGGCGGGGGATACCGATCGATGGCTAAGACCTTTGCTCTCACGGGACGAACCTGCCCCTGACCCACTATTTTCCCCAGGTAGACGACAGTGGCACGTGCAAATTCACATTTTGCCAAATTTATTGTTAGCTTAGCTGCTACCAGACGCTCAAAAAAGGCACGAATACGCTCTATGTGTTCTGGCCAGGTGTTACTTGCCACTACTGCATCATCCAAGTACACCGCACATCCTTCCAGACCGGAAATTACGCGATTCATCAATCTCTGGAACGTGGCGGGAGCGTTGCGTAATCCAAAACTCATGACCCGATATGAGTACAGGCCAGAGGGAGTGATGAATGCAGACACTTCCTGTGCGCGAGCAGTGAGCCTAACCTGGTAGTAGCCCTTTAAAAGATCGAATTTGCTAACATAGCGTGCAGCACCCACTTGATCGATACAGTCATCCATCCTGGGAAGCGGAAAAGAATCAGGCTTAGTTACCTTATTTAACCGTCGATAATCTGTACAAAAACGGAAGGTCTTATCTGGCTTGGACACAAGCAAGCAAGGCGATGCCCAACTAGAGTGGGATGGCTCAGCCAAGCCGTTATCCAAAAGGTACTGTACCTCAGTGTCCAACACCTTAGATTTCTCAGGTCCTACACGATAGAAGCGTTGGCGAACCGGCAAGGCATCGCCAACATCAATATCATGTTCGATAAGATCTGTGCATGACAGTGTGTCTGAAAAGAGACTCGGAAAAGACATGATTAAAGCTTTCAACTCATTAGCTTGATCAACTGAAAGATGGCCTACCAAGCTATCCAAGTTTGCCAACATTGCCGAATTGTTAAGCCTGGGCTGCAGCACTGCGTCATCAGGGCCAAATTCATCAACCTCTGCTGCCACCAAAGGTTCACAAGACGACCCCGTATCAACAGCAGCTACTCCAACAGATAACACCTCACCCGCTCCTGGATTCGGACTGGGGTTCTGCGAATAGTAAGGCTTTAACAAGTTAATATGACACAACTGTCTAGATCGCTTTCTGTCTGGTGTATCCAACAGATAGTCATAATCAGACACCCGACGAGCAACAGAGTAGGGACCGACAAACTTAGCACAAAACGGTGATTTAGGCACCGGCAACAAAGCCAGGACCTGATCACCAGGACTAAAAGTACGGTCAACAGCACGGCGGTCAAACTGCCTTTTCATGCCCTGCTGGGCCTTGGCAAGATTCTCACTGGCCATTTTCCAGGCCAAGGTCAACCTCCGACGAAATCCATTTACATAGTCAATCACGTTCACGGGAGCCTGCGCCTCCTCCAACTCATCTTTTAACAAAGACAAAGGACCCCTAACTTGATGACCAAACACCAAGTCATTTGGACTGAAACCAACACTGTCTTGCACCACTTCACGCGCTGCTAGCAACAGCCATGGGATACCTTCCTCCCAGTCTCTGTTCAACTGGATGCAATAGGCACGCAAAAGGGACTTCAAGGTACTGTGGAAACGTTCCAAAGCACCTTGACTTTGCGGATGGTAGGCACTGCTCAACCGCTGTTTGACTCTTAGCTGTTTAAGGATGTTGCGAAACATTCTCGATGTAAAGTTGCTTCCACGGTCACTCTGAATCACTCGTGGTATGCCAAAGATGGAAATGAACTGTGTGAGTGACCTCACCACCGCTCTTGTCGTAATGCTACGCAGCGGATAGGCTGCTGGATACCGCGTAGCCTGGCACATAACCGTTAACAAGTACGCACAACCTGACTTACAGGTAGGAAGTGGACCCACACAATCAATAATAAGATGTTCGAACGGCTTCCCCACCGATGGAATAGGACACAGGGGTGCCGGTTTAATGGATCGATTATTTTTTCCTGCCAGCTGACAAATATGACAAGTTTTAATGAACTGAGCAACATCTCGCTTCATCCTAGGCCAACAGAAATGTTGTAACAAACGTAAATGTGTCTTGCGAACACCAAAATGACCTGCCACGTCACCATGTGCAGTCTGCAAGATCACATCACGGAATGGTTTCGGCACCCCAATGTGAATGACTGGATCGCCAACCTCACCATTAAACTGAGACCATTTACGCACCAACAGATTGTCAACCACAGAATATCCATTTGCTGCACTTCTCCACTCTTCCTCTGTCAAAGCAAGAGCAAAAAGGCTAACCAAGTCCTCATCTTTCTTTTGTGCTGCCACAACCTCCTCACGGGAAAGAGTAGGTGGTAACAGCGGCAAATTCACAGCAGCACATTTTACAGACTCTTGCTCCTGTTCACCTCCTTGGGTCTGACTCATGGCACGAGTCACCGCACAGGAGGTGAATACCTCAGGAAAATCGGCTGAGCATGAATCTGATTCAACAGGTAAGACAGATGTTGTGTTTACAATAGGGGGCGCAGGCACCTCCGGCCAAACACGCCCACCAGCTAAGTTATTCCCAATAATCACATCTACACCCTCCATAGGTAGAGAAGGGCGTACTGCCAAAACAACTTCCCCACTCACAAGCTCAGACTCCAAAATTACACGATGTAATGGGACAGAAATTGTGTGCATCCCAATCCCTCTTATAAGGACACACATCCCTGTGTCAGATGTCTGTGAGAAAGGCAAAAGAGATTCCAAAACAAAAGATTCTGATGCTCCAGTGTCACGCAACATACGTACTGGTACTTTCTGGTCACTTCCAACCAGTGAAACATGACCAGCTGTAATGAAGGGGCTATAGCTACTGTTAACACATGCTTGTTCAAGAGGTTGCTCCTCTCTGACCTGATCAGTTCTCTCACTCACTGAACACAGAGAGACCTCCTCCCCCACCTTACAGTTAGATGGTACACACACTTGACTGCCGGTTTAATGGATCGATTATTTTTTCCTGCCAGCTGACAAATATGACAAGTTTTAATGAACTGAGCAACATCTCGCTTCATCCTAGGCCAACAGAAATGTTGTAACAAACGTAAATGTGTCTTGCGAACACCAAAATGACCTGCCACGTCACCATGTGCAGTCTGCAAGATCACATCACGGAATGGTTTCGGCACCCCAATGTGAATGACTGGATCGCCAACCTCACCATTAAACTGAGACCATTTACGCACCAACAGATTGTCAACCACAGAATATCCATTTGCTGCACTTCTCCACTCTTCCTCTGTCAAAGCAAGAGCAAAACGGCTAACCAAGTCCTCATCTTTCTTTTGTGCTGCCACAACCTCCTCACGGGAAAGAGTAGGTGGTAACAGCGGCAAATTCACAGCAGCACATTTTACAGACTCTTGCTCCTGTTCACCTCCTTGGGTCTGACTCATGGCACGAGTCACCGCACAGGAGGTGAATACCTCAGAGGAAAATCGGCTGAGCATGAATCTGATTCAACAGGTAAGACAGATGTTGTGTTTACAATAGGGGGCGCAGGCACCTCCGGCCAAACACGCCCACCAGCTAAGTTATTCCCAATAATCACATCTACACCCTCCATAGGTAGAGAAGGGCGTACTGCCAAAACAACTTCCCCACTCACAAGCTCAGACTCCAAAATTACACGATGTAATGGGACAGAAATTGTGTGCATCCCAATCCCTCTTATAAGGACACACGTCCCTGTGTCAGATGTCTGTGAGAAAGGCAAAAGAGATTCCAAAACAAAAGATTCTGATGCTCCAGTGTCACGCAACATACGTACTGGTACTTTCTGGCCACTTCCAACCAGTGAAACATGACCAGCTGTAATGAAGGGGCAATAGCTACTGTTAACACATGCTTGTTCAAGAGGTTGCTCCTCTCTGACCTGATCAGTTCTCTCACTCACTGAACACAGAGAGACCTCCTCCCCCACCTTACAGTTAGATGGTACACACACTTGACTGCCGGTTTAATGGATCGATTATTTTTTCCTGCCAGCTGACAAATATGACAAGTTTTAATGAACTGAGCAACATCTCGCTTCATCCTAGGCCAACAGAAATGTTGTAACAAACGTAAATGTGTCTTGCGAACACCAAAATGACCTGCCACGTCACCATGTGCAGTCTGCAAGATCACATCACGGAATGGTTTCGGCACCCCAATGTGAATGACTGGATCGCCAACCTCACCATTAAACTGAGACCATTTACGCACCAACAGATTGTCAACCACAGAATATCCATTTGCTGCACTTCTCCACTCTTCCTCTGTCAAAGCAAGAGCAAAACGGCTAACCAAGTCCTCATCTTTCTTTTGTGCTGCCACAACCTCCTCACGGGAAAGAGTAGGTGGTAACAGCGGCAAATTCACAGCAGCACATTTTACAGACTCTTGCTCCTGTTCACCTCCTTGGGTCTGACTCATGGCACGAGTCACCGCACAGGAGGTGAATACCTCAGGAAAATCGGCTGAGCATGAATCTGATTCAACAGGTAAGACAGATGTTGTGTTTACAATAGGGGGCGCAGGCACCTCCGGCCAAACACGCCCACCAGCTAAGTTATTCCCAATAATCACATCTACACCCTCCATAGGTAGAGAAGGGCGTACTGCCAAAACAACTTCCCCACTCACAAGCTCAGACTCCAAAATTACACGATGTAATGGGACAGAAATTGTGTGCATCCCAATCCCTCTTATAAGGACACACGTCCCTGTGTCAGATGTCTGTGAGAAAGGCAAAAGAGATTCCAAAACAAAAGATTCTGATGCTCCAGTGTCACGCAACATACATACTGGTACTTTCTGGTCATTTCCAACCAGTGAAACATGACCAGCTGTAATGAAGGGGCTATAGCTACTGTTAACACATGCTTGTTCAAGAGGTTGCTCCTCTCTGACCTGATCAGTTCTCTCACTCACTGAACACAGAGAGACCTCCTCCCCCACCTTACAGTTAGATGGTACACACACTTGACTAATAGATGGTACAATTCTGGCTGCACACCCAGTACCCTATATTAGGTTTACCTTTAGCACGTCGCTTCTCCTTTAACTTAGGACAGGCATATTTCCAATGTCCAGACTCAAAACAGTAATTACAAAGATCCTTTGAATCTACCTGTTTGTCACCAACATCTTGCCTTTGTACACTAGCATCATGTCTAGTTACTGTAGAATCATTTTTTACTGCAACAGAATCAGATTTAGAAGTCCTTGAGTCATTTTTATTATAAGGAGTGAAACGACGCGGCCGATAATCTTCATTATTTGCACGGACACTATGCTTATGAGTCAGGATGTACTTATCTGCCAGCACAGCAGCAGCTGCTGCAGTCTTAACTTCATGCTCATTTATGTAAGTAGTAATACGATCTGGTAAGATGTTTTTGAATTGTTCCATTATCACCAACTCACACAATCCAGCAAAAGTATCCACGCCTTCAGCTGTGCGCCAGCGATTAAAGAGACTAGTCAATTCACGCACTAGCTCCAAGTGTGTTTGCTTCTCAGTTTTGCGCCAGTTTCGGAATTTCTGTCGATATGCTTCAGGAATTAACTCGTATGCTTTTAGAATAGCTTGTTTCACGGTCTTATATTCTTTACATTGTGAATCATCTAATGCAATATACGCCTGTTGTGCTTTACCTGTAATGACACTTTGTAACAATAAAACGCAATTTGAATCACTCCACTGATGGTCTTTGGCTAATCTTTCAAAAAGGGAGAAAAATAAATCAGGGTCACGCTCATCAAATTTAGGTAAAAGTTTAGCCATACGTGAAATTTCTGACTGTTGAGGGGAGACACCAGGATTGATCGCCCGGCGCTCGACCCTCCCTCGTCAATCGCAACTCTTCTTGTTTCATTTTAGCATATTCAAGTTCACGTTCTTTTTCTCGCTCTAACTTTTCCCTTTCCCATTGTCGACGTGATTCTTCTCGCTCTTTTTCACGCTCCTTAGCCAAGAATTCATCTCTTTTTAATTGCATTTCTAACAATTTAATTTGCTGTTCATACATCTCAGGACGCTCACCAAGTCTATCTGGCAGTGGTTGTGCCACTGCATCAGCGAAAGGTGTTGAAGACTTAGCTGGGCCCTCATCTAGTACTTGGTCAAAAGAAATGATTTCCCTTTCCCCCAATTGCTCCATAGTTAGCTGTAACAGGGCGTCTTTCTTAATGCCTTTTGGGATATCAAAACCGTAGTGCTCAGCTACCTTTACAAGTTGCTCTTTCTTAAGAGTTTTCAAACTGCCTAACGAAGGCGCAGCCAAGAAAGCACTAATATTCATTTGAACTGGGCTATCAAACAGAGCACGAACAAAACAAATCCCTCGTATTAAGACTCAATCAAATTATGCCAAATGCATTACGCTACAAAATCTAAAAATATCCACTAGTGCACCACTCAGTGGGCTACATACAGTAAATATTCAAACACTTCAAATGCCAGTCAAATCATGGGCTACAAAACAGTACATCGTATTTTCAAATGAGCCTACTATATGTGGCAATTCAACAATGCACTTACCAATTAAACGAATGCTTTAATAGCACCCACACAGCCTATAAAGTCAAAAACAGGCTATGTGTCCAAACATGCACTCTCGCTCATATGCGCTCTCAAACACAAACACTTTACACGCACCGATAGAGCGCAACCCCATTGTAGCAGTGCAAATATAAAACCGGAAGAACCGCATGAAATTTTCGAGGGCTACTCCTAGAGGCTCAAACGCATCTAATACGGTCTCCTGGGCTACACAGTACACGTAAGTCACATAGCCTATTTGTAGCAACCTCAAAGAACAATTAAACTATCCTGTAGTCGTGCGCATAGCACCTATAAGTCAAATCAAATTGTGCCAACATGCATTTAACGCTGCAAAAACAAACATAACCACTAGAGCACCCCAGTAGGCTAATACGAGTAAATATTCAAACCTTTAGATGCCGGTCTAAATCACGCTACAAAGACAGTACATGGTTCTTCACGTGTTAGCCTACTATATGTGGCAATCTCAACAATGCATACGGAATTAAACAAATCCTTTAACGGCTTACCTACGCAGTCTTAACGTCCACAGAACAGGCTATGTCTCCTGACATCACTCAGAGCTCATAATGCGTACTCAGAATGTTTAAAGTTGTTAATCGAGCAACCAATCAAGGTGGAAACAAAAATAGCTCCTCTGACGTCGCGTCACACACACGCAAAATAAACCAATGGCTATAGGGATTTCCCCAATTTCAAAATCAGCTGAGCCTATGCAATGAATGAACCAAAACGTAGACTCACCAAACAAACAGCCAGCACTCACGGGAGCGACGGTGCAGTTATACAAGTAACCAGTGCTGGTGAACTCAATCACAACTGTAACTTGCATTCACAAATCGACGAAAAACCGGTCAAAAACTTCGACTTGGGCAAAAAGACGGACGAGTTCCCACATGTCACAACCACCTGGCTCAAAGTAGCTGTGACATTAAATGGGAGACCACACTATAGCTAAAGGTTTAAATAATACATATATTTATTGAATATTAAAAGATATAAAGTCAGTAATGTATAGAAAGGAAAGTGTAATGCAAAGTATGTCTAGGGGTGGATCAAACAAAAGTGTAGAAACGTGACGAGTGCTGGGAGCTGCTGGAAACCGGCTGGAGAACGGAGAGGCTCTCTCCAGCAGAGCACCGAGACAAGAGAGCAGAGAGGCAGAGAGACCAGACGCCATTTCCCAAGATGTTCTTATAGGGACGCCCATTACTCCCAACACCAATGTCTGTAAAGGACAGAAGGCATAGGACAAAGGGGCGGGGCCCCAACAGGCATTAGTTAGGCTGCCATACTAGAAAGGTCCAGCAGGGCCTTAACAAAAGTACAACACGTCTAGAAATGAGCCATAGGGCCTCAGAAGCTGTGACATTGGTCTCTTTGGCCAGGGTTTGGGTAGGCTTAACATCACAACGGCAAACCCAACTATTGAACGTGACATTTTCTTAAAATAATCAGAATAAGATTATTTGCCCAAATATACTGGCAATTTGACTTTGGTTGATTTTTAACTCTATTGTAATTTATTTTCAGAGTGCAAAAAGGACAATGGCCCCTATTTTCCAGTTGCCGAAATGTAAATCATATTTTAGAGGTATGTGATTCCCCTTTCCCTACATTCATATGATATAATGATGTTATTATTATGTTCTTTCTGATTTTACTCCAGATTACTTTATATTGTTCATCTATTACACACATCTGCAGACCAGTTGCATTTTATCTTCACTACACGAAATAGTTCTTAACCTATTCCTAGTTATTCCTAGATAGTTAAGAACAACATAGTAAAGAAGACTCTGAGGTAGTCCGGGGAACACACTCAGAAAAGTACACAACTTTGGTAAAGTATATCTATTACTAGACCCGATGTGAGCTATTCAATGTTTTCGCTGAGAAGATCCGCTGAAGTGATACCAAGTCAACAAGCACTATGCGCTCTTAAAGACAATGAGAAATGGATTTGTCATTGGTTAATTTGCCGTTACACCCATGACACGCCCGTGATTAATAAGGCATCGTAAGTCCAACCTTTTTTAACTTTGCGAAGTTCGTTTTCTGCACTGTGAAACTAGCAGAATATTGCCGGAACTTCCCTAACACACGTTGCGTCTCTCGCAATTGAATGTTTGACTTTGCATCTTCAAAATAGGGCCCATAGTCTTACATGTATGTTAGTGATCCAGTGGTTAAATTTAACATGTAGCAACATTTTATTTTCAGGCAGAATGACAAATATGAATGGAAAAAGTATGTCTTAACTAGCCAGAATAAACAAGATTTTGATTTATGTAGATTATCCATAACTGTATGCCTTCTTTCAGCAACAAGGACTCTGTTTTGTCCACTAGACCAAAACTCATATTATCAAAATAAAGTACATAAAAATATGGCAATGGCCTGAAGTGTCAATTAAAAATGATGTGTGCTTTAGACATTGGAAGAGTTCATCATCACTTTTGTGAAGAACGAGCTGAAGAGATATAAGAGGATTCTGAGTCCAGATTACAAAGAAAAGTTTGAGAATAAAGAGGAGAATGAGAATGATGCCAGAGAAGGGGCTCTAAAGATGGCACTGCATTTTCTTAGGGGTATGCAGGAAAAGGATTTAGCTGACAAACTGCAGGAAAGTAAGATGATTTTCATATTTAACAATCATGAAATAGAAACTTGAATTATTTGACAACAGTGTTTGTGACTTACAAAATGTTTGTTGTTTTTCTATTAGATGAACTAGCTGTACTTTGTCAGTCTGAGCTGAAAAGAAATCTCAAAATCAAGTACCAGAAAGTGTTTGAGGGAATACCTAAGCAAGGAAGCTCTGCTCTGTTAGAAAAGATTTACACAGAAATTTACATCACAGAGGGAGGAAGTGGGAAAGTGAATGAGGAACATGAAGTCAGACAGATTGAGTCACTATCTAAGAGACCAGCTGGACAAGAGACACCAATTAAATGCATAGACATCTTTAAAACTTTACCTAACGAAGACAAAACAATTAGAAGTGTGGTCACAAAGGGAGTGGCTGGCATTGGTAAAACTGTCTCAGTTCAGAAGTTCATCCTTGACTGGGCTAAGGGGGAGGAAAACCAGGATATCCACTTCATATTTCCACTGCCCTTTCGGGAGCTCAATCTCTTGAAAGATATGGAACTCTCTTTGAGGGACCTACTCCAGCACTTCTTCACAGAAATAAAGCAGCTAACGTTTCCCAGCCAGAGGAAGTATAAGGTGTTGTTTATATTTGATGGTCTGGATGAATGTAGACTAAATTTAGGCTTTCAGAACAATGAAAATTTGACTGAGATCACAAAGGTCACTTCATTGGATATAATCCTGACAAATCTCATCAAGGGTAATCTGCTTCCTTCTGCTCTTCTTTGGATCACCTCTCGACCAGCAGCAGCCAATCAAATTCCACCTGAGTGTGTTGACCGAGTCACAGAGGCCCAAGGGTTCAGTGATGTGCAGAAAGACGAGTACTTCAGGAAGAGGATCAGTGAACAGAATCTTGCAAACACAATAATATCTCATATCAAATCATCTAGAAGTCTACACATCATGTGTCACATACCGGTATTTTGTTGGATTGCTGTAACTGTTCTTGAAATCATTTTTAGCTCTTCATGTGTTAAAAATGTCCCAAAGACTCTGACGGAGATGTACACATACTTCCTAATTTTCCAAACCAAGCAGAGGAGCCTGAAGTTTGAGGGAATTCATGACTCTGATCCACAGTGGAACAAAAAGGCCTTCTTGCTCTTGGGAAGTTGGCCTATGAGCAGCTCGAGAAGGGCCATCTGATCTTTTATGAGAAAGACCTGAGAGACTCTGGCATTGATATCAGTGAGGCAGCAGTACAGAGTGGAATCTGCACCCAGATGTTTAGAGAAGAATCAGGCATTCAGCAGAGAAAGGTTTATTGTTTTGTGCATCTAAGCATCCAAGAGTATCTGGCAGCTTTATATGTGCGGTTGAAGATGACTAAAAAGAAAGATGTTCTATCCAAACCTGGCATTCAGCGTCTGAAATCGATATTGAGTGGTCCTGTAAAGTTGGAGGAATCTGTGATTATCTTACACAAGAATGCTGTAGACAAAGCTTTGGAGTATAAAGATGGACGCTTTGATCTTTTCCTCCGTTTCCTCCTTGGCCTCTCAGTGGAGTCTAATGAGAATCTCCTGCATGGTCTTCTACAGAGAGGACAAAATCGGATGAATACAAGCAATGATGAAACAATCAGGTATATCAAAGACATTATCAGGAAATTTCCTACATCAGAAAGAGTCATCAACCTCTTTCACTGCCTGAATGAACTCAATGATCACTCTTTAGTGGAGGAGGTTCAGAGATTCTTGAGCACAGGGACACTTTCTGAAGCCAAACTCTCACCTGCTCAGTGGTCTGCTGTAGTGTTTGTCCTGCTAACATCAGAGGAGAAGCTGGATGTGTTTGACTTGAAGAAGTACATCAGGTCTGATGAAGGGCTGCTAAGACTGCTGCCTCTAGTGGAAGAATCCCAGAAGGCTCTGTAAGTAAAATTTACAGATTTACGAATTGCTATGAATATGTCCATTATGTAGCCTACCTGTTATGGATGAATCAGAAAATGACAGCAGTGAGAAAGGGAGGGAAATATAGTTGGAAATTAAATTTGATTAATGAATGCCACTCAAACGGAATTAAGCTGTCTATCTATAGGCAACATATTTCATATAGTCATTGATGTCTGTTTTCCTTCTCAGGCTCAGTAACTGTAGTCTCACTGAGAGGAGCTGTAGAGGTCTGGGATCTGTCCTCAGTAAAGCATCCTCAAAGCTGAAGTATCTGGACCTCAGTGGCAACAGTATTGGAGATGCTGGGGTGCAAGAACTCTGTACTGGACTGAAGAATCCAAACTGTGCTTTGGAGACACTCAAGTAAGACATTCCGATTCTTTAATCAATCCTATAGAATAATTGATGCTTTCTCATCTTTTTGTTCATTGCATACCTTATTTATCCAGAAGGAAATTAAGATGGCCAGTAGATTATACACACAGGCAAATATACCGATGATTCAAAGAGTGTGTGAATAGTCAAGATGAAGTCAAGGCATGGGAGAGAAAAAGTATCTAATGGTGACAGTGTGAATGTGTAGAGTGCAAGGGAAGTGCATCACCAAAAAGAACACAGACAGCCTTAACAAAGTAACTACAATACAAATCAGGAGAGTCATCTTTGACATTTCCAGCTCGTACAAAGTCATTCAGTCATTTGGGTGGTGACCAAAGTGGCCAGACCAAATTCAATTACATTGAGACAGTCATAAAAAAACACGCTGATAGCCTTTAGCAATCCTTCTTTTAAGTTTAGTTTAGCAATCTTTATGTTTGCTATGGAAAGTGCAGACTGTAATCAAACCAGAGATGATGCAACTTGTGGAGATGCAAACTGTAGCATGCTTTAGATGCACAATGTCGGAAATCTGGGGCACTTGGCCTGGGATTTAATCGAAACTTAATTGAGGCATTTTCAACACAAAATGTTTCTATAGAACTTTTTCTGCCCTTGTTGTAGATCAAACACAGCTGTCCTCTCTCAGTCAGTTTCCACTTGTTATTGTTTCCACAATAACTCGCCCCCTCCATTAAAAAAAACAAAAACAAAAAAAAGCACAATAACTCGCCCCTCCATTACACCGCAGCTTGACAATGAGTGCCAATCAAAAGTTACCTGGCATTTAAGCCAACTGTTGACTCCGGACTCTCAAGAGTTATTAAACCAAGAAGCTTTTTAAAATGCGTTGTTTACAATGTTTTTTATTGGGAAACGTGCTAAGGACAATTTTAAAGTTTCAGGAAAGTGGTATGGACATGACTATGCCATAAGTCTGGTTTGGAACAGGATGTGATGTTGGAAATCACATTTTGACTGAAAATAAATAAATTTCCCTTTTCTTTTCACAGCTTGTCAGATTGCAGTATTGCAGAGGAAGGCTTCAGGTCTGTATCAGTAGCACTTAGATCAAACCAGTCACACCTGAGAAAGCTGAATCTTGATCAGAATAAAGTAGGAGACTCAGGGATGAAACATCTATATTCTCTTCTAGTGGATCACAACTGTAAACTGGAGAACCTAAGGTGAGTAGCACAAGACCAGCCTCTGACAAAGAAATAAGTAAATAAAAGCCTCTTAGTTGTTAGTCAGTTCCATTCATCCTCACATTCACTAGACCTTCACGGGACGAAATGGCTGCAAAATCACAATGTAACTCACTGGTACTGTAGTCCTGCTGCTTCACACCCTCATATCTGTAGTTCAGAAAACTTCCATATGTGCAGTATTTCATATAATGACCATGATGATGTATGTTCTGGTATAATGTTGCCCCAAACAACCAAAACACACTGACACAGTAGCCTATATTTCCATTATATATTTTCACCTGACTGTAACTGGATTCTGCAGATCTCACTCCTCTGCAGAGTGTGTGTGGTGTTTTATTACACACTGAACAGAATGTGATGTTGGAAATCACATTTTGACTGGAAATAAAGACTATATTTGCATTTTCTTTTCACAGCTTGTCATACTGCAGTATTACAGAGGAAGGCTTCAGGTCTTTATCAGCAGCACTGAGATCAAACCTGTCACACCTGAGAGGGCTGAATCTGCTGGGGAATAAAGTAGGAGACTCAGAGATGAAGCATATTTGTTCTCTTCTAGTGGATCCCAACTGTAAACTGGAGAACCTAGAGTGAGTATCACAAGACCAACTACTGAGTTGCTCGTACTGAATTTGATAGTTTATCGTCACACACACACACACACACACACACACACACACACACACACACACACACACACACACACACACTCTGTGTGTTTATCTGTTATTTGCAGCACTGAAACATATCTGCAGAATCACAAAATGTGAAATGTAACACTGGGAGGCATACTGCTTCACACCCTGACCATATCCACAAACTGTAGTTCATGAAATTTCCATGTGTCACTTGACTTGACCAAGCATGTCAGTAAATGTTAAATGACAAAATGCATTAACTTCTAACACTGTGCATTAGTACTCTCACAAAGAAATATTAAAATAATAGCCTCATAGTTGTTAGTAAGTTCCATTCATCCTCACATTCACTAGATGGCAGCAAAAGCACAAAACGTAACACAGATGATGTATGTTCTGGTATAATGTTAGCCTTACATAGCCCGCCCATAATACTGCTGTTCTTCCGTATTCATGGTCTGGAGGGGGGAGGGCATTCACTTCTGATTTGAAACGATTGGACAGTTCGTCTAATCAGCTTCGCTTATTGGCCGGTAGAGACTCTACCGATGTAAACACGCCCCAGAAGACCGTTCCCGAGAGTGCAGAGTGTGTGTGGTGTTTTATTACACACTGAACAGAATGTGATGTTGGAAATCACATTTTGACTGGAAATAAATACAGACTATATTTCCATTTTCTTTCCACAGCTTGACATCCTGCAGTATTACAGAGGAAGGATTCAGGTCTTTATCAGCAGCACTGAGATCAAACCCGTCACATCTGAGAAAGCTGTATCTTGATGGGAATAAATTAGGAGACTTAGAGATGAAGCATATTTGTTCTCTTCTAGTGGATCCCAACTGTAAACTAGAGAACCTAGAGTGAGTATCACAAGACCAACCACTGAATTGCTCGTACTGAATTTGATAGTTTATCGTCACACACACACACACACACACACACACACACACACACGCACACACACACTCTGTGTGTTTGTCTGTTATTTGCAGCACGTGAAACATATCTGCAAAATCACAAAATGTGAAATGTAACACTGGGAGGCATACTGCTTCACACCCTGTGTGTACAAACACCATATCCACAAACTGTAGTTCATGAAATTTCCATGTGTCACTTGACTTGACCAAGCATGTAAGACATTTCACAGTAAATGTTTAATGACAAAATGCAATAACTTCTACCACTATGCATTATTACTCTCAGAAAGAAATATTTAAATATCAACCTCATAATTGTTAGTAAGTTCCATTCATCCTCACATTCACTAGAGGGCAGCAAAAGCACAAAATGTAACACAGATGATGTATGTTCTGGTATAATGTTAGCCTTACATAGCCCGCCCATAATACTGCTGTTCATCCATATTCATGGTCTGGAGGTTGTTTAACCTGACGCGATTATGCTGCGTGGGGGGAGGGCATTCACTTCTGATTTGAAACGATTGGACAGCTCGTCTAATCAGCTTCGCTTATTGGCCGGTAGAGACTCTACCGATGTAAACACGCCCCAGAAGACCGTTCCCAGACCATGGATACGGATGAACATTCGTATTATGGGCGGGCTATGTCAGGCTAGTATAATGCTGCCCCAAACAACCAAAACACACAGTAGTTTATATTTTCATGATATATTTTCACCTGACTGTATCTGGATTCTGCAGATCTCACTCCTCTGCAGAGTGTGTGTGGTGTTTTATTACACACTGATATGACATATGTCTGGTTTGGAACAGAATGTGATGTTGGAAATAAATAAAGGCTATATTTGAATTTTCTTTTCACAGCTTGGCAAACTGCAGTATTACGGAGGAAGGCTTCAGGTCTTTATCAGCAGCACTGAGATCAAACCAGTCACACCTGAGAAAGCTGAGTCTGCAGGGGAATAAAGTAGGAGACTCAGAGATGAAGCATATTTGTTCTCTTCTAGTGGATCCCAACTGTAAACTAGAGAACCTAGAGTGAGTATCACAAGACCAACTACTGAGTTGCTCGTACTGAATTTGACAGTTTATCGTCATACACACACACACACACACACACACACACACACACACACACAAGCACACACACACACTCGGTGTGTTTACACGTGAAACATATCTGCAAAATCACAATATGTGAAATGTAACACTGGGAGGCATACTGCTTCACACCCTGTCTGGACAAACACCATATCCACAAACTGTAGTCCATGAAATTTCAATGTGTCACTTGACTTAACCATTTGACTTGTAGCATATAAAACTTTCACAGTAAATTTTCAAGTACTATATGCATTGCACCCTATGCATTATTACTCTCACAAAGAAATATTTAAATAACGGCCTGAGAGTTGTTAGTAAGTTCCATTCATCTTCACATTCACTAGATGGCAGCAAAAGCACAAAATGTAACACAGATGATGTGTGTTCTGGTATAATGCTGCCCCAAACAACCAAAACACACAGTAGCCTACATTTCCATTAAATATTCCCACCTGACTGTAACTGGATTCTGCAGACCTCACTCCTCTGCAGTCGGAAATCACATTTTGACTGAATGACTGAAGACTAATTTCCCCTTTTTTTCCTCACAGCTTGGCATTCTGCAGTATTACAGAGGAAGGATTCAGGTCTTTATCAGCAGCACTGAGATTAAACCCGTCACACCTGAGATGGCTGAATCTGCAGGGGAATAAAGTAGGAGACTCAAAGATGAAGCACATTTGTTCTCTTCTAGTGGATCCCAACTGTAAACTAGAGAACCTAGAGTGAGTATAACAAGACAAACCACTGAGTTGCTGTCAGTAAAAATAGCTGTAATTATTGTTCTATTGCATGAAAAGCAACAACCTTTAGCTATATAGCAACAACCTACATGTATCTGTGCCCCTCTTCTCCCTCCAACAAACCTCCTTGTCATGAAGTTCGCATATGAGTCAAGATGCTGCCAAGACCAGCAATCTGACCATATGGCTCGTATCCAAGATAGTAATTGCCTGTTGTTCCTCAATGACTACAGAAAAGTAATTATTGAATGAAGAATTAAAATTTGAGAAAAAATAGCTTCTAACAAAAGCATTTTATTTTTGTTTGCTTTGATAAAATGAAAAATCACTACAGGCTATCGGACTGCAATGTCACAGAGAAAGGCTACGCTACTCTGGCTTCAGCCCTGAAGTTAAATCCCAGTCACCTCAGAGAGCTGGATCTCAGAGGAAATAATCCAGGAACATCAGGAGTCAAAGTGCTTTTAGACCTAAAGAAGGACCCAAAGTGTAAACTGAGAAATATCAGGTAAATGTGTTTCAATAGAATGAAGAGATTTGCCTTAAAAAAGAAGCATAAAGGTTTTCAAAGTAGTAAAAGGTTAACCAGAAACAGTGCTCTTTTTAATGTTCATTTTGGTGTCAGCAGTTCTTTCTTCCTTCACTGAAGAATGAAGACATTAACTAAGTACAGGAAATGTGCCATGGTAAAATGTTATTCATTGTAACACTGATTTGAAAATAGCATTACGTGAGACCCATATTTCATAATGATATGGTTATACCCCAGAAGTAATATTTCGTATCACCTTGAAATAAAACATTTACGTTATTGAGTCATTGCTAACCTTCATCTAAGACACATTTTCAGATGCCTTGACACAAGTATTTGCAAAACAAATGCAAATAATGCGTTTATTAAAAATCCTGACTTATTTACAGCAATACTGCAGCTTCAGCTGAGCCAGTGAATTTGGATAGGCAGCATGAAAGGGAGGTGCGAAAGAATAAACTGAAATGCTGACTTTAGTTTGCATACGGATTGTATGATTTGCTGCTGCTGCTACAATAGCAAATGCTGTCAATCCAAAACCACAGTGCAGCTTTTGTCATGCATGCAGCATGTAAGGTAGAGAGCTACTGCATCAGGCCAAGCAGTAGGATAGGCAAAATACACATCCACTATGCAAGCAGACATACAGTGTAGGAAAAGTACACATTACCTGACAGTTTGTTTTGCGTGTGTGTACTGTGTGTGTGTGTGTGTGTGTGTGTGTGTGTGTGTGTGTGTGTGTGTGTGTGTGTGTGTGTGTGTGAGAGATTCACCATGTAAACATGTACTGTTTTTGTGTTTGACAAGATAAAATATGGCACATTTGAGTTATTGTCTTAATCTGGAGTCCAAAGTATTTGGTCAATTAAACATATATTTCAAACTGTCATGTAATTGAAGTATCATTAGTTTGTTTCAGTATTCATGTGCTCTGTAGTCATATTTACAATATTTCTGATAGCACATGAAGACACCAATATTTTGATCCTTTCTCCTCTGCAGGTTCCTTAAAAGTGCTGCTGCTGAGGAAGCCTGTGCTGCTGTGATCTCAGCTGTGGGTTCAAACCCCTTACTCATGACTGAACTGAATCTGAGTAGATTAATACCAGAACACTTGGGAGTGACTCAGCTGTGTGCTTTACTGGAGGATTCCCACTGCACACTGCAGACACTGAGGTCAGTGAATGATTTCACGATTACTTTAAATTAATAGAGCTGGGGGTGAGATTGCACTGAGGTGACACTATAATAAGCAGAATCCTGCTACTTCACACCCTGTCTGTACAACCATCTTCATATCCACAAATTTAGTTCACAAAACTTCCATATTAAGTATTTCATATATATATGATGACTATGATGTATGTTCTGATGTAATATTTCCCCAAATAACCAAAACACACAGTAGCTTATATTTCCAATATATATTTCCATCTGACTGTAACTGGATTCTGCAGATCTCACTCCTCTGCAGTGTGTGTGTGGTGTTTTATTACACACTGATATGACATATGTCTAGTTTGGAACAGAATGTGATGTTGGAAATCACATTTTGACTGAAAATAAATAAAGACTATATTTCCCTTTTCTTTTCACAGCTTGGCAGACTGCAGTATTACAGAGGAAGGCTTCAGGTCTTTATCAGCAGCACTGAGATCAAACCCGTCACACCTGAGAGTGCTGAGTCTGGCGGGGAATAAAGTAGGAGACTCAGAGATGAAACATATTTGTTCTCTTCTAGTGGATCCCAACTGTAAACTAGACAACCTAAAGTGAGTATTACAAGACCAACCACTGAATTGCTTTCAGTGAATTTGACAGTGATGGTGAATTGCCATGCTCTTTTAAACAAACACACACACACACACACACACACACACACAAACACACACACACACACACCATAAACACAATACGTTATTTAGGCCTATGTAAGACATATTTAACAGACATTTTTCAGTAACAAAATGCATTAACTTCTAACACTATGCATTATCACTCTCTTTGGGAAATATTTAAATAATGTCCTCATCATTGTTACTATGTTCCATTCATCTTCACATTCATTTGAAGCACAAAATGTAACTCACTGGTAGTCCTGCTTTTTCACACCCTGTCTGTACAACCACCCTCAAATCCACAAATTTCAGTACAAATATTCCATATGCTGTATTTCATATACTGTACATATGATGAACATGATGATGTATGTTCTGGTGTGTGTGGTGTTTTATTACACACTGATATGACATATGTCTGGTTTGGAACAGAATGTGATGTTGGAAATCACATTTTGACTAATATAAGCTATAATATATTATACACTATATTTCCCTTTTCTTTTCACAGCTTGTCATACAGCAGTATTACAGAGGAAGGCTTCAGGTCTTTATCAGCAGCACTGAGATCAAACCCGTCACACCTGACATTCCTTAGTCTGCAGGGGAATAAAGTAGGAGACTCAGAGATGAAGCATATTTGTTCTCTTCTAGTGGATCCCAACTGTAAACTAGAGAACCTAGAGTGAGTATCACAAGACCAACCACTGCGCTACAACCACTTGCTGTCTGTGAATTTGACAGTTTATTGTCATGCTCTTTTACACACACACACACACACACACAAACATTATATTTTTGTAGCATATTTCACTTTAATTTTCAACTAAACTTCTGACACGATGCAATAGTACTCTCACAAAGAAATATTTAAATATCAACCTCACAGTTGGTAAATTACATTCATCCTTACATTCATTAGAGGACAGAATGTGATGTTGGAAATCATAACTTGACTGAAAATAAATAAAGATTACATTTCCCTGCAAATGTTGCACTCATTTGTAATTCAGTCTTTTTCCAACCTAAAAGGCATTATCTCATTGGCAGTATTTCCACACTCTCCCATGTCATAAATATGGATGTGGTTTATTTTATATCTCATGTCCAACATGCACAGATGGAACATCACATACTTCCTTATAGGGTTGCAAACGGGCGGAAAACTTTCCATGGAAACTTTGGTCCAGGAATTTTGGGAATTTTCAGAATTTATCTGAATATAAAGCTTAGTAGTACTATTTATTGAGTGTTTGCTTACTGAGTCATTTTTGATGTTTTGCTCTGTGGTATTTATCCAAAAACCTTTGCTGTGATTTTATTGCCCTTGTCTGTGAATTTGTTTCCCTTAAGGCCTACTGTCCGTACCATTGTGTGTTATATAAAAATATAATAAAACATTGTTTTTATTTTTTAATAATAGTCCAGTCCCTCTATCTCCATTTATTTCCTTTCATTTGGAAAGTCTGTTTGGTCATTTGGGGGGTTTAAAATTCAAATTGAGGTTCTAGGAAAACTTCCTCTAAGGGTTACATTACAAAATTGGCCCATAGTTTAGTACATTCCATCCTCACATTCATTAGATGGCTTCAAAAGCACACTCTTGTAATA
Organism: Sardinella longiceps; assembly: GCA_027497455.2. Taxonomy (NCBI): domain Eukaryota; kingdom Metazoa; phylum Chordata; class Actinopteri; order Clupeiformes; family Clupeidae; genus Sardinella; species Sardinella longiceps. Next base: position 292,909 of record JAODXP020000158.1, read on the forward strand.
GAGAACATTCCCATTATATATTCCCACATGACTGTCACTGGATTCTGCAGATATCACTCCACTGCAGATTATAAAGAAAAAACTATATTTCCCTTTTCTTTCTTTTTACAACCCATAAAGCACAAGCCCTATGGCACTGTTATTTATACTCTCTCTCATTTCAGAAATATAGATGTGGTGTATTTTTATATCTCATGTCCAACATGCACAGATGGAACATCATGTAGAATCTGCTCCCCTTTGAGTCCTCATGTGTGTCTCCATGGTGATCTAATAAACTGATTCCTTTCTTCCCCTCTACAGCCTGATTGGCTGCAGTATTACAGAAGAAGGCTTCAGGTCTTTAGCAGCAGCACTGAGATCAAGACCATCAAGTCTCAGAGAGCTTCATCTGTATAATAATAAACCTGAACCCTCAACACTGCAGCTCTTCTCTGAACTTCAGACACATCCAAACTGTAAACATATCCAAATAGATGGACCCTCATGATTCCATTCACATTTTATTCTAGCCTGGTTCACCAAACGTTTTCAAATTATTTCACTTCATGCAAAGTGTCTGAAATGCTTCCAATTGATGTTTAGTTCCTTGTGGGAAGATACTTTGAAAATATTGGCATGACAGAACCCTCTATTCATTTGTCTTGTCTAATTGTATTCCACATGGACAGGAAATACATTATATACACATTTGGCAGTGACAAATAATGAATTACATTCACAGTCTATATTTGACAATAATCACAATCATGTCACTTGTTCTGTAGCTTGCTGTTGAAAATGTGTTGGATGTTTTGATTATTGTTATTCTCATTTATACAGTATACTGTTTGGGATTTAATTCACCCCTATTAGTAATTTTATGTGCAAATAATATAGTAATGTTTCGTAAAATCTTTGTAAATAGTGATGTATGATATGTGTACAGTAGCTATGTATGTATAAATGCAAGAAAGATTTATATGTACTGAATGTACTGAGGTGGATTAAACAGTACAACAGACAGAAGTGCAGTGTCAAGATAGTCTACACAAAAGCACAGTGGTGCTTGTTTCCAGAGCTGCAATATGACACAGACTATACTGTCAGAATTTCATCTGTTCTGCCCAATGGGAGGCAAAGCAAGTCTGTGTCTGAAGTTATCATCAAAGGAAGAAGCCACCAATAGAATGACACTCAAGGATTTGTCTTTCAGCTACACCTAATGGCACAGTGGAGCATCACTGCTTTGACAATCCATCTGTGCAGGTTTGGGCTCTCTATGTCACTTTTTCAGACCAAGGACCACTTTGTCAAAAAAAAAAAAAAAAAAACTTTTAGGGACCACCTTCCCCCATGTCACCTCCTCAAGCACCCATTTACAATGTTTTGAATGCAGGCTATCAGGCTATCATGAGCATTTTTGAATGCACGACGAAATATGGAACTTTTCTGACCAAAATTGCCAACGGATAACAGCTGGTGATAGGAAGAACTTTCACATAGTTTTGTTCAAATTCAGGACGAGAGGGCGGGCGAGCAAGGCACACAGGTATGCATATTCCAGTGGATCACACGTTCATGCTTTCCGAGGCAGACAATTATTATAAAAAATTGACGCGCTCTGTAATAGCCTTCAGTAGCCAAGTAGGCTACGTTAAATAACGAATAACATTTTTTTTCTCAAATTACGTAGCCCTAATAAGCAGTAACCAATTTATCAACAGCATGCCTGTTTCCCTTCACATCGGAGAAAACATGGCGACAAGGCAATGCGCACATACTTTTTGCCAAACTAGCTGATATGAGAACAGTTCGCCAGTATCAGACCGCATTTTAAATGACGTTGGTAGGTAACAGTGTCACTGTAATTGCATTGAAATCTATAAGCTATAGGCCCATGTTTCTTGAGAAATGGTCCCACACTGCTATTCTCCTCCTAACCTCCTTCACCTCTCCTCGTTGTTGCGCAATAGCGTACCGGAAGATGTAGCTGCTCAAATGCGCAATAAATTAAACGATTATTCGCTAAGCTTTAATTTTTATTCGAACAAGCTCTTAACAAACAAATAATCGATAATCGATTATTCATTAACAACCCTAATATTAATGTATTTATTCATAACAAAAATGACAGAATGTTTACTCTCTCAGATAAGACTGAATGGCTAAACATAACTGTTGTTCAGATATCAATTCCTCAAGGAGTGTCATGTCATTTCATGTGTCAAACATCTCGTTCAGCTCAGGTAACGCTGACATCTAGTGGTGTATGATAAGAACTTCTGTTTGCCGTGAGTGGAAATGGTGTGTAGACTAGTATTTGCTTAGCGTTGGTCCCTCTGAGTAATGCTATACTGTTGATGAGTGTATAATTAAAAGGATAAGCTAAGCTATGGCGATTCTGACCTCTAATGCATTAAATTGCTTTTTAAGAAAGAAAAGTGATCCAAATTCAGTCTGTAAGATGCTGTTGACTTGATTTGGGAATTCAGGCGATATATAATGTAGGTAATTTTTTCAGTGCTGTGTCAGAAGTGGAGGTTGAGGATGACATGTTGAGATTGATTGAAAGAATTCAAGAATATGAATTCAATCATGTGTCTTTGGTGGTTCTGTCCCAGTGCAGTTATTGTTGACTTGGTCTGGGAAATCTGGCAATAAAATGTGTCCAATTTTCTCAGTGCTGTTTGAGAGGGAGAGGATGTTGAGGAGATGTTAAAATTTAGTGAAAGAATGCAAGAACATGAATTGTTGGTTCCGTTCCAGGGATCTCCATGCTCTAGCCTGGTAGAAACCCAGCCTCTTGCTTGTATGCTTCGCTCCGTTCAGACCATCTGCAGATTCTGGACAAACAGTTCCTTGCTGGAGATGTTTGAATTCAAAAGGATTGGATCAGCCCTTTACTGACAGCCTATAGTATTGTTACACTTCATTCACAAGATGTTTTCTCTGTTTGCTGATTGGCCAGGATGGGATCCATACGGAAGACATTGAGCTCAATGTCATCAATACCAGAGGGAATGAAGGGAGATGAGAACCAAGCAGAATAATATTAGATGGCAATCCCTGAAGGCTATATTTAGCCTGGGAGTACCTATGCTCCTTTGCGTGCTCCATTTAATTTCACTCTGAAAAGCAGCATGGTGACCATGACCGATTTTCACGCCTGCTTTAGGTATCCAATCACAGCACAAAAAGGGACTAGCACTGCACTCGATTGCATTTTATGTCATGTGGTAGCTCTGGTATTGGCTCTGAGCTATATACAGATGCTATGATAGACATTCGTAGCGCCCAATAAATGGCTCTGGACAATCATAAACGACGCTTCCGCTATACGAGAAAAGCAATAGGTGGGTCAGACTAAATATCACTTGTGATTATTTAGTTTGCACAATAGCCAGGCTAGGCTATATTGTGTGTGCACACATTTTAAGCCCAAGGCAGGGAGAGCTAGAAAACAAACAAACAAACAGAAAAACTAACAAACAAACAAAAATTGGTAGTGAAAGTGGCATGGAAAAGCATGGTGATGCAGTTTTAAACAAGGCTCCTGTGTATAATTAGCGAATGGGAAGTGTAGCAGGGGATTAGTTTAGCAATCTGCTCAACTGACTGAGGAGTGAGTTTGACTCTGTGGCCTATCAAATCTAATGCTGCTGCTCCATTTTCATGATGTTGTCTTTACCATTAACTGGATTACCATAAATCGTGTTGAACGTTTAACGCTCGTCATTCCTCCATCCGCTATTTAGTTATACTCAGATGTCCGAAGCCAGATGGTCCCCCAATGTTTGTATGTTTTGTTTAGGGGTTTTTTTTGTGTGTGTGTGTGTGTGTGAGATTAATGTCATACGATTATCATCAGGATGTCTTCAGAAGGTCAGGTTGAGATCTAAACTCTCAACGGAAGTAAAGTCTTATGGGATCATCTCAAGAGGTTGTCTAGAAGTAATTCATAAACCTGATCCAATACACACACAAAAAAATCTTGTGAAGATTTCAGTTTGAGATTGAGTGTCAGTAATGCTCAGATTTGGCAACGGAAATTCAAATGTAGAAAAACAAAAAAAATGTCATTGTCAGTGTTACTGTCACCATTTTTCCCCAATACTCTCCAGATAGGGTTTTAGTTTTCTCTCGAGATCATTGCGAGGGATCATCTTCAGCAGGTCGCGTGTGTTAGTGAGGCATAGACACTCAGGCCAGGCTTTCTTCATCAGCGTTGCTACCTCTGCTCGGTCTCTCCCTTCCAGTCTGCCTTCAGGGATCTGGTAGCATCCTGTCGTATTGGACATGAGCAAGAGGAACTTTTTGAACTCATCCTTGCTGAGGCTTTCTAGAATGTTGATGAGGACAGGAAGGAGGTTCCCGGTGTAGTCCACTGCAGAAATATATTTAAAAAGCCTAATGATTGCTTACAATCTTTAAGATTCTTATATTCACATTTTCCATAGTGCAAAATATGTGTGTGCTTCACATCTTTTCAAGCAATCTAACAGACTCCTTACACATCCACCAAGGCCATCCATTTCCGGCACAAAAACGTTATTGTCACATTACCATGTTAAGTAAAGTGTACAAATGTCAGTGTGTATACAATACAGTTTTACTGAATGTCTGTGAGTGCAGAAACTGACTTTAACTTTTATTGTTGGGTTGTTTTGTTATTCCTTTGAAAGTTATGAAGAGGACATATTTTAATTATCTTACCATATTGGTCGAGGTGTTTCAGGAGAGGTTCTTTGTCACTGCCTTGTTGAAAAAACATAAACGGCATATTTCATTTTTGAACAGGTGACGTGACAGAAATATATTTTAAGTCAGTTTAACCATGCATGCAAACCTTTACTGAAATGGACTAATAGGCCTATTGAATGGTGATGCATTTGGTGCAAGGTTTTAAACAAATTGTTTGCAAGACATCTTAAAATATGTGGCTGAATGAATATTACATTTCCTTTGTATACTTCCTAATGTTTATCTGGAGAGTAAAACAGTAGTATTCTGAATTTTATCCACATGAAGCATAACACTACTCAGAAATCACAGTTATTCATAGTTAGAAAGCAAAACATCAAATAGAAACTTACATGGCTTTCTAAAAAACTGGCCCATCATGGTGGGTGGTATCGTGTCTAGAAGCAACGGTTCGAGGGGATATTTTCAATAAGCAGAAAATCAAAGCAGCCTCATTCTCGATTTAATGCGCAATGTTTAGCAAAACTTGCTAACATTACAGGTATTCCCTATTTAGAAAACAAACTATCAAATCTTAAAATCTTCTTCAAACTACCAAGATGAAGACCATTGAAACTCCACCTCATGGTCTGCATTCTTCACCTCTTACCAGATAAAGCAGGAAGAAGAAACATGTGACTATGCAGCTCAAGCCAACAATTAATACTATTATTTTTACTATTATTAAATTATTATAGTTCTGAGAGTAACAACAGGTAACGTTTTGGCATTTTAGATTCTTGCAGTTTTGCACAATTAATTATTGCAATAACGAGCTCTAAAATGTATAATACATTTATACTGTAAATAAGCTCATTCGTTACTTTAAATTGTATACTTAGTGGATATTTAAAAAGCTGAAAGACTTCTTTTGTTTTTCATCTTTCAGAATCTTGATCCTGAAGCTCTACTCTGAATCTACTTTATCTCTTACAATCATGAAGAGTCGCTGGGTCAATACACCTGCTGAGCATGGATATCAAAGAGTCATTCATGGGACTCGTAAGGACTTACTTACGCCTGGGACATTTAGTCGCTCTTGTTGCTTTCATATCAAAACTTGCACATATCAATAACAGAACTGTCAGCCCACATTACGTAGTTCTTACATGAGACAGATTTTGTTATTACAATTACTTACAATTACAATGACTTGTCTAATGGAGAGATAATGAATAAAGGGTGTTTGACATTGCTGTTGTGCATCCAGAAAAAAAAAGTTATTGCTATGTTACTGTATCAAAGATAGGAGGCATTTCTTGTTTATTTTAGACCATTTGGGTATCTGTGTGTAAATGGGTACTCTGTATGCTGTATATATTGACTCAAAAGTGTAATCCTTTGCCCTGGCTAATATGAATATTTTTAGTGGCCAATTCTGTGTCTTTTGTCTCAATGCTTCATAGAACCCTTCAGTATTGGAGACTGTAAAATAATGTGCATTATTGGACACTAAGATAATGTGCATGAACTGCAATATTTGAAAACCCATTGGTATTGAATTGTTCTGTCGCATAAATGCATGATGAAGGAGATGACTTTTGGTAGACTCCGCCCTGTGAAAGCTTGAGGTTTTTTTTCAACCCTGTCACTCTTGTTTCTTGAAGCATTGTTTCTTGTTTATTGAAGCGTTTTGATAATGAAATACAGTGAAGAAATAGAAATAAACACTACCATACTTATTTATTGGTGAAGTACTGGTTTATTTTACATGTAACAGCACTGTACCATTCAGCACAATCATCAGTGCATAACAGCAGCTCTTTCTTATTCATGGGATGATTTCAAGGATCTTATAAGTACATTTAATGTAATCTACATCTAAAATAAGGCATTGAAGCAAATACTCCAAAAATATCCATTATTGTGTTATATGTTATGTATGTAATCTATCTATTAATGCAAGGAATGTCTGTGTGTGTGTGTGTGTGTGTGTGTGTGTGTGTGTGTGTGTGTTCGACGCATAACTCTGCAACCGTTCGTCCGACTGACCTCCATTGGTAAATGAAGCTCAGTCGACTCCTGCTGCTCTAACTACAGCACACCCCCTCTCACTCCCGGCACAGTGCTTTCGGTGGAGAAAAAAAGCATTTTCTACACAGGCAATGCACTAGTAAAAAGGCAATGGAGCAACAACTAAACGTGTGAAGTAACAAAACAGTGAACTGAAATGTAGCCTAGTTAATTAGTGTGCACTTTTACGGAAAACACTCCTGGCCTTCAGAATGCATGATCTAGTCATTTATGGCTTTAGCAGGGTTGCAGGTGCTGTCACTCAGCTGTGGTGACCTAAATTATTCTTTCTATTCTAACTATTCTTCTGTACCTTTCTGTGCATCAACATGCAACCTGTCATTGATATGTTTTCTGGAGCAAGCACAAACTGACAGTAGGCTAAAGGCTTTCAGTATATGAGGCATGTTCAAAGGGCACTCTAATAAACAGCTTAGAGACTCTGGACTCCTCCTTATGACTTTGACAAGGCAGATAGTCAAAGTTCAATTTACAGGTTCCATTTTATCAGGTGGAAGAAGCCAACCTCTTTTACTTAACGCATAAGAATATCTTAAGCTTCATTGTATTTTGATAGAAACAAGTATTTCTTGTTTGGTGAGCCATATTCTCCTGTGTATGCACTGCTGTGACTGATTTATTTTGGTAAGTAGCCTACTCTATGATAACCACAAGATGAATTGTTATGAAATGGCGGCACAATATCTGGATTACTGTGGGTGGACTGTTGGAGTAAACAGTTATTCTGAGAACATTGTTTTGTTTTTCCTGTTCATACTATATTTAAAAAAAAATCATTAGTAGTAGTTAGTAACAGATGTTTCCTAATATTTACTGTTTCATTAATCTACATGATGGTAGTTTGACTGGGCTGAACTTGGATCATTTTACAAAACCTACTGCATATCAAAAGATCTTGACGTCAAAGCAACTTTCAGTTATTTTGACATGATCCAGATTACTCAGAATTTTCCAAACGTAAACAGCATATTGTACATCACCTGGTAAAAACAAAAACTCTGAAATATTTTAAAACTCAATACTTGGACTACGATATTAGGTCATACACTGCTACCTTAGAGGCATTGGCTATACATAGACAATGAAAACGTTACATTGACTTTCTTATGGTTAGCATGGGGCCCTCAGACAGATTCTCATGTAAATGGTGATTTTTTTTTTAGGGAAAGAAAGAAGTACACTGGTTTAGACTCGCTGCACTTTTGTAACTCGCTGTAATTTTGTTATGCCAAATGTAAACAGGGTATTTATCCTGTAAAGTTAGCTTAATGATTGACTAATTTTTATCTCAGTGTCTGCTAAGCAGGAAACTTGAAAACTGACTGGGCAATGTGACAAGCCCAATAAGGAAACATATAAGGTGAGTTCAGTTGTTTGCGCTGCTTACTGTTTTACTCAAAGAGAAAACTTGTAATATGTTTCTATTTCATTATGTTACAAAAACTGTTTGTAAGGCTGTTTGACATTCTTTTAGGAATGGATGAATTTACAACAGTCCATCATAGTAGGCTTCTTAACTGAACAGGATATATCGGCTGCTAAAAAAAATGAACTTCAGGAATTCTTAAAAAAGAAGAAAAAATGTGCAAGCCTTCATGAAAGGTGAGAACTCATTCCAATGTACCTTTTACATTCTATTCAATAAAGTAGCCCGTTGAATTAATAATTACCAATTCTACTAGTATGAATGACCTGGCAGATATGTTGAATGATCTCATTGTGTAAGCTGTCCTGTGTTTCAAAACCCCCGCTTGTATAGGGACATTTGAATCATATATGCGGTAGGTAGGCATTAATTAATAAACACCTGCTACCTACAAACATAACTAACTAATTAACAGTTCTTCATTTTCACCATTCCTCCAGGAAAAAGGTTATGCTGGCTACTACAGTGTCATTAGTCAGGGAGCCTTAAAAGTGCAAGAAAATGGGTTTAACCCGACAATGTGTGTTATACTTTTAGTTTGTGTTTTGTCTGTTAACTTTAATCATAAGAACCAATAATTGGAGGGTCAGCTCTGCCGGAAATATCGCGAAAAAAAGTTGTGGCCATTTTAGTGTATGCACCCTTCATTATTTATCAGAAAAATGAGAAATACACTCCACATGCACAGAACACGTGCTGGCAACATCCACTGGGAAAAATAACTCATTTATTTATGTATGTTTTTACATCCATTTAATGCAAAAAGTTGGCAGTTACTCACCTTTTCCTCCAATATTTTCTTTTACTTCATCTAATTGTCAATTAATTATTTCCCCAAGTTGAGATAACATATGCCATTCTTTTGACTTAATAGTGGACTCATTACATGTATAAAAATGCAACCAGAATCATTGGATCTGTGATGATTTCTCAACCAGTTGCCAGCTCTGAACCTAATAAAATTTTAATTAATTATAATAATTTAGACTATTATATATAAAATTGTATCTTTAATAGTAGGGACATTCCGGTTGCACCAATGACTTCTCCTCTGACAAATTGTCTATTGTAGTCTGTCTATTGTAGTCTGTGCTTGTCTTGTTTGGTGGCTGCTCCAAACCATACAGTGTAGAAAACAAGGCCATGCTTCCACAGTTAAAAAGTGTGGAAAGTAGAAAGGGTAACCTCTGCTGGGCCTTCTTGAGGAAGGCGTTGAAGTTGGTCTCCCTCTTCAGGTCCTGGGAAATGATGGATCCCAGAAACCATGTGACTGTTGGAGACATATTGTGCCCAACCTATGATGTCCACACCCCACTAGTGGTTAACGCCCCATTGAGAAACACTGCTGTAGAATGTTGAGTTCTAGGTTGTGTTGACTGCACCAAATCACCAACCTTTCATCCATCCTTTTGGCGACATGCTTGTCACCACCCTAGATGAGCCCAATGATGTTGAGGTGTTCTGCACATTATGGAAGCTTGATAGCAGGTCGTTACGGTGCCTGTCCATTAACCGCGTCAACGTTTCTAGCAAAACACGAGTCCCCTGCGTTGTTTACAGGAGGCGTGTCATTTCAAATTTCAGTTGGCTACTCTTTCCTGCTCCTGTTTGGTTGATTCCAACGGCTCAAACACGACGCTGTACTGGCATTGGCTAATAAGGGTGCGTTTAATGCCTTCATTTGCATAATGTTCAGCCAAGCCCAACTTTTGACATGACGGATGAACGCGCTACCTTCCCACAATGCTTTGCGGGACGATTTGACGTGCTCCATTGAAAATTAACTGAAATCGCAACGCCGGTTATACTTGACGTGACCAGTGGATCTCCACTGTTAGACTTACAGTTATTTGTGTAGAAACAGAACAGTAGTATGGGCAAGACACATAGTGCTGGTTGTTATTGTTCCAAATATGATGTCTCTCAGCTGCTTATGTTGACTCCTGCCAGTCAGGAAGATGGAGATCCACTGACAGATGGCAGGAGATACTATACAAGGATGATGGTTGTGTTTTGTAACATGAGTGGACTTGACACAGATCTGATGATCTTTTTAGGCTTTGTGTGAAGCTTGGTACCGCTTAGCACAGGCCCTGAGGGTCCTGTGCTCCCCCTTCCATCTTTGAGACACTTAACAATTGCAGTGTCATCAGAGAATGTCTGCATATGGCATGATTCAGAGTTGTACTTGAGGTTTGTGGTGTTCAAGGTGAACAGTTCAAGAGAGAGAGGGCAGTTCTGTGTGGCTTCCCTGTACTGTCAACTATTTAAAATAGTTTATTTTGAATAATAAGCATGTCATTCAGTAATTTTAGAGTAACCTAAAATTCTATTCGGGCTCTGTGCCAATAATTCTGGTCAAATTTTTCTATAAACCTTTCTATGGTGTATATGAGTATACAATTTAGTGAAGCATTATATATCGACTAATGTCCTAACTTGTGAAAATATTGGGGGGAAGTGAGAAAATGGCTTATTTTTGGTATAAAATTGATGAGAAATAATATCAAAATGTTTTTTTTTTTTTTAAGTGGATGTTGTCAGCACGTGTCCTGTGTTTCCGGAATACATTTCTTGACAGCCACTGATGATTTGAGGGGAAGAAAATAATTTTTCACAGTCATTTTACTAATAAATAATGAAGGGTGCATACACTAAAATGCATACACTAAAATGGTCACATTTTTTTTTTTTTTTTTTGCAATATTTCCGCCAGTCCAGACCCTCCAATTATTGGTTCTTTGGGTCAAAATTAACAGAAAAAAAAATAAAAAATAAAAAGTGTAACAAAACATGCCGGGTTCAACCCATTTTTGAGGCTTTGGCTCCCTGACTACAGCAAGGCTTTGTCTTTTATGTAGGCCTAGCAGCATGCACAGCATGTAGGTATGTACTGTAGTGTGTGACATTGGATTATTTACTGTTATTAGGTCTAATCTGATTTGTTTTATTCTTTAAAGTGAACCTTAAATCTTAGAATCACTCCTATTCCATTGAATGTCCAAAGTGACGATGAAAAAACGATTGAAGACTAAACAGGGAGACATTCCAGAGAGTCTGAGGTAGGCTAATTGCAGTATGTACTTCATAAGATATAAATGATGGGTTCTTCAACTGTGTTACATGGTTAAACCACAGCCTCCTGTGGGACAAGAACATTGGCTCACTCTAGGTGTCAATGCTGGAGGATTTGTTTTTGCAGCATTATTGCCATGAATTTCTCCTGCAAAATATATTGAGTGTTGTAGTCGATTTGAATTCGCCATCGGGCTTGGAAACAGAACAATAAAAGTTGTCCTTTTTGTGGACTACAGCTTAATTCGTAAAGAGAGACATTCATCACCAGCGTCTTTGAAGAGTGACCTGTCAGAGGATCGAGGCAACACCTTTAAGCATGGAGATGTCACACATGGATCAAGGCAAGTCCCTAAAACAGATTAGTGCCTTGAAGCAGAGTAAAAGTATGACAAAAATAAATGGGCCTAAAGATAGTAAAGATATCAAACAAGTGAGTGAGCAAGTAAGAAAGCAAATTCTCCCAACAACAATGTCAGATTTGCTCTCTAAAAAAATTAAATACCAGGTTCTGCCAGTGAATGGGCTTTCTTAACAACTATGATGGAGCAAGATGTTTGGAGGCAATTCAATGAAACGTTTTGCAAAAATCTGTGGATGTGATTTTCTTTGTGGTTTTTGGTTTTTGAGTGTGTCAGAAAAATCACCCTAGCATTAAGATGTATAAAACAGTAAACGCATTAGTAAAGACTATGCACAATATTCACCTCCAGTTGAAAAATAAGAGTGAAGAGTCAGTTTTTGGGAAGAGTCGAAAAAGAAGCAATCACCAAATTAATTTCATCAGGTTTGGATAAAAAAAAATAAAACAAACCAATGTGAGTGGCGACACTCTCAGGTGCACTTGAGCAACAAAGCATTCAGCTTACCTAGATTGGGATGCTCTTTTGCACGTTTAATTCATTTTGGCCTGCAAAGCATCATGGTGTCCATTGCTGATCTCTTTCCCTGCTTTTCAAATCCAGTCATGGAAAGGAGAGGGACTAGCCTGGTACCAATGCTGCCTTGGCGCTCAATATCATTTTACATCATCTAGTGGCTCTGGTGTAATTGATACAATTGGCTATAACCTAAATGCAGACACTTATGATAGACATTCATAGCACCCAATCGTATGGTTGTCATATGGCACCCCAACGGACTATCGTAAACCTCCTCAATGAAAAAGTGAACAGGTGGATCTCCAAACTAAATATCACTTGTGAATATTTAGTTTGCCGTTAGCCAGGCTACAGCTCACCTCTATTTTTGATGAATTTACTATGTTGTTACTGTTCATATGTCTTGAACTAGGCCCAGCTGCACTGAGCACTTGTAACACATCATTATGTGGCATGAGCAATCGACATATAAAAAGAAAATTAACAAATTGAAGCAAAATATTGCTTTGTGACTTTAAGTTTTAAAAGCTCATAAGATAACATTATAATTCATTATGAATACATTCATGAGAACATATAAGCAGTTATGAATTTTAACGTCAGTAGTTGTAAGCCTTTATGAATGCATTATAACCCTAAATGCTTTATGAATACTGGGTTGAGCAGACACATCATGACACATCTCTATATGTGTTCATACTGTATGGGAATGTTGTACATGACATCGAACACAGTAGTAAAGTCTGTGACTGTTTTTTCAATACTGTAGTCCACTCCATCATGAGAAACCTCCATCACCTGTGCCTACATGTCTGTCCATGAAGAGTGACTGGTCACATGATCGCAAAATCACTTTCCATCAAGGTGATACCACAGACAAATTAAGGCAAGTCATTAGAATGCCCATGTGATGGGTCCTAAGTGACAGGTCCTAAGTCAAAGTAAAATGTAATGAAGACACCAATAAAGTGCTAAGGCAAGAAACCCATTTAAAACAGCATGTTATAGACCTACCTCTATTCCAAAAGTGAAATTAAACCTTAATATAAACAACAGTTTAATTATGTATCATTTTTTGTCTTTCATACTCAGAGACCAGATGGGGACATGCAAACCAGATGCTACCGGTAACCAGAACACTCAGGGTCAACTAGGTGACCTCGACCTCAAACACATATTCCAGGTTTGGATTCAGCTATTGTTTCACTGATATCAATGTTTAAAAATCCTTGGAGAGGTGATACATGGCAATCTTCATCATGTTACATGTAAAAAATTACACAGTTGTGATCTGTAAATGACTGTCCATGGTGTGAATGCATCTGTGTATTCAAATCAAAAAGAGCCTCCTTAGCGAACCGGGTGCCCAAGTTATTGTTTAATGGAGACCATGCATGGCACATGTGGGAAGATAATACTCATTTCTGTTTTAAGCTTACAGTGCAGGAGCTGTGCAGTGCACTTAGTCTAATTTGTTTGCATGCATTGTAAACAAAAATGGCCCAGAAACCTGTCCACACCGTGAATGCAGAGATTTCAGTGTGAATGGGGCTTTAGTATTAAGTTACATAGGTTTCATTAGTCCAGTGCCACATATTACTATTTAACACCAGGATTATTTTACGCAAAGTTTGAAGTGATGTTATGTTCTTCAGAAACTTGAACAGAGCATTATCAACTTTTTGCGGAATGAGCTGGAAAGATTTAAGAAGATTCTGAGTCCAAATTACCAAGAAGAGTTTGCTGATAAAGTGGAGGAGGAGAGTGATGCCAGAGAAGGTGTTCTGTATGTGGCGCTGCACTTTCTTAGGAGTATGACGCATCATGATATTGCAGAGAAACTACAAGCAAGTAAGATACCTTAATCATATCTAAATACACAATTAAATATGTTATCATGCCTATTTACATCAATCTATCTACATATCATAGCAATAGATTTTGTTCTCTATCTAGATGAGCTGCTTGTACTTGGTCAGACAGAGCTCAAAAGAAATCTTAAGAAAAAGTACCAGAGTATATTTGAAGGCACACCCAAGCAAGGAGGCTCTGCTCTGTTGGAAAAGATTTACACAGAAATCCACATCACAGAAGGAGGGAGTGGGAAAGTGAATGAGGAGCATGAGGTCAGACAGATTGAGTCACTATCCAAGAGACCAGCTGGACAGGACACATCAATCAAATGCAGAGACATTTTCAAGCCCTTACCTGGCCAAGACAAACCAATTAGAATTGTGGTCACAAAGGGAGTAGCTGGCATTGGCAAAACTGTCTCAGTTCACAAGTTTATACTGGACTGGGCTGAAGGAAAAGAAAACCAGGAAATCCACTTCATATTTCCACTGCCTTTTCGGGAGATCAACCTCATGAAGGAAAAGCACTCTTTGATGCAACTACTCCACCACTTTTTCACAGAAATAAAGCAGTTAACCTTTTCCAGCCAGTTGAAGCACAAGGTGTTATTTATATTTGACGGTCTAGATGAATGTAGACTAAAACTAGACTTTCAGAAAAATGACTGTCTGACTGATGTGACTGAGGTCACTTCATTGGATAAACTCCTGACAAATCTCATCAAGGGAAATCTACTTCCTTCTGCTCTTCTATGGATCACCTCTCGACCAGCAGCAGCCAATCAAATTCCACCTGAGTGTGTAGACAGGGTCACAGAGGCACAAGGGTTCAGTGACCAACAGAAAGAGGAGTACTTCAGGAAGAGGATCAGTGAACAGAATCTTGCCAACAACATCATTTCTCACATTAAATCTGCAAGAAGTCTACACATCATGTGCCACATACCAGTATTTTGCTGGATTGCTGTTACTGTTCTTGAAATTATTCTTACCACTTCAGGTGTTGAGCAAATTCCAAAGACTCTGACTGAGATGTACACGTATTTCCTAATTTTTCAAACCAGGCAGAGGAGCCTGAAGTTTGAAGGAATTCATGACTCTGATCCACAGTGGAACAAAAAAGGTCTTCTTGCTCTTGGGAAGTTGGCCTATGAGCAGCTAGAGAAGGGCCATCTGATCTTTTATGAAAAGGACCTTAGAGACTCTGGAATTGATGTGAGAGAAGCAGCAGTACAGAGTGGCATCTGCACTCAGATCTTTAAAGAGGAAACAGGACCTCACCAGAAAAAGGTTTACTGTTTTGTGCATCTGAGCATACAGGAGTACCTGGGAGCTTTATATGTACTGTTGATGCTGACAGCTGAAAATAAGGATGTCCTATCCAAACCTAGTCCCCCAAGCACTGGAATGCATCTTCTGAAAAAGATATTAAGTAGTCCTCCAACAGTGGGAGACTCTATGATCATTTTACAGAAGAGTGCTGTGAATAAAGCTTTAGAGTATGAAGATGGACGCTTTGATCTTTTTCTGCGTTTCCTCCTGGGCCTCTCTCTGGAGTCCAACCAGAATCTCTTACATGGTCTACTGCAGAGTGAACAAAAAGAGATGGTCAACAAGAAAACCATCATGTACATTAAAGAAAAGATCAGGGAAATTCCTACATCAGAAAGAATCATCAACCTCTTTCACTGTCTGAATGAACTGAATGATCACTCCTTAGTGGAGGAGGTTCAGAGCTACCTGAGTTCAGGGACACTCTCTGAAGCCAAACTCTCACCTGCCCAGTGGTCTGCTGTAGTGTTTGTGCTGCTGACATCAGAGGAGAAGTTGGATGTGTTTGACTTAAAGAAGTACATGAGGTCTGATGAGGGACTACTAAGACTGCTACCTCTAGTGGAAGAATCCCAAAAGGCTCTGTAAGTACATGTCATGAGGACAAATAATTTTATTAATGAAAGCATAGTTGGATCACAAGTCCTTTTTAAAAATTGCTATGAATATGTCCATATTGTAACCTGTCTGTGTAATCTGTTATGAATGAATCACAAAATGACAACAGTGCGAAAGGGAGGGGAAATATAGTTGGAAAAGAAAGTTGATTAATGAATGCCTCTCAAATGGAATCATGCTGGCTATCTATAGGCAACATATGATATTCCATATAGTTATTGATGTCTGTTTTCCTCCTAAGGCTCAGAAACTGTAGACTCACTGAGAGGAGCTGTAGAGGTCTGGCATCTGTCCTCAGCAAAGCATCTTCAAAGCTGAAAGATCTGGACCTCAGTGGCAACAGTATTGGAGATGCAGGAGTGCAAGAACTCTGTAGTGGACTAAAGAATCCAAATTGTGCATTGGAGACACTCAAGTAAGACATTTTGATTATATAGTAATCCTATGGGTTAATTTATGCATCCTCATATTTTAATTAATTTTAATTCCACTTTTGGATTGCAGACATAAGTAATGCCTTAATGTCACAGTTTAGAACTAAACACTTTTGTTAAACAGATAAAACAGAAAACACATTTCTTGATCATAAAACCACAATGACACAAAAATGTGAGGGTCAGACCAGAGGATTGCATCTCGCTCCCCCATGCAAGGATAGAGACAACCTACATGTATCTGTGCCCCCTCTTCCCCCTCTTTGAGATTGCAACAAACCTCCTTATCATGAAGTTCTCATATGTGCTGCCAAGACCTGCAATCTGACCATATGGCTCATATCCAAATTCTTCCTCAATGTCTACAGAAAAGTAATTATTTGAGAATGAAGAATTTGACAAAGAAATAGCCACTAATAAGGCTTTGTAAGTACATGTCATGAGGACAAATAATTTTGTAAATGAAAGCAGAGTTGGATCACAAGTCTTTCTCAAAACTTGCTATGAATATGTGCATAATGTGACCTGTCTGTGTAATCTGTTATGGATGAATCACAAAATGACAGCAGTGAGACAGGGAGGGAAATATAGTTGGAAATTAAATTTGATTAATGAATGCCTCTCAAACTGAATTATGCTGGCTATCTATAGGCAACATATTCCATATAGTTGTTGATGTCTGTTTTCCTCCTAAGGCTCAGTAGCTGTAGGTTCACTGAGAGGAGCTGTAGAGGTCTGGCATCTGTCCTCAGCAAATCATCCTCAAAGCTGAAAGATCTGGACCTCAGTGGCAACAGTATTGGAGATGCAGGAGTGCAAGAACTCTGTAGTGGACTAAAGAATCCAAATTGTGCATTGGAGACACTCAAGTAAGACATTTTGATTATATAGTAATCCTATGGGTTAATTTATGCAATCTCATATTTTAATTCATCTTAATTCCACTTTTGGATTGCAGACATAAGTAATGCCGTAATGCCACAGTTTTGAAGTAAACACTTTTGCTAAACAGATAAAACAGAAAACACATTTCTTGATCATAAAACCACAATGACACAAAAATGTGAGGGTCAGACCAGAGGTTTGCATCTCGCTCCCCCATGCAAGGATAGAGACAACCTACATGTATCTGTGCCCCCTCTTCCCCCTCTTTGAGATGGCAACAAACCTCCTTATCATGAAGTTCTCATATTATGTGCCTGACAAGATGCTGCCAAGACCAGCCAGCTGCCAATATGGCTCATATCCGAGATTGGTATTTTTTCATGTATTAAATGGCCAATTCTTCCTCAATGTCCACAAAAAGTAATTATTTGAGAATGAAGAATTTGACAAAGAAATAGCCACTAATAAGGCTCTGTAAGTACATGTCATGAGGACAAATAATTTTGTAAATGAAAGCGGAGTTGGATCACAAGTCCTTTTCAAAAATTGCTATGAATATGTGCATAGTGTAACCTGTCTGTGTAATCTGTTATGGATGAATCACAAAATGACAACAGTGAGAAAGGGGGGGGGGTATAGTTGGAAATGAAATTTGATTAATGAATGCCTCTCAAACAGAATTATGCTGGCTATCTATAGGCAAAATATTTCATATCCTGTAGTTATTGATGTCTGTTTTCCTCCTAAGGCTAAATAGTTGCAGGCTCACTGAGAGGAGCTGTAGAGGTCTGGGATCTGTCCTCAGAAAATCATCCTCAAAGCTGAAAGATCTGGACCTCAGTGGCAACAGAATTAGAGATGCAGGGGTGCAAGAACTCTGTAGTGGACTGAAGAATCCAAACTGTTCATTGAAGACACTCAAGTAAGACATTTTGATTATTTTCTAATCATTCTTATGGGTAAACTTCTGCTTTCTTGTCTTTTTTTCAAATGCCTAATTCCACTTCATGACTCAGGTTTGCAGAAATAGGTCATGCAGTAAAAAGTTGACGGTCTAAGTAAACACTTTGACTAAGCACTGAGATAAAACAGAATAGCTTTTCAAGTTCATTAAACCACAAGAACACAACAATGTGAGGGTCAGACCAGAGGATTACACCTCACTCACCTACTGTATGCAAGTAGGGAGACAACCATGTATCTGTGCCCCTCTTCCCTCCTCTGTGTGAGATTTCAAAAGACTTCCTTATCATGAAGTTCACATATGCACCTGACAAGATGCTGCCAAGATCAGCTAGCTGCCCATATGGCTCATATTCGAGACTGCTACAGGTTTAGAGTTCTTCCTCAATTGTACAACAACTGTAGTTATTTGAGGACATTTGAGGATTAATTTAAGAATGACAAAATTCAGTAAAAATAACTACTAACAATAAGCATTGTATTTTTGTTTGCCTTGATAAAATGATGTTGTTACTACAGGTTGTCAGACTGTGGTGTCACAGAGAAGGGCTATGCTACTCTGGCTTCAGCCCTGAAGTTAAATCCCAGTCACCTCAGAGAGCTGGATCTCAGAGGAAATAATCCAGGAACATCAGGAGTCAAAGTGCTTTTAGACCTGAAGGAGAACCCACAGTGTGTATTGAAAAATATCAAGTAAGTGTGAGTGGAGAGATTCTATCTCAAGGTAATTGATATTACTTTATAAAGGATGTATAAGAGTGTGTCACCCCAACATACTGTAAGACAACATAAGACTATACACTATAAAAAAAATAGACACAGACAGGTCATGTAAAAAAAAAACATAAGAAAAGCACAGACAAAAACAACAATCCCTAGTAATCTATCAGAGGAGTACATACATAAGAAATAAATGCAGAGATATAGGAGGAATGTTGAGAGTTGAGGGTTCTCACTGCTTGAGCATGTGTGTTGTTTGAGAATCAGGTGGTTCTAGACAGAATATAGAGTTATCAATCAAAAGGTTATAACCTTTTGCCTGATGTTAGAGGGCTGATAAAGTTAAAGGAGACATAGAATTGAAAACCACTTTTACATTGGCTTTGATGAATTAAGAGAGGTTGTGCATGGTCAAAGAGCTATCAAGAACATGAGGCATGGTTCTGCCCTCTTTCATATGGAAATCCTACATTTAGAAATAGCCTCTTATTAATGGGCGAATTAGAACAAAGCCTACAAATGATGTCAAATAGCACAAAGCCATTGCAGTTCAATTAATGTGGCCAGAGTAAGGCGTTGTTGAGGCAAAAAACCCATTTCAATACACAACTTAAATATGAGATGTTAACTAGGCTTGTAAATTATCACTTGATCTTTACTTTTTGACAAAATACAATTGAATATATTGTATTTTAACATCAGAAAACAAGGTACAGTACTCCATTAATCCATTCTATGTCACCTTTAAGGTTTTTAGAGTATTAAAAAAGAAACTAACAACTGTGCTCTTTCTTAATGTTTATTCTTGAATGGAGTAAGGAAGCATTGCTGACACCAAAATAAAGGCATTAATTACATCTATGTACAGTAAAATGTTATTCAGTGTAGGACTGATTTGAAAATAACATTACATTAAATGTCCATTTTCCATGACATGGTTATACTCTAGAAGTTATCTTGAAATAAAATGTCATGATAATTATTCATTGCCTTAATCTAAGACACATAGAATTCAACCCAAATATATTTACATTTCAGATGCCTTTCAGATTAATTTACAACATAAAGGCAAATAATGTGTACTAAAACTTTTTTTAAATCCTGAGAGATTTGCATCAATACTGCAGCTCTAGTTGAGCCAGTTTGTTTGGATAAGCATCATGAAAGAAAGGTGGGAAAGTAGTAAACGTAAAATGTAAACTTTAGTATCCATAGGGATTTAATGATTTGCTGCTGCATACAATACCACATGCTGTCACTCCAAAACAACAGTACGGTTTTTTATCATACATGCACTGTTATTTGTCATTCGCATGTAAGGTAGAGAGCATCTGCACCAGGCCAAGCAGACATATAGCCAAAATACTCATCCACTATGCAAGCAGACATATAGTACAGTAAAAATACACATATGCATTCCCTTTAAATTGTGTGACAGTGGGTGTATCTTTGTGTTGGACAATGTAAAAATGGCACATTTAAGTAGTGCAAAATAACCTCAATTGTCAACAATGTCAAATTGTCATCAAGATTCAAGATCATATTTATTTTTTCATTTCAAAAAGGCACATCAGAGTGTATTTGTTGAAATTAAATTACTTTGCATATGGCTATCATAAAAACTGACATAAAAAACACCATCAGATACTACAAAAATGATGCTATACATAAACAGTCCTAATCTGAATAAAACATGACTGATAGGTAGTAAAAACATGAGGTGCAGATATACGTCACACACACAAATACCAACAATCTAATTGCAGTAGGGAAAAAGCACATAAATAAGTAATGTACTGTAAATAAAGTAAGTTTGTTTCAGTATTTATGTGCTCTGAAGTCATAGTTCTGGCTATTTTAAGTCATATATCAGTCAATATTTCTGATAGCACATGAAGACACCAATATTTTGATCCTTTCTCCTCTCCAGGTTCCTTAAAAGTGCTGCTGCTGAGGAAGCCTGTGCTGCTGTGATCTCAGCTGTGGGGTCAAACCCCTTACTCTTGACTCAGCTGGATCTGAGGGGACTCATACCAGAACACTTGGGAGTGACTCAGCTGTGTGTTTTACTGGAGGATCCCCACTGCACACTGCAGACGCTGGGGTGAGTGAATGGTGTCACAGTCATTTTAATCAACATAGCTGGGGGTGAGGTTGTACTAGGTGACACTATGATAAGCAGAGATGATATTGCAGCAATTGGTGCAGGAGATTGGACTCTTATCAGCCAATATGTGATGTCAGGGTAAAGGGTGTGACATGATTGTAGGTGGAGGGGAAGTGAGCCATGTAACTTCTCCCTGATGGCAACAGTCGAGAGGGATGGGTGGGTTTTTGTAGACAATGTGTCCTAAAGACATCTTCCAGAGGAGCAGTCAGATGATTTTCTGGGATGTTTTGAATGCATCGTCTAGAGTTGTTCAGTGTTTTTTTTTTTTATCAGAGAAAAGCCTGACTCCTCGCTTCCACTATGTATTTTATGATCCTCATCGTCCACATCTTCACATTCACTAGACATCTGCAAAATCACAAAATGTAAAATGTAATACAGGGAGGCATACTGCTTCACACCCTTCCTGGACAACCACCATATCACCACAAACAGTAGTTCATGAAATGTCCATAAAGCGTGTCACAGTCTATGTGTCCCTTGACTTGTAGCATGTAGGACATTTCACAGTAAATTTTCAAGGGCAATATGCATTGAACCCTTTGCATTATTACTCTCAGAAAGAAATATTTAAATATCAACCTCATAATTGTTAGTAAGTTCCATTCGTCCTCACATTCACTAGAGGGCAGCAAAAGCACAAAATATAACTCACTGGTAGTCTTGCTGCTTCACACCCTGTCTGTACAACAACCCTCATATCCACAAACTTTAGTTCACAAAACCTCCATGTGCAGTATTTCATTTACATATGATAAAGTAGATGATGTATGTTCTGGTATAATGTTGCCCCAAACAACCAAAACACACAGTAGCCTTTATTTCCATTGTATATTCCCACCTGACTGTAATTGGATTCTGCAGATCTCACTCCTCTGCAGAGTGTGTGTGGTGTTTTATTACACACTGATATGACATATGTCTGGTTTGGAACAGAATGTGATGTTGGAAATCACATTTTGACTGAAAATAAATAAAGACTATATTTCCCTTTCTTCTCACAGATTGGCAGACTGCAGTATTACAGAGGAAGGCTTCAGGTCTTTATCAGCAGCACTGAGAAATCCGTCACATCTGAGAGAGCTGAGTCTGGAGGGGAATAAAGTTGGTGACTCAGAGATGAAGGATATTTGTTCTCTTCTAGTGGATCCCAACTGTAATCTAGAGAACCTAGAGTGAGTATAACAAAAACAACCACTGAGTTGCTGTCAGTGAATTTGACAGTTTATTGTCATGCTCTTTTAAACACACACACACACACACACACACACACACACACACACACACACACACACACACACACACACACACACACACACAAATATGTTTATCTGTTACATTTAACAGTAATTGTTCAATGATAAAATGCATTAATTTGTAACCCTATGCATTAGTACTCTCACAAAGGAATATTTAAATAACGACCTCATACTCATACTAATAATTGTACGTTCCATTCATCATCACATTAACTGGATGGCTGCAAAAGCACAGGATGTAACTCACTGGTAGTACTGCTGCCCTGTCTGTACAACCACACTCATATCCACAAACTTTAGTTCACAAAACTTCCACATGCACTATTTCATATGTGATGAACATTAAGATATTCTGGTGTAATGTTGCCCCAAACAACCCAAACACACAGTAGTCTATATTTCCATTATAAATTCCCACTTGACTGTAACTGGATTCTGCAGATCTCACTCCTCTGCAGAGTGTGTGTGGTGTTTTATTACACACTGATATGACATACTGTATGTCTGGTTTGGAACAGAATGTGATGTTGGAAATCACATTTTGACTGAAAATAAATAAAGACTATTTGTCTTTTCTTTTCACAGCTTGGGAGTCTGCAGTATTACAGAGGAAGGTTTCAGGTCTTTATCTGCAGCACTGAGATCAAACCCGTCACACCTGAGAGAGCTGTTTCTGCATGGGAATAAAGTAGGAGACTCAGAGATGAAGCATATTTGCTCTCTTCTAGTGGATCCCAACTGTAAACTACAGACCTTAAAGTGAGTATTACAAGACTTAGTACCACTGAATTGCTCTGAGTGAATTAGACAGTGAATAACTTGCAACATGTAATTGTAAAGGGACATTTAGGCCCAGTCCCATTTCTCTTCCCTAACACTAGCACTCATTTTCGAGTTCCCTCCAAGATGAGACACCCCTCGATTGTGTAGTGAGAAGTGCAGATCTTCCCCTAATAAATGGGACAACACTTCGCGTAAAAACGTCTTCACCTGTTTTACGCGTCTGAACGGATATAAGGCTCTAAACCGGCATAAACTGTTCAAAAGCCGTCATCCACAAATTATTGAGAAAATCACCCACATGAGAGGAGTTGGTAATTCTGTTGAAAGATTCGAGCACTTCGAAAAATATTGATCTTTTTAATAGTCATGTTTTGACACACCAGTGCTGAATTCAACTGTATTTACATCAAACTAAGATATCCCGACATTAAAAAATATGTATACATGCTTAATTGCAACAGTAGCTATCTTTTTGAAGTTCTTATCCAGAGCTGAGACAACGGGACACAGCCCGTGCATTCGGACACAGATCGGGTACCGACACGCGCACTTTGAAAAATATCGATCTTCAGATCGGGTACCGACACTCAATGTTTTTGTTTAGCTGATCGAGTTCGCAAAGAATCATGGGTAATTTCATCTTCACTTCAACTTCACTTTGTTCGAAGTCTGCATCTGACCTCCCTCCGTTTGAAGGGGCGATTTGAAGGGCTGAAAGCCACTATCCCTCGGTCCTGAAAGTATTGGGACACCCTACACTTACACGTGAACGCGCAAACCGAGTGTTAGGGCCAAAATCGAGGGGAAGTGATAGTAAAGTGATAGCAATGGAACTGGGCCTTACTTCAGTCATTTTCTAACCCAAAAAGCATTTGGCCTCATTCACCAATATCTTCTTAAAAATCTTCATAAATTTCACGTTAAGAATTCTTAGAAGAACTAAGAACTAAGAATTAATTCCAGAGAAAAACCTATACCGGATTCACAACATGTTTTTAAGTAGCAAAAAAGTTCACACTTGTGTTCTTAAAAATGGTGAATCCCACATCTTCTTAATTGAAAGCTAGTGCCAGTTTTCTGCAAATTATCATAGGAACGCCCCGCAATCTCCTATTAAAGGGCTTGATATTGGTGCCATGTGCAACATAGAGTGCATTACAGACATGCAGAATTGCAGAAGAGATGGAGAAAAACTTTGACAATGCAGAGATAGAAATATCAGGCTATATCAGTATTCTACCACAGGGAGTATTCTACCACAGCCAAAATAATAATTATTCCTGTGGTAAATCTGTTTTTATGTAGGCCTACCAGAGGTGCCATCACATGTAGTAGTCACAAGTAGTATTGGAAAATTTTCTCGGTGATTAGCCTAAAATGTATTAGATGTAGGTTTATTATTACAAATGCTGGTCTGTTGGATGAGGAATTGGGCCTTTTATGGACATAACATTACTAATGTCACAGAACAGGTCTATCCAGCAGTTGTGAATCAAAGGTGTGGTCTGCCAATCGTTATTTAGATCCCAAATGATCAAGAAAACTCATGAGCACAACAGAGCTTTAAATCTGCAGCAGCCGCTTCCAATAGGCTGCAGGATAAGAAAAAGGACAATCTCTCCGGTATAGATCGTGGCCAAAATATGTCCACTTGGCGTAGCCTAATCCAAAAAAATCGTAGATATAAAATATACCTACCTAACATACATCCTAAAGACATCCTATCCCAAAAATCTGTGTCATACATTGCTAAATGGCAATGACTTACAACTTTAACATGGCAATATTAAACAAATGACACATTCTTTAACATTTAACCATGTAAAATGCTTACAAAATAATTCTGCCATTCCATCTTATATATCACATGGCCTACATGTATTAGCTTTGTTCCTTCTTTTAACTGAGGGAGCCTATAACTTGCAGGCACAGGCAGCTATGAAGCGCTCATTCCATAATATCCAAGAGGGGTAGGCCTATGCTCAAAGACGGAACCGATCACATTTTTTGCAACTATGCGTTTCCGAACAATCCCATCCATTTTAGTATTGTTTTAATGTTACAAAAGTGAGGGGGATGGAATCATATTTTTGCAAAAGTGGGGATGTCGAATCCCTCCATCTCCGACGTCCCTGAGGGTGCCAAGCCTACAGCTCGTAGGAAGGATGTATGCCCATCCTGTCTTTCGCACTGAATGAAAAATGCCCTCGGTGGAAAATATCTGTGATTGTGAAACAGGCTTTTGGATTGGACCGTAGGATATGATTTTGCAGTCCTGGTTTGAAAATCTTGCATAATTTCATCAACACCAGTCTTGTAAATTCTCATATTACAGTAGGTAGGCCTATATATTATTTTCTGCAAATAAATTGAAATGATGAAACACAAAGCATGTCCCTCTCCAAGTGTGATTCGCACATTCTAGTAAGAGTCCGCTGTAGGCCTATGCCATTTTGATAAATCCGACACAAATGAAAATAAATAACGCAGATTAGAAAATAGCTTAAAACATTTAACACTCACCTTCATATCAAATTAGATTAGATGCCTTTTATTGTCAGTGAATAAAATTCAACAAAATTTAGTTGTAGCTTCACCTTGGCTAGCACAAAACCACATCCAGTAGGCTAATTTAGGATAAAGATAAAAGTACCGGTACGCATTCAATTGTAAACAGAGAATTCAGCAGGCAGAATTACCAATTACGTATATGAATGAATGAATGAATGAATGAATAAATAAACAATGTATCAAGAAGCAATTCATCAAGAAGCAGCTGCCCACAAGCCAGATGAGAGCAAAATCAGAGCCAGATCAGATTACCGGCCTCAGGGTTAGTGTTGTCTGGTATAGTTAAGTTTAGTGTGACAAAAAAAAAATTCCAGATAAGAAATCATTGGTGAATGCCACTTTCTTCGTAAAAACAGTGCCTATGTGGGGTTTAAGAACACATTTGTTTGTTAGAATGGTTAGTGAATGAGGCCCAAGGTTCATTTTGGCACTACTATCATTTGGACTCTCTCCCGTTTCAGAGACATAGCTGTGGTGTATTTTAACTTCTCATGTCCAACATGCACAGATGGAACATCATGTAGAATCTACTCCCTTTCTAGTGCTCATGTGTGTCTCCATGGTGATCTAATAAACTGATTCCTTTCTTTCTCTCTACAGCCTGATTGGCTGCAGTATTACAGACGAAAGCTTCAGGTCTTTAGCAGCAGGACTGAGATCAAAGCCATCAAGTCTCAGTAACCTTTGGCTGCATAATAATCAGCCTGGACGCTCAACACTGCAGCTCTTCTCTGAACTTCAGAAACATCCCAACTGTAAACATGTCAAAATAGATGGACTGTAATGATTCCATTCATATTTTATTCTAGCCTGGTTCACCAAACGCTTTCAAATAAGTTCACTTCGTGCAAAGTGTCTGAAATGTCTCAATTGGTGTATGTTTCCTTCCTTGTGGGCAGAAACTTTAAAATTATTGGCATGCCAGAGTCCTCTCTTGATTTATTTTGTCTAATTTTACTCCACATGGACAGGAAATACATTATATAGACATTTGGCAGTGACAAATAATGAATTACAAGTGTGTCGGGAGGGCGCGCTCAACTTCAAAGGTAAGATAAACAGACTATGGGTGCGTGAAAAAAGAAAACTATAAGCTTAAAGAAAAATCCGCACTCACGAGCTATAATATCTCATTATTTATTTGGCATACCACCATGTCCAATGCAAACGCGTTTCGGCCTAAGCCATCATCAGGGCGTGATAATGAATTACATTCAGTCTATATTTGACAATCACAATCATGTCACTCGTACAGTAGCTTGCTGTTGAAATGTGCTGGATGTTGTGAAGAATTTTTGTTATTCTAATTTACACAGTATACTAATTGGGGTGCAATATGGGTATGGGATCAATTTAAAGCCGCATATATGGGTCCCCTATTAGTAATTTTATGTGCAAATAATATAATAACGTTAAGTAAAATCTTTGTAAATAGTGATGTGTGATATCATGTGTAAATATGTATAAATGCAAGAAAGATCTGTATGTCCATCTGTTTGTTACATTAAAACTACTTGCTCAACTGACTTCACTCTTCTCACATTAAGGCAAGGCACATTTATTTCTATAGCACATTTCCTACAAAAGAATGCAACTCAAAGTGCTTTACACAAGAAGAAAGGAAGAAAAATAGAACGAAAAATGTATTTACAATAAACAAAATAAACAATAAACAGTATGCATTATCTAATGAGCTACAGATGTGACCTTAGGAAAAGGCACTGAATAGTTTGGTTTTCAGTTCTGACTTAAAAACACTCACTGAAGGAGATTCTTTTATATCTAAGGGTAATAAATTCCACAATTGAGCTGCATAATGACTAAAGGCTGCTTTGCCATGTTTGGTTTTAACAGTGGGTTTTAACAGCTGAAGTTTTGTTTGTGATCTAAGTGGTCTTGATGGGATGTTTAGTTGCAGCATGTCAGAAATGTATTTGCGGGCTATGTAATGTTTCTAATCTTAATGAAGAAACTTGGGTTCTTAACTAAACGTATTTATTAACATTTCGAGTCAGGAGGATACAGGTACACCGTGATATGTTCATATTTCATCTACTGATGACCTATCAATACATATACACACGTCCAGGGAGTACATCACACCTGCAGCCATCTAGTGGCAGGGGGTAAAACTGCAACTCATTAACTCATCACATCCCCCTTTTTCTAGAGATGAAAACATTACACACAAACTATTTCACCAGCAATCTCATTACTAGCAATCTTTATACTTATTATAAGCAGTTTGTATCTGTGTATTATTATTTTCTTGTAAAACTCACATATGACTATGAACTCATGAACACATATGACTATGAACTTATTCTTTTCAACTTATTACTTCATAAACAACATAAACATGAACTCATTTCAATGAAAAGGATACAGCTCATAGTCCTTATAGATTCAGCCTGTCAGGTGCTTTGACAGTGCGTGATGATCTTCTTAACTCTGGCAAGTCAGTCTCTACAGCTCTCTGGTGAGCATCCGGCGGTGGATCATCTGATGCGGTGGAGGCTGATTCTCGCTGCGGATCTTCATCAGTCTGTTCTTGCCAGGTGTCTTGTGTTTTGAGTAGACTCCGTCGATTTCTCCTGAGGACTTGACCATCTTCTGTTTTGACATTGTAAGATCTTGGAGTCACTTCCTCAAGAACGGTTGCTTTCTTGCTCCATGTGTTGGAATCATGTATTCTTACTGTGTCATGCCTAGCCAGTGGCACTAAGCTCTTTGTTGACTTGTCATAATTTGCTTTTTGTCTCTTTTGCAGATGTTTTTGTTTTTGTTTCACTTCCTTCTGTTTCTGTTCAGAAGTGTATGGAAGTGTGGTGCGCAATCTGCGTCCCATAAGAATTTCTGCAGGGGACAGGCCATGCTCAAGAGGCGAAGCTCTATAACTCAGCAGAGCTAAGTATGGATCTGAATGACTTTCTTGTGCTTTCTTGAGCAGCTGCTTGACTATGTGCACACCTTTCTCTGCCTTTCCGTTCGATTGAGCATACAGAGGACTAGAGGTCACATGACGAAAGTCATAGTCCTGTGCAAAATCCTGGAACTCTTTGCAGCTATAGGATGGGCCGTTGTCACTGTACACAACTTGAGGAATCCCATGCCTGGCAAAGATTGATTTCATGTGCTTTATCACACAGGCCGCTGACATGCTGGGGAGCAGTGCGAACTCTGGATAGTTGGATAGGTAGTCGATTACAAGCAGGTAATTCTTTCCATCCAAGTAGAACAAATCTGTCCCAACTTTTTGCCAGGGCTCGTCAGGTATTTCTGTGATTACCATAGGCTCTTTTGGCTGCTTTGCTTGATGTTTTAAGCATATTGCACATTTTGACACCATTCTGTCTGTAACAATCAGCCCTTTGACCTTCCTTAAAAGACTGTGCTACTAAAACGCACAAGGGAGTTCTTTAGAATGAAATTAATTAATGATTAGTAACAGCACTCAATGTCTTCTCAGCCAAGCAGATATTAAGACAAGAACACGGCAACATGGCATACAGCAAACAAATAAACGTCCAGTCGGCGCTGAACACAAAAGACGCATCAGACAGATCACTTAAATTACGCGCTCAGCGCGGTATTCCATATATTTTAAATGAGCCTCCAAATACCAGTGCAACCACAAACCCCATGAATTTCCCCAAGACTCAGTCCATTAATCAAACTATTAGTCCAAGTCTAACGTTAACTTTCCACCAGTCCATAGCGAGCAACGCGCTACAGTCTTTGAATTCCAACCAGGAAACAGGTAGGCCTGGCAGTGTAATCTCCCCAGCGGGACGCAACGAAAAAGATATAATCCAAACGGAAAAAAGGAAAAAAGGCGATCGCGACTAGTGGTATACCACGCGAAAAATATAAAAAAAGTATAGATCTCACCGGGTCCAAACAGTAGAATCCCCAGCGATCTTGGAAAGTGAGTGTCACCGCGCGTCCTCTTGCTGGAGACGTGCGTAAGAGGAAAATACAGTCTGTGCGGGTGTTTCAATTCAACGGTCTCAAATCTTCCCCAGTCAATGTAATGTGTAGTCCCGAGTTTTCCCGAACTATTGTTCTAAGCAAAAGGAAGATACTTAAACAAACACTTAGGCTGCAGTTCACACTGGCGCCATGAATTCAAATCTACACCCGCACTTGCTGCTTCTCTCCACGGACCGCCTCCACACACCTTGCGCACCTCTCTAATGTAAGCTAGGGTGCACCGTGATGGGCATGCAGGCGGCCGTGGTCTTAAAGGGATATCCATGTCCATACCATAATACACAGTTAATTAAATTTCATTCATTACACAGGTACATTTCATAACACTATTGGACCATACATAAACATTATATGCAGTCAGTGTAATACCAATTTTGCGTAATAATAATAATCAAATTTAGGACACTTAAATTAATGTGACGGTGTCACAGATCCCCCCCCCCCAGCCGGAGGTAAGGAGGCTGAAACCCAATGTAGGGCTTCACGTGGACCACATTAGAAGTGCCTATTTCTTTTACATGGTCATTTCTACTGTGTACGGTAGTTGACAGGGACTAGATTCCTCATCACATCAGCTGGACCCGACCACATGGGCGCAAGCCTCGATGAGAAGTTATTATATGTAGGGAGCAGAGGAGCATGGTGCCAGACCAGGTCTCCCAACGGGAGTTGCGCTTGTCTCCCCTGGGTAATGTGGAACCTGGCTCGTCTGGTTGGACACACCTCAACTCTATTCTTGTGTTGTTTAATGTCTCTTTGTTTCTCTTGTGTCAGGAGATGGTACGGAGGTTGATGTGAAATAAGTGGTACACCACTCATCCTCTCCCATGGGTTTTCCCGGGATCTTCTGGGTCTCATGTGGTGCTTTCCCCAGTTTTCCTGCACAGGGGGTGGCTTGTGATGTTCAGCCTTGTAGGCCAGACAGATGTTACAACCCCCCACATGGTTCCACACATCTTTTCGGACGGATGGCCACCAGGCTGCTTCCAGGATCCTAAGTAGGGTTTTAAGCCTGCCCAGGTGTCCTCTCTGAGGATGTACGTGGTAATCAGCCAAAAATACCGGCACCAGGGAACTTGGGACGACCAGCTGGTACTTCTCTCTGCCCTCCTTCCCCGGAGAGCGACGGTATACAAGCCCCTGCAGAACTGTGAAGCCTGCCTGGTCTGGCCTATTACTGGCTTTAGCTCCCTTGGCCAGGACAGTGACCTGTGCATCCTCTTCTTGGGCCTTCTTTATTTCAGGAAGGGAAGAGGACCAGTCATGACAACAGGCTGAGTTCACAGCCACATAGGCTGCTGATCCAGGTGGCGGTGTAACAGCCCTGGACCCATCACAGAATGGCGAAACTGGCTGGGAGGAAACCATGGGAGGTCTGCCGCAGGCTAGGCAACATGACCCTCTAGGAGGAGTGGAGAGGCTGGTGTTTAGGCTGGAAAGCTGAGTAGTTGGCCGAGAAGGTGTCACAGTACATGGTGTCTGAAGTGGGGCATCTACTACACTATGCGCTGCTATGCTTCGAGGAAGCTCTTGCACAGGAGAGATGGAAGACCGGTCACCACTAGAAGTGCAAGAGACCATGTCCGGAGTAGTGATGATAGAGGGCTGTGTTTGGCACACACCCTGGACATCTCCACTAACAGGTGGAAAGGTTTGCGTGGACACATTTGAAGAATCCTGTATTCCGTCGACCCCATAAGATGTTTGAGCAGATGAGGAGGGGTGGTGAAGTGAATGTAGAGTGGGCCCTGTACATGGAGAAGAGTTAGGGAGAGCAACAGCGCTGGCACCATGAAGCCGTTGAATTTCAGCTTTCCATTGGTCATCACGCTGTTGTAAGCATTCCCTTATTTTCCCTTCAAACTGCTTCAGCATAGATGTCATGCACTGTTCAAGCACCTCAAAGTTCCTGTCAACATAACTCCTCAACATTGCCTCTCTGTTCAAGGCACTGTTCACTGAATCTCTGAAGTCAGTTTCAAGGGTATTTAATTTGTCCCTGACTGACTGTACATCAGTAGTCAAAGATGTAAGTGCAGGAAATGTGAGGTCAGATGGATTTCCCCCCTCTCCATGGCCTGGCTCATACTCATCCAGGTCCTCCATGTAAAGTGCACTAATTTGGGATGTTACCTCTCTACCTCCTGTTTCAGCCATGTTAGTTTTTCTTATTTTCACGTTTTTTTTTTTTTTTTGTTAATAAACAGATCTTCTAAATTACACCCTTGTGTATGTATACAGTGATTGCTTTGTGGAGCAGCTCAGCAAAATACCCTCAATTAACACAAAATACCATATTCACAGCAATTTACAAACACAGAGGCCAAATCAAAAAATAAATTTCATTCCCCGTGTGCACGGGCCACCATCTGTAACAATCAGCCCTTTGACCTTCCTTAAAAGACTGTGCTACTAAAACGCACAAGGGAGTTCTTTAGAATGAAATTAATTAATGATTAGTAACAGCACTCAATGTCTTCTCAGCCAAGCAGATATTAAGACAAGAACACGGCAACATGGCATACAGCAAACAAATAAACGTCCAGTCGGCGCTGAACACAAAAGACGCATCAGACAGATCACTTAAATTACGCGCTCAGCGCGGTATTCCATATATTTTAAATGAGCCTCCAAATACCAGTGCAACCACAAACCCCATGAATTTCCCCAAGACTCAGTCCATTAATCAAACTATTAGTCCAAGTCTAACGTTAACTTTCCACCAGTCCATAGCGAGCAACGCGCTACAGTCTCTGAATTCCAACCAGGAAACAGGTAGGCCTGGCAGTGTAATCTCCCCAGCGGGACGCAACGAAAAAGATATAATCCAAACGGAAAAAAAGGAAAAAAAGGCGATCGCGACTAGTGGTATACCACGCGAAAAATATAAAAAAAGTATAGATCTCACCGGGTCCAAACAGTAGAATCCCCAGCGATCTTGGAAAGTGAGTGTCACCGCGCGTCCTCTTGCTGGAGACGTGCGTAAGAGGAAAATACAGTCTGTGCGGGTGTTTCAATTCAACGGTCTCAAATCTTCCCCAGTCAATGTAATGTGTAGTCCCGAGTTTTCCCGAACTATTGTTCTAAGCAAAAGGAAGATACTTAAACAAACACTTAGGCTGCAGTTCACACTGGCGCCATGAATTCAAATCTACACCCGCACTTGCTGCTTCTCTCCACGGACCGCCTCCACACACCTTGCGCACCTCTCTAATGTAAGCTAGGGTGCACCGTGATAGGCATGCAGGCGGCCGTGGTCTTAAAGGGATATCCATGTCCATACCATAATACACAGTTAATTAAATTTCATTCATTACACAGGTACATTTCATAACACTATTGGACCATACATAAACATTATATGCAGTCAGTGTAATACCAATTTTGCGTAATAATAATAATCAAATTTAGGACACTTAAATTAATGTGACGGTGTCACAAGTCTATATCAGCATTTATGCTTGGCCAATAAATTGAGGTTCTAGCCCTCCTCTTGCACTTTTCCATGCCAAGATGTCCTTCATGTAATCTTGTCAGCATGTTTGGTCTCAGAGACTGAGGAATGACCACTCTGTTCTTTCTCAACAGCAGTCCATTAACAAAGCTCAGCTCTCCTCTTATGTTGTAGTATTGTTGACACTCACCTCGTGGCCAATCTGTTTTTGTCAGCTGGATGACTCTCTGCAGGACGACATCCTTCTTGGTTTCATCAGCGATCAGCCTGGATTTCATGTCGGAGATGGGCAGTGTCTCGGTGATCAGATTCACATGAAGACTCACTTCATTTTCCGTGGAACACTCGGCCTGCTCCTCTCTCTGCGTGGTTGCCCTAGACAGAGCATCAGCTACCACTATGTGCTTTCCAGGTGTGTAAATCAGGTCGAAATCATAGCGCTGTAGCTTCATCATGAGCCTTTGAATGCGTGGAGACATTTCACTGAGATTTTTCTTGATGATTGCTATTAGCGGCTTATGGTCTGTCTCTGCTACAAACTTTGGTAGGCCATACACATAGCCATGGAACTTCTGGAACCCGTACACCAGCCCCAAACACTCCTTTTCAATTTGAGCGTAGCGGCATTCAGCACTTGTCATCGTTCTTGACGCATAGGCGACAGGCTTCCAGTCTTCTCCACATGCCTGTAGTAGAACAGCTCCAATGCCATCCTTTGACGAGTCGGTGGATATCTTTATCCTTTTTGATGGATCAAAAAACGTCAACACTGGCTCAGTTGTGAGAGTCGTTTTCAGACGGGACCATTCTGCCTCGTGTTCAGATGTCCACTTGAACTCACACCCGCTACGCAGC
Organism: Sardinella longiceps; assembly: GCA_027497455.2. Lineage (NCBI taxonomy): Eukaryota > Metazoa > Chordata > Actinopteri > Clupeiformes > Clupeidae > Sardinella > Sardinella longiceps. The sequence goes on from JAODXP020000158.1 coordinate 326,937, forward strand.
AGCTCTCTTAAGTGCACAGTCTTGGAGGATAAATTTGGAATGAATTTTCCAATGAAATTGATCATGCCTAATGCACGCAGCACACCTTTTTGTCTTCAGGTCTTGGCATTTCCAGAATGGCTTTGATCTTGCTTTTATCTGGCTCGACACCTGCTGCTGACAACTTGTCACCCAGAAAGGTGATTTCCTTCACTCCGAACTGACACTTGGATCTGTTCAGCTTCAGCTGGTACTTCTGGACTCTCTGAAGCACTTTGATGAGCCTTTCATTGTGTTGCTCAAGTGTGGATCCCCACAAAATCAGATCATCGACATACACACGTACACCTTCAATGCCCTCTATGATGTGCTCCATCGTTCTGTGGAACACTTCTGGAGCGGAGCAAATGCCAAAAGGCATTCTCTGGAAGCAGTAGCGCCCATACGGTGTATTGAACGTACAGTACCTTGTGCTGTCCTCATGCAGTTTCAACTGCCAGAAGCCTTGAGAGGCGTCCAATTTACTGAAGTACTTGGCACCGGCCATCTCGCTTGTTATCTCATCTCTGGTAGGTATTTGATAATGTTCTCTTTTTATGTTGTTATTCAGATCTTTCGGATCCATGCACACACGTAGTTCTCCATTTGATTTTCTGACACACACCATTGAATTAACCCATTCCGTGGGCTCTTCCACTTTCTTTATCACACCCAGTGACATCATTCTATCCAGTTCTTGCTTCAGCTTTTCTCGAAGGGGAGCTGGAACGCGCCTGGGAGCATGGACGACTGGCTGTGCATCATCCTTCAGCTGTATCTTGTAGGTGAATGGTAAAATTCCAAACCCCTTGAAGATGTCTGGGTACTGGTTCACTATTGACTCAACACTGATCTGGCTATTAACATTGTTAATGCAGTAAACCCTCTTCACTAAGCCTAAATTTTCACATGCAGTGTCACCTAATAATGAGTCATGTCCGTCCGGAACAACTACAAACATCAGGTGGTGCTCTTTTCCTTTAATTTGCACTTTTAGTTTGCATGTGCCTTTTGTGTCAATGTTATGTCCATTGTAGGCTTTCAGCTTCACTGAGCTGGGGTGGATGTGTGGTTTCACCTTCATTTCTCTGATGTCACACTCACTGATTAAATTTGCCTTTGCCCCTGTGTCTAATTTCAGCGGAATGACTGCACCGTTTATTTCTAGTGGCACAATCCACTTGTCCTTTTTAGCACAGGTTGCATTTGTGCATTGTTCAATGTCTTTTGGCTGTGCTGCTATGCTATCTTCAGCTTGCGCTACCATCCCGACAAAGAACGAATCAGCAAGCTCCGTTTCCTCCACTGTGTGAACTCGATCACTGCTACTCTGCTTCCCTTTGGAAAAGCATTGCTTAGCAAAGTGATTCTTCCCTTTACATTTGCTACACGTTTTTCCGAATGCAGGGCATTGTTTTGGTGCATGCTGATTGCCACATCTTTTGCATGAAAAAGTTTCCGTTGCATTTTGTTGTTTATTCGGTTTTTCGATTGCTGCATTTGCTTTACAGCAGCTACGGGCACCGTTGCGCTCTCCTGTTCCTTCTGTGCACTGAACGTCTTTGCATGCAGCTTAGCCAGTTCGCTAGCGTTGCCAATTTTACTAGCCTCAGCCAACTTTAATTCCGGCTCTCTCAGTAACCTCTCTCTCACTTTTTTGTCGTGCACTCCGAACACTATTTGGTCACGAATCATTGAGTCTTTCAGTTCTCCGAAGTTACATGTTCTAGCTTTCAATTTCAAGTCCGTCACAAAAGCATCAAAACTTTCAGTCTGCGATTGCAGGCGGGAACAAAACACATACCGTTCGAAGGTCTCGTTCTTCTTTGGTGAACAGTGTTCATCAAACTTTTCCACGACTTTGTCAAAATCTTCCTTGTGATCCCTTTCAGCAAACACAAACGTATTAAATACCTCCACAGCCTGAGGTCCCGCGACGGTGAGAAGCAGTGCTATTTTCCGTGCATCTGACTTTGTGTCCAGTCCCAGTGCTTGCAGGTACAAGTTGAATCGTTGCTTGAAAGTTCGCCATTCACAGTCCACATTTCCAGTCCAATTCAGAGGTTCAGGTGGCTTCACACTATCCATGACTTCTGTTGGACCACTCCTGGTACCATGTAATGTTTCTAATCTTAATGAAGAAACTTGGGTTCTTAACTAAACGTATTTATTAACATTTCGAGTCAGGAGGATACAGGTACACCGTGATATGTTCATATTTCATCTACTGATGACTTATCAATACATAGACACACGTCCAGGGAGTACATCACACCTGCAGCCATCTAGTGGCAGGGGGTAAAACTGCAACTCATTAACTTATCATCACAGGCTATTCCAATATGGGATTTAAAAACAAGCAGCAACACTTTAAAGTCAATCCTGTAGCACACAGGTAGCCAATGTAAGGATTTCAGCACTGGGGTGATGTGATGGATTCGCTTTGTTTTAGTTAAAACTCTAGCGGAGTTTTGAATTAACTGGAGTTGCTTAATTGTTTTTTTCTGAAGGCCTGTGAAGAGTCCATTGCAGTAATAAATTCTGCTGGATATGAACGCATGCATGAGTTTTTCTAAACTCTTAACTTGGTAATATTTTTCAGATGGTAAAAGGCTGATTTTTACTTATTGTTTTCATATGACTGTTAAGATCTTATTTAGATCTTAGATAGAATTTAGATCACTATCCAGGAGCACACCAAGATTTCTCACTTTATCTTTTGGTTTGTGTAGAATGTTTATCTGTATTGTAGCTCACCAGATAATAATTGGTATACATGGTTAGTGTCATACACACTATTCACCTTATTCCGCGGGTAAACATGGGCGCTGCCATGACGATTGTCATTCAACATCCGGTCTAGCAACGCATTGACTTAATGTTGTGATATTTGGTGTTTTAACGGTCTAATATAAGTGGTCTTACTATGAAGTTGTGCTCACTATATCCATCAATAAAGTTAGAACAGTTCGTCGCCAGATAAAAAATGATGTTTTCAGCAGTAAAAATGGTGTTTCTACGGCTACAATAAGGAGTTTTGTGATCGTGGTATTTCATGAAAATTACGTTGATTTGAATGAGAGGCAGCGTCTAACGGAAGTTTCAAGACAATCGGAGGGCAAACGCGGAAGAAAAAAAGACAAAAAGGGGCGGGGCTGCATAAGGTGAATAGCCACTAGGGCTCCCCCCCCCCCTCTCATATATATATATCAGGTCTGAGTCATGCTGCCTGTACATTGTATGCTCCTGAAATTCTCAAGTAAAGTTATACTGGAATCGTCCTGAACCTAATGTGTAATCGCATCCTTCAACATGGTGTCAGAAGTTGAGGTTTGGTCGTGAGTCGTAATCTACGACGTGGTAAGAAGAACATTTCTAAGTGCTTTGAAGAGACATAGTGAGACAGCAAGCTAGCACTGCTCAACTATCGTAACTGAAGCTAGAAATCCCCACGACCATGGCGGACGGATTCCGCAGACCAGAGCCATTAGTGTTTGATGGAACAATTGCTGAAAAGTGGCGTGTGTTTGAGCAAGAATACGACATATTCATCGCCGCTGCACACTCTGATAAAGATGCCCGGACTAGAGCTTTCATATTGCTGAACTTAGCCGGCTCCGAAGCCATCGAGAGGGAACGTGCCTTCGTTTATGCACCCGCTGTTTATGCAGGGGTGGGAGATAACAGACGCGTGGTGACTCCAGAAGAATCGAGAGAGGATCCCGAATGCCTCAAGCTAAAATTCCGCCAGCTCTGTAACCCTCAAACAAACGTAACTATGGAAAGGCACAAGTTTAATACAAGAAACCAACGTCCAGAGGAAACAATAGAGGCTTACGTGAGTGATTTGAAAAACAAAGCGAAAAGTTGCAGATTCGGCGAACTCAAAGACGAACTAATAAGAGACAAACTGGTATGTGGAATTATCAGCGATAGTATGAGAAAGCAGCTCCTACGTGACAATGATTTAACATTTAAGAAAAGCCATTGAAATGTGCCAGATTTTCGAGCAAACTGAACAACACACTAAGGCTCTAGCTGCTCCAAAGCAAACAGTTGCAAAAGTGGACAGTTTACAGCATAAGACTAGGAGGAGACAGCCTCAGAAGCCAAAGCCTAAAGCAGGCGCGGAGCAGCGTGCAGCAAACCCGCGAGCAGAACAGGGTTCAACAGACTTGATAGCTAACTGCAATAACTGTAGTGGTAGCCATGCGGTGAGAAATTGCCCAGCTTATGGTCAGCAATGTCACAAGTGCAAAAAGTGGAATCATTTCCAAAAATGCTGCAGATCATCACAAACAAAATTCAAAAAGAGAATAGTGAATCAAGTTGAAACTGAGCAGGCCTCTAGCAGTGAAGAGGAAGCGTTCTATGTGGATGGAGTGACCGTCACAACTGAAATAAACAGTGTTGATTCACACCGGCTACAGAGAGACGACATATTCTCTACCGTGCACATTAATGGAAAACCCATGGAACTAAAAGTGGATACAGGCGCTAAATGTAACGTCATGTCATCAAGTCTTTTTGCACAAGTGAAACAAAGTGAGAAACTTCACTCATCGAAAGGTGTCAAGTTGGTAGCTTATGGAGGTGAAGAGATCCACACAGCTGGTTCAGCGATACTTTCATGCACTTCTGCAGGCAGAACATTCAACCTGCAGTTCTACATAGTGACAAGAAACGTACAGGCCTTGCTTGGCCTACCAGACTGTCTGCGCTTGGGATTAATCACCCTGAACAAAGAAGTTCACCATGTAGCCATCAAGGGAATGGATTTCTCACAACGGATTTTCAGAGACTATGCAGACCTCTTTAAAGACGAGCTAGGTAAGCTTCCCGTTACTTATTCCATGAAACTGGATCATGATGTTGCACCCGTTGTCAAACCAGCTCGCAAAATACCAGTGCCAATGTTAAACAAAGTAAAAGCTGAACTGACCCGGATGGTCAATTTAGGTGTAATTACTCCTGTTGCTGACCCCACGGAATGGGTCTCTGCTATGGTAGCAACGCACAAGAAAAACTCTGATGACATCAGACTATGCATTGATCCCAGAGATCTGAATAAAGCCCTCAAGCGTCCGCATCACCCCATGCGTACCGTGGAAGAGGTAGCCGCTCAAATGCCTAACTCCACCGTCTTTTCTGTTCTTGACGCGAAAAGTTCGTTTTGGCAAATCTCACTTGATAACAAGTCGTCCATGCTAACCACCTTCAGCTCTCCATTTGGCAGGTTTCGCTTTCTTAGGATGCCCTATGGAATCAACTCAGCCAGTGAGGTGTTCCAACGTGCAATGGAGCAGATCTTCGCCGGCTACCCCTGCGCTGTCATTGTGGATGACATAATTGTCGGCGGGAAGGATGAGGAAGAGCACGATCAGCACCTCAGGAAAGTGCTGGACCGAGCAAGAGAGGTAAAGCTGAGGCTCAATCCCTCTAAATGCAAATTCCGACTCAGAGAAGTCTGTTATGTTGGACATGTGTTCACAAGTGAAGGATTAAGGCCAGACCCCACAAAGACAAAAGCAATAAGTGAGATGCCCGTGCCAGACAATGTCACAGCCCTCCAGCGGTTCTTGGGCATGATTAATTATCTTGGAAAGTTTATTCCCAATTTCAGCGAGATTTCAGCTCCTCTGCGCGAGCTAACATGCAAAGACATCCAGTGGTGTTGGCTAAAGCACCATCAGGAGGCGTTCGATGCCTTGAAACAAAGCCTGTCCAGTCCACCCACACTGCGGTACTACGATGTCCGAAAGCCCGTCACGCTGACCTGTGATGCTTCGCAGTTTGGACTTGGAGCAGCATGTCTTCAAGACAATGCGCCGATCGCCTATTCGTCCCGAACACTAACACAGACTGAAATGCGCTATGCGCAAATTGAAAAGGAACTTTTGGCAGTCGTCTTTGCGTGTTCAAAATTCAATGACTACATCTATGGAAAACAAATCCAGATCGAGACTGATCATCAGCCACTCGTCACAATTCTCAACAAGCCTATACATTCAGCCCCAGCCAGACTGCAACGTATGATGTTGAGATTGCAAAAATACAACTTCAAAATTGTGTACAAAAAAGGCTCACAAATGTACATTGCTGACACTCTGTCACGTGCCCCCAGGACATCTACAGAGCAGCACAGTGACGAGACAAGCGGCTATGAGATCATGTCAGTCCAACACATCTCATCCTCCAGATTGTCCGAACTGAAGGAACATACCGCTTCAGATCCAGTCCTGCAGAAGCTTGGTAACATCATATCCAAGGGCTGGCCCCTCAAACAAACACAACTACCACCGGAGATCCAGCAGTATTTTCCCTACAGGGATGAACTGGCAGTCGAAGATGGTGTTGTCATGAAGGGTCCAAAGACCGTCGTCCCCAAGTCACTGCAAAAGGACTACATCGGCATTCTTCACAGAGGACACCCGGGCACAGAAGCCACTAAACGCAGAGCGCGTGGTATTGTGTTCTGGCCCACCATCACCGATGACATTGAAAAGGAAACAGCTGCCTGCCCCGTGTGCAACAGTACAAGTCCCCACCAGCAGAAAGAGCCACTGAAGCTACATCCAGTGCCTGACCTACCGTGGTCAACTGTAGCAACGGACATCCTCGAGTGGAATGGCCAACACTATCTGGTCACAGTTGATTCCTACTCAGGTTGGTTCGAGATTGATCTGCTGCGTGACATGTCTTCCAACACTGTCATCACAAAATTAAAGAGACACTTCTCTGTTCATGGCAGTCCTCACAAGGTCATCTCGGACAACGGCACACAGTTCACCAGCCAGCGCTTCGCAGACTTTGCCTCAGCTTGGGACTTTGTCCATGTGACAAGTAGCCCAGAATATGCACAAGCCAATGGACTAGCTGAGCGCGCCGTCCGTAGCGCAAAGCAGGTGATGGAGAAGTCAAAGAGAGATGGGACAGATGTGTTTCTCGACCTACTCAACCTTCGCAACGTGCCACGTGATAAAACACTTGGATCGCCAGCTGAAAGGCTGATGTCAAGACAAACACGTACCACCTTACCTGTAAGCAAGAAGCTGCTGATTCCGAAATCCAAAAGCAACACACTTGTCAAAGAAGGCTTAGTTCACAAACGCCAAGCACAAAAGCAATGCTATGACAAGTCCAGCAGACCCCTTCGACCCTTGCACCAAGGTGAAGTAGTGAGGATGCAAACTCCCCATGGGCATGACCGCCTAGGGACCATCAAAGAAGTCTGTAAGGAACCCAGATCGTACATCGTCCAGTCAGATGGAGGAGAGTACAGACGGAACCGCAGACACATCCTTCCAGTCTCTGAGCCACCGCCACAACAACAGAGAGATCTCCATGACTCCACTACTGCAGTCCAGTCATCATCTTCCTCTGAACATCACACACAGAGACTTGCACATCACACAGAAGGACAAACCCTCACACACACACAAAACATCAGCCAAGATCACATTCAGTCTTCCCAAGGCCCAGTGACTGATGCATACATCACACGCTCTGGAAGAGTGTCTAAGCCAAACCCCAAATACAATCAATAGGCAGACTGAAAGAAAAAAAAAAAGTTTCCAAGTTGTCTGACAGTTTTGAATGTTGGAAATTGAAATGATATGTAAAAGAAAATGTTTACTTTACCTGTGACTCAGTTTAGGTTTTGATTTTGAGTTAAGATTCAGGTATTCAGGTGATAATGACATCCTTAGTTAATGCATGTGCAAAAGAACATGTCAAATGCAATATTATTTTCTTTCCTCGTAACAGTAAACTAAGAAAGGGGGATGTAGAATGTTTATCTGTATTGTAGCTCACCAGATAATAATTACACTATACATGGTTAGTGTCATACACACTATAGCCACTAGGGCTCCCCCCCCCTCTCATATATATATATCAGGTCTGAGTCATGCTGCCTGTACATTGTATGCTCCTGAAGTTCTCAAGTAAAGTTATACTGGAATCGTCCTGAACCTAATGTGTAATCGCATCCTTCAACAGTTTGATCCCCTTTTGTTCTAATAAAGTCCCAATTTTATTTCTTTCCTCTGTTTTTCCAAAGATGATGTCTTATCCTTGTTGAGCTACAGGAAGTTCAGGTTCATCCATTGATTGATCTGCTCAAGGCACAGTGTGAGGGAGTCTAAGGGGCTGTGGTCATCTGGGGATAGGGCTAAATAAATCTGGGTATCATCCGCATAGCTATGATAGGAGATCATATTTTCTTTGATGATCTGTCCCAATGCTAGCATGTATAAGTTAAATAGCAGAGGTCCCAGAATTGACCCCTGGGGGACACCACAGGTCAGAGTCGTAGGTATTGAGGCATGATTATCAATGCTGACGTAGAAACTCCTGTCAACTAAATAAGACTTTAACCATTTAATAACTGTACCTGTAAGGCCAGTGTAGTGTTATAATCGATGCAGAAGAATATTATGGTGCTTAGGTCGAGTAGAACTAGAATTGATGTTTTTCCTGCGTCTGTGTGTAGATATATATCATTCACTACCTTTATTCAATACCTTTTTGGTGCTGTGGTTGGCCCTAAAACCTGATTGGAACTTGTCAAAACAGTGGTTTAATGTTAAAGAAAGGGGTAAGTTGAGTGAAGATGACTTTTTCAATAATTTTTCCAATAAATGGTAGATTAGATATAGGTCTATAATTGTTTAGCAGGGATGAGTCTAGTGTATTCTTTTTTTAGAAGGGGCTCAACAATGGCGGTTTTTAAAGAACTTGGAAAAACACCAGTCTGTAGAGACATATTTATAATTATAAGTATGTCAGGTGATAGGAGATGGAAAACTGTTTTAAAGAATTTGGTTGGCAGAATGTCTTGTTCACAGGTGGAGGAGCTCAACTGTTGTACAGTTCTCTCAAGGGTTAAACTATCTATTAGGCAGAATTCTGTAAGTAGGCTTAGTGGTTTTACATGGGACACTGGAAGCTTCAACTGACTTTCTGGTTTGTTGCAGGCTGATATATTATCTGATTTTATCAATTTTCCCCTTAAAAAAGGAGGCAAACTCATTGCATTTCTCGATTGAGATGAGCTCAGGCCCTATTTTCACAGGAGGGTTTGTGAGTTTTTCTACAGTAGAAAAAAGTACACATGCATTGTTAACATTTGTATTTATAATATTTGAAAAATAAGATTGCCTTGCTTTATGAGCTTCAACATTGTATATCTGCAGTGTGTCCTTATACATTTGATAGTGAACATGTAATTTTGATTTGCGCCATTTTCTTTCAGACTGTCTGCACAGCCTTTTAAGATGTTTGACAGCTGGATATTGCCTCCAGGGGGCCTTCTGTTTGTCTGAAATTGTCTTTGTTTTTATTGGTGCAATATGATCCATAATGTCTAACATTCTTGAATTGAAATTATTTAATACATTTTCAGCTGAGGCTGATATTTTCTTTTGAGTGGGCCTCTGAGTGAACGTTTGTTCAAAAAGGATACCTGTTTTGTTATTATTCTTTTTCTTACTATCCTAGAGGTGTCCAGAAAATGTGGACACAAGGAAATGTTAAAGAAAACGATCGGATAGAGCTAGGTCCTTAACTGAGAGAGAAACATTAAGGCCTTTTGTAATGACGAGGTCTAGGGTGTGACCAAGAAAGAGAGTTGGCTCTTGTACATGCTGTACAAGGCTAAAGGTGTCAAGCATTGTGAGCAATTCCTTTGTATAGTTGTTCCCAGGATTATCTATGTGCAGGTTGAAATCACCATAGACTGTAAGGCATTCATATTTAAGACAAATTATGGGAAACAGTCCACCAATTTCATCAAGAAAGACTTTAACAGAGTGTTTTGGGGGCCTGTAAACAATCAGTATAATATTTGAGGAGAGCCAGATATAGTGATACATACGGTAGATACTCAAATGTTGTGAACTCACCGAATAAAGATTATTTGCAGCTAAAAGATGCATTATATATTGCAGCAATCCCGCCGCCCCTCTTATTAACACGTTTGATGTCCATAAAACTGTAAATTAGCCTCAATAAGAGTCAGAGCACTATTTGTGGAAGTCAACCATGTAAAGAGAAAATCAAGTGCATGAATGCTGATAAAATTACTAATTAAAATAGACATGTGCAGTAACAAGAATAAGAAATACAAAAGGCAGTGTCACACACACACACAATTCTATGAAGATTCCATTTTAAAGAGATTAAAGATTTAGCATAATCATTAGCATTGTAGCCATCTCACCAAGGCAGTATTATATTATTGTATTTTTTGTAATTCTTAACAATAAAATACTGTATATAATATTAATATTCATTAATAATCTACAATAGCAGAGCAACACCAAAATTGATGTATGAAGTTATGAAGTGAGATGAAGTTAACGGATTAGTTAGTGTGAGCTGCTATGGAAAACACTTATTTAGACTGCATGTTATCTGATATGTTGTACTTCCCCAGCTGACTTCACACTTCTTAAAGACAGGCGCAGTAACAAGAAAGTATTATAAATATTATTTATTAATATAATAGTATATGAATGCTGTGTTAATTTATAATCTAAGACAGCGGAGCAACAACAAAATGGATGTATGAAGTGAGCTGAAATGAAAGAGTTGTTAGGGAAAACACATCAGACCTTTAGACTCCATGTTATCCGGTTGTAGCAGGGTTGCAGGTGCAGTAGGTAACTCGGCTGTAGTGTTTAAAACTGATCTCTTTAACCACTGAACTTTAACCACTTTTGATGTAATGTATAGATCAAGGTGATGAGCTCTTTTCCAAAACACTAGCCTATATCTCCATTTTCAAAACTGTTTTTTAAAAAAATGCGTTTAAATGGCTGTTATTGCTTTTTGGAAAAGAGTATTCTGTCATTGATATGTTACCTAGAGGTGAGTTAAAGCCCTTCAAAGTGGCCTGCTGTAGGCCTACAAGAATGAGCAGTGCTCAAAGGGCACTCTAGTAAACTAGAGACATACAAAAAAGCCCAGCTCAAGAGGATGAACAGAAGATGGCGCCTCTGTGCTCAGAGGCATCTGCAAGACATTCAGTGTCTCAGATGTTAGGAGTTAGGATGATTCTAAGGGCCCAGCGCAGACAGGGGGCCCAAAGAAAATTTTAATATTAAAATCAATATTTGAGGGGCCCATAGGGGTCATAGGGCCCAAAATTTCTAGCAGCGCCCCTGCCCTCTACCATGGGTGCCTGTGCCATGGCCATTGCCCCCATTCAGCTGCAGGGCGCCACCGGGGCACTAGGTGTCCCTACCTTGTCTGTCTGTGTGTGTGTGTGTGTGTGTATCCTAACAGGCTTCCCGATTGATTGTTACACCTGGGCCCGGTGTACATTTATAGACAAATCCGACGAAACTACCGGAAGTAAGCAGGCGCCATCATTGAGCTACCCAGATCACCAATCTGTCCATAGGGATAACGTGATAGCACACCATAAAATACCGTGATTTACGAGATTCACTACTACTTGATAATGTCAGAGTGTTCCATGGTCTTTGCTGTTAGCTGTCATTGACTGCGCATGCGCATTGCCAAAAAGGTTTGTTGACAGTCCAACAATGGCGCCGCCACAAGATGGCAGCCTACACAAAATGCTCCTCGGATTTGTCTATAAGCTGGCCTGTTGGGAGTGTGTCTCTCTTTGCTTCCCCGCTCACTTCGCCTGTGAGAGCTGTCTGGGTGGCTTGGCTGCAGCACGCCCAAATGATGGCTGAGGCGTCTTCTGTTTTGTTTTGTTGTTACTTTCTTTTTTGTAAATACCTTTTTTTTGTAAATAAAGTATTCAATTATTGGTCTTACCCCTTACCCCTTGTCTCCATTTTTGTCACGGCTTTGAGCCAGTTCGTGACGCATAGAATAGTGTACAAATATGTAGAGCAGAGCACAAAGACATGAAGATATTTTATGAATCATACTCAATGTGTAAAAACATTAGAGAGCAACACATCTGATCATCTGAAGTCACCAGCATGGGCCATTTTTGATGCATATACTTAATGACCTACCATTACCATTTTTGCACAAACAAACAGACAATAACCTTAACTCTAAATTTTATTTAGAGCAATTTCCCTGTTACTCTCAGTGTACTCTCTACTGGCCCACTGGCCTCTAGCAATTCAAGCCGCTTCTAATTTGCATACTCCAGTCTGCCTCTCTCTCTCTCTCTCTCTCTCACACACACACACACACCACCTCATTTGCCTTTTGCCCGGTGTGGATACACCTGCATGGAGTTTTTTTTTTTTTAGCAACTTCCCATTGTCCCTAGTATCACTTGTAGCCTGGCTGGTCCTGTCACCAGCTGTCTTCCCCTGGAGGTCTTCACCCTGGAGGTCTCGTCCCCTGATGAGATCCCCCTCCAGCACCCTGGTCCTGGTCCCGCCGTCCTCTGCCTCCTCATGCCTCTGTGGTGGCTCTGGGTCTGGCTCTTGGCTCTACACCTGTCCACAGGTGTGCATCTGGTGGGGGCAGCCGTGTCGGACAGCTTCAGGGAGTGCAGCCAGTTCTTCTACATGCGCACTGCGCCCACGGGGCTCCAAGGGGGCAACCTGCGGAGAATCTGCCAGCGCTATGGTGACAAGCCACGATACGCCACGTTGTACGATGCCAGCAGGCGCCTGGCTGTTTTTTCAGCGTACACATTTAAGAAGACAGATGGCAAGGGTCGCACGGACACACCATGGATGTATGAACCGCAGGTTAGTGGCAATTGAGATAACTCTAACAAGTTTCCCCAGCAGTCCTGTCCACATCTAAGTCTATGTTCAGTGTTACAATTACAATGTTGTTGTTGCTGGTGTTCAAAGTCTGTTGGACTGTATTTAGACAGAGTAGCTGGCTAGTTTTATTTGAACTCTGATAATGATCTTTGATATGCAGTAATGTGGATGTTTTGATATGTTCTTTTAAGGTTAAAAATATTTAGTGTATAATGTTAAAGCCATATGAGGTAAATATCCTTCCAGCAGCGGTGAAAAATAACAGGGGGGGGGGGGGGTGGCGCTGTGGCTCAGTGGCTAGAGTGTCAGACCATCACTCCGGGGACCCGGGTTCGATTCCGGCCCACTTGTTTCCCGTCATCTCTCCACTATCCTATCTGATCTGTCTTATCTGTCATCTCTCCACTATCCTACCTGATTAAAGGCAAAAAGCCCAAAAAAATATCTAAAAATAAATAAATAAACAAATAACAGAAGGTGAGTGATGAAGAAATGGCCACAGGTCAGATACTAACCCAAAGAGATTAGATAGATTTGTAGATTTGACACTTGCAGGCATTTGCTCCCTAGTGCCCATCTGACCTGACCTGACCTCTCTTGTGTCATTTCCCAGTTAGCGTCTGCAGATGAGAATGGCAACATGCAGATCCTGGCCCTTAGCGACGAGAGCAACCCAATCATCGAGGAGAGTCAGGCACTGCTGACAGACTATACAGACGCCGTGGAGTACGAGCGCAGCCCACTCAACCCCGACCAGCACCAGTCGGACACCGGCGACAAGGCTTCCACCTACACTCTCACCAATGTCGTACCTCTGATTGTCGACTTTCTGGAGGGCCCCTGGACTGCCTACACGCACACAGTCCGACGACGCCTCAACAACTTCTGCCTCGGACCTGCCTACGTGGTCACCGGGGTTACCGTTTCAGGGCTCACAATCCACAAAGGAAAGGAAACCCGGTTGGCCGTCCCGAACCTAATGTGGTCGGCGTATTGCTGCCCGAGGTATGACCGCCACGCCCCATACGAGGTGCGATTTATGTTCCCTACTTACGCTGCTTATGGGCTGAACCAGAGAGGACAGGCAGTGCTGGAGGTTCCTCTAAAAACTCTGGAAGGTGTCTTGAAGAACCACGTGGGCATGGAGTCTGACCTCGCATTTTTCCACAGAGACTGTGTGACAGAAAATACAGCCAAGAAGAAATAGATGTGTGTTTTGTGTTCGTTTCTGAGTGTGTGTGTGTGCGTGTGTGTGTGTATGGAAATGAGAGAGTGAAAGACAGAGAGCGAGAGAGAAAGAATCTTCAAACTAGAGCCACTTGAGCAACTTTTATATTCAACAAGACTTTATACCTGTATGTATGCACAGTATCTTTTATGTAATAAAATGATTCCATGATCATGTCATCAAACACACAATTACTGAATATTGTTGATACCGTTTTGTACAAAAAAAAAATGTAGTCTGATGTATGGCTTTTCAAGTCGAACTGCGAAGTGAACTCTGCTATTTCATTTTTGTATTTTGTGAATAAACTGTAAAATTGTAACTTTCGCAAATTGTCTTTTATCCATTCAGTTCACAGACGTTTTTTACATTAAATTTTGTAAGTGTTGAAATAAAATGTAGTACGATATACTATATTGCAACAGTTCTAAGAACAGACGTGTGCTAATAACAGAATTATACACTGTTCACAGTTAGTGTGTGAGCAGAATTTGCATGCTTATCTGTAGCAGCAATTCCTGTGCACTTGGCACTCTCAATAAACCTTCTGTTCTTCACTTCAGAAAGCTCAGGACTGTTTATGGATCTGTTCGTAATGGTAATGTTGATTGTAGCTACAGCCTGTACCTTTAAACACTGAACCCCGTTTAAAGGTGTGAGTATGTTTTTTCATTGTCAATAAGAAGACAATGAAAAACAATGATTTGTTGGAGAGAAAAATATTCATCAATGAAAACGCAAAGGTCCAGGGACAGTGTAAACAATTACCCTTTAGAATATTTCTGCCAGATTCAAAGCACTTCACAAGTAACATGTTGGCCATTTGTGAACAACCCTGTGAACGACTCAATGAGTTCTTTAATGAAGGCCAAACTGCTTACTGGTGTTTTGCATACTGAGTACAGATTATGAGAGCTAGCATTGGACAGTCCAGTGATCTTGCTAAACAGCTCAGCACATCTCTCTCTCTCTGCACACTCACTGTGACATTCTGGTCTTTCTCAAGCCTGTCCGTTAAGCTCAGGCTTACTGTACATCTGAGTACTGAAAGACTTTGCGTAGTTTATGTAGTGTAAGTACTGTATGGCTATATTAGACATGGCACATATGCAACTGTTGTCTTTCTGTCCTGGCAACTTGTTACTAGGCATGACGTTGATCCTTGCAGTGATGGCGACGGTTGAGAGAGACTTCTCCCCCGGGTGCCGGGAGTTTGTTTACATGGGCGCTCCGCCAGTGGGCATCGAGAGCGGCTCGCTGGTTAAGATTTGCCAGCGATACAATGGCAAGCCACGCTACCTGACTCTGTACGACACGTCCAACCGCGTGCCCCTGTACTCGGCATACACATTCAAACGCTCGGATGGGATGAAGACCGTGGATGTGCCGTGGATGTATGAACCACAGGTGAGTCCACTTAGAGTCATTGCAGTTTGAAATACATCAGTCTCAGTTGTTTTCATATTATTGATACATATTTCAATTGAATTAATGATTCATTTTCATAACATAATTAATTCTAAGCTAAACTGTATGGAGCCTCAGTTGACCTCTAGGGGTCATGAGAGGAACATGGCTCCTTCTGATAGGCCTCAGTTGACCTTAGTGGACCTGGTCAAGTGCAGGGATAGTTTAGGTCAGTCTCAGGATAACGGTTATCCTGGCAGGGGCGTCTAGATTTGTAGGCTAGATTATAACAAGTGTGTGTAGCCTACTGTCAGTGCAAAAAAGGAATGTATTTTTTGTGTGTGTTGGGAGTGTATTCTGATCCATATCCAAGCATAGTCCAATTCTGAAATACATGAATCTTGGGGCCAGTTACACAGTATTTAACAGACAAAGTGCATTCAGTGAGACAAGAATGGAAATATTTTGCTCAACTGAATATTTCTACTTGTTATATTGATATGTCAGCAACTACTGACACCCACAGCTGCAGCCAATGACATCTCATCTATTGGCTCCTCTTCTGTATGCTCTACAATAATAGACTTCTTGCTTGATTCCTTGTGCTGTCAGATACTGATTATTGTGCTCTGGAAAATCCATATGTTAAATGTAATTGTAATTTTCACTCTGAATTGATAAAATTTTCATTTTTGATGACATTTTAGTTTTATTTTTTGTTCTGATTTTTTTCCTGGTGAGAACAGTTGTCTACCTCATCAGAGACAGGTGAAATGCAGTCACTCCCGCGGAACTACATGCACCAGAACTTTGAAGACACGCAAGCAGTCCTGGAGGACTACACCAACGCCATCGACTATGAACGGGGCCTCCTCAACTCGGATCTGCACCAGGCAGAACCCGATGACAAGGCGGCTGCCTACACACTCACTAATGTGGTACCCCAAGTACGAGAGTTCAACACTGGGCCCTGGCGAGCCCAAGAGAACATTATTCGCAAGCGGCTCAACAACTACTGCCGTGGTCAAGCCTACGTTATCACAGGTATCGTACCGTCTGGTAACCACATCCGCCGTTTCAACATGGATCGCGTGGCCATCCCTTCACACCTGTGGTCAGCATACTGCTGCATCAACTTTGACCGCAATGCACCATATGAAGAACGCTACAAGTTTCCAGCTTATGCACACTACGGGCCTAACGAGAAGAACGATAATCAGGTTCTGGAGCTTTCTGTCAAGAAGCTGGAGGACTTTCTTAAGACATCCATGAAGGTTGACAAAAGTTTCCGGTTATTTATGGATGACTGTGTGTCTCCAGGCGTTGCTCTGTCTTAGATCTAAGACTCTAGAACAGGGGTGGCCAACCCGAGGCTCGGGAGCCGCATGCGGCTCTTTGCCCGGAGTCATGCGGCTCTTACATTCATTTCAAGGCTTCAAAATTTTAGCGTCACTACAGCTCACTCCATGCTAACCTCGACCAGGACCAGGGTACATTTCTGTTATCTTGTTGGTGTGTGACTTTTACGATTCATCTCACTGGCAGAGGTGTGTGTGTGTGTGTGTGTGTGTGTGTGTGTGTGTCAGAAAGATGGGTAATGTACTAGTTGTAACAGGTTCATGATTCTGTGTGCCGATGTGGCTCTTTGCTGTAACATAGTCAGATATGTGGCTCTTGGTCTCCGACTGGTTGGCCACCCCTGCTCTAGAACATGTACTTGTTTGGTGGATAGCTTGCAGTTTTTCTGCAAAGAATTTTTACTTACTTTTCCCTGAGCTTATAGGTTCAAGAATAGAATCATGGATTAAAATATATAAACATCTGTCAATAAAAATGGTCTAAACTGGTTCATTTGTCCTTTTTACTTGGTTTTTTAAAGTTACTAGTAGGCCTGCCTACTATTAGAAGCCCATAGATGTGGTTTACAAGTGTACGCCTTCTGGTGCAATAAAGCTGCTATCATGAGTGCAATTCAAATGAATTAGCAGCTCATCTGAACTTCAGTCATGACATAACCGGTTCATAAATCTATT
>JAODXP020000158.1:344438-346938 GCA_027497455.2 Sardinella longiceps
AACAAGAGCTCTATTGCTCAAGCTACTTGAGATTAGCCAATACTGAAGACGCAAGACATTTTGGACTAACCATATAGGTTTCTTGAACAGAGAATAAGCCCTGACCATGAACCCAATGGGGCAAGTTTTCAAAACTGTGTTTACAGCATTTAAGCATGCTCCAAATATCACCCCAAAAGTTATGCAACATCATCAGACACATTACAACACAGAACTGTATTGTGTATGGCAACAAATGGCTGGGAAAGTGGTTAAAACTGTGAGCTTATGCAAGCAGCCCAATATTGTTTGTTTACAAAACGGTTTTGTAAACACTGCATAAAAACACAATTTTAAGCACTTTGTTAGACATTTGTAGTCATAAACACTACAGAGGTGTGTTGTAATGTGTCTGATGATGTTACATAGCTTTTGGGGTGACATTTGGTGCATGATTTGATGCTGAAAACTGTTTTGAAAACTTGCCCCATTGGGTGAACTGTCAGGGCTTACTCTCTGTTCAAGGAAACCTATATGGTTGGACTAAAATGTCTTGCGTCTTCAGTATTTGCTAATCTCTAGTAGCTTGAGCAATAGAGCTCTTGTTGAA
Organism: Sardinella longiceps; assembly: GCA_027497455.2. Lineage (NCBI taxonomy): Eukaryota > Metazoa > Chordata > Actinopteri > Clupeiformes > Clupeidae > Sardinella > Sardinella longiceps. Next base: position 345,028 of record JAODXP020000158.1, read on the forward strand.
ATTTGACAGGATTTCCCCTTTAAGGCTCAACAGCTGTAGTCTGACTGAAAGGAGCTGTGCCAGTCTGGTATCTCTCTTCACTGAAGCATCTTCAAAGCTGAAACATCTGGACCTCAGTGACAACAGCACTATTGGAGACACTGGAGTCCAGGAGTTGTGTAGAGGACTGGGAAACCCAAACTGCACTCTGGACACACTCAGGTGAGACTACAGTTCAGATTGCTAATTATCCATCTTCAAAGTCACTTTTACAACAATTAATTCATAGACATATAACTTACACACACAATCCATATGCATGTAACGTGCGCACACACACACACACACACACACACACACACACACACACACACACACACACACACACACACAAAAGAATGAAATAATAACTACCTTATGTTTTCAGTGGTTCACTGACTAAATCCTTATTTCTTCCTAGTCTCTCAGACTGTAGTATCACAGAGAAGGGCTATGCTAGTCTGGCTACAGCCCTGAGGTTAAACCCCAACCACCTCAGAGAGCTGGATCTTAGAGGAAATGATCCAGGGGAATCAGGAGTCAAACTGCTTTTAGAGTTAAAAGAGGATTCACAGTGTAAACCGACAAGAATCTAGTAAGTATACATCAGAATGTACCCTGCAGTTCTTGTGTCAAGGATATTCAGTACTTTTTCAGAGTGCGTGTAGTTGTGATTTAGTCTGTTCAGGTGTTGTACCCTGCATGAACCATGAACCATGAACCATGAACCATAATGAACCATCATATTTGTGCAGTTTCCTGAAAGATGCTGCTGCTGAGGAAGCCTGTGCTGCTGTGACTTTAGCTGTGGGTTCACACCCCTTAATCATGACCCAGCTGGATCTGAATAGACTCATACCAGGAGCCTTGGGAGTGACTCAGCTGTGTGCTTTACTGCAGGATCCCCACTGCACACTAAAGACATTAAGGTCAGTAGATGCTGTTGGATCCCCACTGCACACTAAAGACATTAAGGTCAGTAGATGCTGTTGGATCCCCACTGCACACTAAAGACATTAAGGTCAGTAGATGCAGTTGGATCCCCACTGCACACTAAAGACATTAAGGTCAGTAGATGCTGTCTAGCTTCATAGCAACAAGACATACATTTATCACTTTCGACCTCGCATGTTTTTGTCACCCACTATTTCAGAACACTCGCATTTTAGGAGCAGAAAACAGCATTCAGTGTGAACGGCCGCTAAGTGGTTTAGACCACATCACACCCTACAGTATCAACACCATTAGTGGTTCAGTTCACATCACACCTTGCAATACCATTAGTGGTTCAGTCTTCATCACACCTTGCAATATCATTAGTGGTTTAGTCCACATCACACCTTGCAATATCATTAGTGGTTCAGTCTACATCACACCTTGCAATATCATTAGTGGTTCAGTCTACATCACACCTTGCAATATCATTAGTGGTTCAGTCTACATCACACCCTACAGCAGCACACCCTATGAGCCTTATTCTGGCCCTCAAAGTGGAATCAAGTCAGTTCTGTAAAGAAAGCCTATGGGTACCGTAATGTATATAATAATTTGTCCCCCCCAAAAAAGGGCCGGTTGGAAACACTAGGCCTGGTTTCAAAGTACAAAGATAACTTGGAGCACGTCATCAACCATCACGCATGTCAATAAAAAAAAAAATGTCGACTTGGTTCCCGCCTGGATTTGAACCAGGGATCTGACAAAACATAGCCATGTGGCCTCATGTAAGCTATGTCTTAGTCCACTGTACCACCATACCTTGTGAGTGTATTACTGTAGTATGGAGACTCATTAAACTAGACCTCCGCCAAGACAACGTGGTCACAGATGGTGTACTTGCCCCAATACAGATGGTGTACTTGTCCCAATACACATGCTGTCTGAAAATTTAAGTTA
>JAODXP020000159.1:0-46426 GCA_027497455.2 Sardinella longiceps
GTCTTTTGTTGTGCAGTGGAACACACCAATCGGGACAGAATTGGCAACTCTCTGTGCTTCATGAATAACAGCTTGTGTGTAGGGCATCTGGTGCCTGTCTTCAAAGCAGACTGTGTGCTTCCCCTCCAGAAGACAGCTGATCTCCTGATAGCACCTCTCTAAAGGAGAACAGACACATCTATGACATCACATGTCAATATCCATTTCTTACGCTACAGCTACTGTGATGGCTTGTTAAAGGAATAGTTCACCTCTTAATGAAAATTGGTTATTCACCCCCTTACCTGGAGTTACATATGTGGGTAAAAGCGTCTTGGTATCAGTGCTTGAGTTTTCCTAGTATGGCATCCCCAATTTTACCCATTTTTTAGCTTTTGCTTAGCATAGGCGCTGGAATGTAATGTTGCCAGATAGCAACTCTTTGGCAACTTTACTTTCCAGCGTCTATGCTAAGCTAAAGGTAACATTGGGGTTGCCAGACTAGGACAACTGAGACCAAAATGCTCTTACCCACATATGCAACTACAGGTAAGGGGGTGAATAACCAATTTTCAATTAGAGGTGAACTATTCCTTGTAAGCATATGTCATAAGTGAGAGGGGTTGTAAGGAAATATGGCTGTGGGTTGGCCATTGCCTCACCAATGCTATGATCCTGAATGGCAAATTGCCTTTGTACAACAGTTCCATTACCAGCTAATTGAATTTAAATTAGTGCTGTCAAATGATTAAAAAAATAATCTGATTAATCATACAATTTTTCCATGATTAATCATGATTAATCACCTTTGATCATCATTCCAGTAGGAATGTAGATGCTAGGGTAGGTCTCATCCTTATTTTGCCTGGATAAGACCCTGATTCGAATTACTTGGCTTTGTTCTTCTCAAATAGGCAATTCCCACCCATCCCCTACCCCTATTGTTTACTTTGTCTGCTCCTCGGCCCCCCCAAATAGTTCCAATTTTTAGTCTCCTGTGTCTCCTGTTGCCAAATAAATAGCTTTGAGCAGATGGAGTGCTTAAACCAGATATTACAAAATGCAGAGTGATTTCAATGAAAAGTTTATCCTCACTCTGGGACATGGTCTTGTCCAATGAGAAATGAAGGAAGCATTTGATGTAATAAAGTAGAGGAACAAACCCTGGATGTCTGGATGGGTAGAGAGATAAAGGAATGCAGTGAGAAGAGGGTTGGATGTGGTGTCGGTTCCACCAAAGTGTAGATCCAAAATATTCATAATAAGTCTCGTCTCCTCAAATGAGGACCCATCGTTTCCTCTCTGAGTAGAAGGTAAACAGAGAAGAATGTTTGGATAAGAACCGTGTGGGCCTGTAGGCCTACTGCTTTTCAAAAGTTTGGGGTCATTTCTATTATTCCATTACAATCAGATGACTGGTTGATTTTTCTTCCCTACATGGTTTTTGTGTAGTTCGGAGCCGTGCTTTAAGGCACTGGTCTCTTTCTCCAGGAAAAAAAGCTCCAGTCAAGAGCTGCCAACAGAATTAGAAATGGTATGATTGGAATGATAGCCGATTTTTCTTCAGGATTTTTCCATTTTAGCGTTTAAGTCAAACATTTCTCCAGAGGTGAATCAGTCTTTTTTTATTTATCAGTCCTGACTTTTCCTTTACAACTCTTTTAAAAAGCTGTCATCCTCATCCTGACGTCACCTCTTAGTGTTCCACCTTAATATTCACCAGAGACAAATCAGTGAGGCGTCTGTTTTCCTAACTATAGGCTACACATCAATGTAGTATTACTTGCCCCTATATTTGTTGCTGACCCCAACTTTTGAGCTGGATATAGGTACTGTAATACCAGACTGTGAGAGACACTGGCATGATACAAACCTTGTCCATCTCATCCAGGTAGCAGTCTACAAAATGCCTGGGCTGCCCTGGGACTCTGGTCCTCTTGTGTTCATCGACTAACTTTCTGACCACTTCTTTTGCCATGTTAGCATTGTTGAGAGCCTTTTGAAAAGGCAGGGGCAAGTTCCTTAACAGGGGAAGGCCATCATAGATCTGTAAGATAAAACAGCCTTTTAATTCTAAATTCTAATTTTGCTTGACCACTTACAGTTACAATAACAGTCCATGAATAGCCATTAACATTATTATACATTACCAAAGATATATAAAAATGATCACAAGCATCTTACCATAGCCCAAGGTCCATTGGCAAGCTTAGCATTCTCAGTGTAGAGCTTGATAAAAGTCTTTAAGGTTTCATCTTCGTACTCATAGCGGGTTCCGAAGAGAACTGTCAACATGATATTTGACACAACACTACGGAACATTGTGTAAGAACTCACAGATTTTCCTGCGGAAACATTTAAACAATATAATTTTTAATATATCTTTATATCTCTATATCTTTGCAAACTGTCATACTGTTTCAGAAAATGTAAAATATACTGAGCAGACAAAATGTATAAAACCAGAAATCATTCATACCAACAGATTTCTCCAGCATTGAAATAACATAAGAAAGCTCTTCCAAGATTCTCTCCTCCATAACCTGCGTCCCCATACCAAAGTGCTTCAGGGTTGTGAGTGCAAAGCGCCTATGTTCTTTCCAGGCTGGACCATAGTCACCCAGAATCAAACCTTTAATAGGATATACACAGATCACAGACTATAAGGCATCCAGTCATGTCAGACATCTGCAAATCATTTCAATCAGCAGAGGTTGTTATGCAAAGCAACCTAAAATATATACGGATATATCTTGTTTAGTGGGTGCAACAGTAAAGTCAAAGGGCAGGTTACAGTATTTTACATCATTTGAACACAACGGCGCTTACAGTAATATGATTCATTGTGTTTACCTTTGTGTGCAGTTAAATGGTTCACCATAAGATCGTGAGGTCTGCCAGCAAAATCAAGGCCTTGAGACAACAGAGCATCTTTGATCACCTCCACCCCATTGAGGACAACCACCGGCTTCATCCCAATGAACACACTGAACACTTTCCCATACTGCTCTGACAGCTATATGCATGCACAAAAACACATTACGGTGTGAGCCTGTTTAGAGATATACATTTTTTAACATTCAAATACATTTGTTCATATTACTAAATGTAAGTGCACTTAAGTGCATTACTAAAAACAAATGTTTAATAAATCCACAAAAAGGTTTGTGGTAAAATAGATTATTCCAGTCCTTGCTTATGATAGGCTGGATCACATTAACCATTAAAAAAGGAATGCATTCCTTGATGTTGACCATATTTTGCTCTATTTTGTGTCATAGAAAAAATTAAGTTAGACTCATAGCCAGTTAGTCCGGCCTACTTGGCAACCTGCCAGAGCAACAATATTTCTTGGCAGTAAAACTGTATTAACTATTTTAATTATCTATTGCTTAAAGGGGAAGTTTGGTTTTTAACATGTTTAGCCCCTTTTCTGGAGTGTCTAGGATGAAATAGAATCATCAATACCAAAATTTTGACAACTGCTCCTGTCTCTGATATTTGGCACATTTAGAATCCTCCCTTTTCTGCTTCAGAATGGCTTCCTTTGTGCATGTCCGATAATGTCCTTAAAACAACCTTAAACCTTTATTTTAAAAGTTGTGCTGCTCACCAAGTGTTTAGTGGTGTCCACTGATGTTCCGAAACAATTATAGTAGCAAAGTGCAGTTTCTGTCAAGTTTTATATGGTATTTTGAACATTTTGGAACTATTTTTTAGCAATACCAACTAGCACAACAAGAAGACAAATAAAGCTGGATAGGAACTGTATTTTGCTATAATAATTGTTGTGGAACATCAACGAACCCCACTAAACACTTGGTGAGCTGCACATGTTTTAAAACAAAGGTTTAAAGGCACAAAGCAAGCTATTCTGAAACAGAAAAGGGAGGATTCTAAATGATCCAAATATCAGAGACAGGAGCAGGTGTCAAAATTTTGGTGTTGATGATTCTATTGCATCCTAGACACTCCAGCAAAGGGGCTAAACATGTTAAAAACCAAACTTCCCCTTTAAGCTCTAAAGTAAGTACTGTAAAGTAATAATAGAGGACAGCAGGACAGTCTATTTCATTTTTTGCTCTTGTTCAAACGTGTGTCTAATGTTGGTAACGGTGGATCAGATGTTTGGAGATGGTAGTGAACATTGCCTAAAAGAGGCATTTACTGTGGAATTTCACAAGAAAGCAAGGTAAATATATAATTTAGTTCACATTAGGCCATCTGACTTTTGAAGTAAACGATCTGATTCGTAGGCATGTATAACAAAACTAGTGGTATAACGTAGGCAGGTACAGTACAATATAAACAAACTACCATGATTTTGAAAGAGTTCATCCCATCCTTCTCCAAAGGTAGTGTCAGGACACTGAAAATGACTAATGTTTTACCTGCTTTAGGTCATTCAGAGGGTTGACAAGGTTGAGGTCCAGCAGATTCCCAAAGATAGGCAGGGCTCGGGGACCAGGAGGAAACTTGTTTGGCCTTCGAGTCTTGAGCCAGAGGAAGAGCAGACAGCTGCAGATCCCCAGCAAAAACACACAGCCCCACATGATGGCCACTACTCTCTGACCTACTCACAGACTGCCCTGTGCACTGTCCAGGAATGAGTGTTTGTACTCTGTACGTGGGTGTGTGTACGTGTGTGTGGGTGTGTGTATGGGCACACCTTTCAATAGAAGTGATTTTATGGCCTTAGGGAGTCACATTCCATTATTGTGAGGCAAAAATGCTTCATCTACAGACATGCTGCATTACCTAACTTTAAAAAAATGACCCAGCTATGAACAAGTAAAATGTGTAACCAAAAGTATTAGCCTATTACAGATCTTTTGCATAGTGCTCAGGAGAGGTCAAATACCTCAGCACAGCCCAGGCTTACGTTTTGGCCACCGCCAAGCACAAACAAAACTGTGTGTAAGTGTGAGTCATAACTCAACAAGGGCCACCGATGTCCCAGAGCACAGAGTTGCCCTTAACTAAAGCACTTCCACAGCCACATTAGAAGCTACTCTCTTCAAGTGGAAGAGGCAGCTCAGCTGAGGATAGCACAACTCTGTGTGTGTGTGTGTGTGTGTGTGTGTGTGTGTGTGTGTGTGTGTGTGTGTGTGTGTGTGTGTATGTATGTGTGTGTGTGAGATAGAGAGAGAGAGAGAGAGAGAGAGAGAGAGAGAGAGAGAGAGAGAGAGAGAGTGTGAGTGTGTGTGTGTGTGTGTGTGTGTGTGTGTGTGTGTGTGTGTGTGTGTGTGTGCTGGGATATGAAGAGAGCTGCCAGGTTTGGGTTTGTATCAACCCTACATTCCTGCCAGCCCTGGAGGAGTGGCAGCCGAATCCACTGGAGAGGGAACTGTAGGGAGAACCTGAGAGAAAACATTTGAAGAGGTGTCACACACACACACACACACACACACACACACACACACACACACACACACACACACACACACACACACACACACATATTGTCATTGTGCTTAAAGCCAGTGACCTGTCAGAAGCTAGTTTGAGCATCCTTGCTCCAGGGTAATGGCCTGAGGCAGAACATAACAGCATTGTGTGTGTGTGTGTGTGTGTGTGTGAGTGAGTGAGAGAGAGAGAGAGAGAGAGAGAGAGAGAGAGAGAGAGAGAGAGAGAGAGAGAGAGAGAGAGATTGTCAAGTCAAGTGCTTTTTAATGTCATTCCAACCACTATATACACAGAGAAAATGCTGTTTCACCTTGGATCAAGTGGTGTTGGGGAGGAACAATAACCTCACTCACGTCAGATGCAGCGTCCCCTTGGGCGCATACTGTACATCTGATACCGCTTGATAGGAGAATTGTTTCAGAAGACCGGGCGTCATCAAAAATACTTACATATACTTGGATAAACCACTTGTCCGTCATCCTACTTCAACCACTTAAATCGAAACCTACCAATTGCATCCCATGAGCCCAAACATGAGGTCCAGTGACTAAGGTAGTGCATTATAGGGACAGGGAAGACAACGCCAGACAGGTCATAAGTAGACTTGTACTACAGCGGTGGCTATGATAAGATGAGGAGGTAGTAATGGTGGTAGGATGTATAAATGAAAAATTGGCAGAGAATTTGCATCATTTCCCGTTCAATCTGACCGCTGTAGTTTAGTAAAAAACATCTTGCATTAACTTAATGGGGAGGAACAGCAGGAAGTCAGCTGCCAGGTAGAGGAATGACAGAGGGTCTTGATTTGAGAAGGTAATTTTATTGTCCAGAATGAACAAGAGGGAATACATAGGGTAAATATTAATAGTCTATGTAAATGATTAAACATATATGGCTATCACCTTAATTGGCTCCCCTGATCTGCCAAACGGCCAGGATTTATTTCATCTTCTGTTGAATTCATGCAGGTTTTAAACCATTAACTCATTCATCATTCATATTTAATTCATTCATAATTCAACGGGACCTAACCTGATCTAACCACAGTGATAGTTACAGAGTATGGTACACTTACCCAGCAAAAGATTTGGCAAACATTTTCCAGTAGCCTAGAGTTTGTTCTTGTCTCCAAAACTGCCTTCATGGCACTCATTTAGCAAGGTGATGGACACATCTGCAACATTTTTGTCCATATTGACATGAAGGAATGCACTACTAAAATTTCCAGAAAATTTCCCAGCGCAATATTATATGGCCAAGTGTATTGTAACCAAACAAGATGGGTATTATAATTCTAAATGTTAGATTTCTAGATATTTTCACATTTCACCTACTTCCTTTCTTTCTGTGAAATCTTATCCTGCTGAATGTCCTGCTGTAGTAGATGACACACATTCACAGATATCTTCAGTAAATAGATGTAGCCTACATTAAAGCACATGCACTGTTGTGTATCCAATTATATTCAAAGGGTTTTGCAAAACATGCTCAATTACATTAACTGCAGCTGCAATTCTAGAGATACGAAGCAGCAAAATATTCTGATTGGAATGAAACAAAAAATTTTCTAAGAGAAGACCTCAGGCATTAAATGGCAAATGTTTACATTTTTCTTTCTATCAATATGTATGTGGAGGGATTTACATAGGTCAGGTCACAGCCTATGTTCCCACCAAACCATTCATTATTTATACTGGCATGTTCAGCCTTCCTCTGTGAGTCGCTTTAATCTATTCCTGTAAGCGCATGAGCTCTGTTCTGTTGAAGCTTCACTTCCCTCTGGAACTGCATGGGCTATTTGCATTCATTGATGCTCCTCTCTTTTCAGTGGGCATATTTATTTATATATTTAATTATTTATTTATTTATTTGGTTGTCTGGAGGCCTTAGATTGCATGAGGTTTATCATTTTGAGTGAGTAGGTTTCAGGCATACAAAAGTCATAAATAAGAAAACAATATTAAATATATAATATCAACAAATAACTATAACTAAATTCCAAATCACAAAACACCTATACTGTACATTTATGTAACTTCCTCCTCTGAACCTAACCCACCCCCACAGACATCAACTCAACAGGAATTCTCTGATGGATGGTTCAGTTTGAATACTTGGTTATTATTGCTCATTGTTTAAACACTCATAACATTGTCATTGTACCTGAAGTTGCTGCAGTTTAGTCTAATTCTACTCCTTCTGAATGGCAGGCTACAGCTGCAGTTAATGATAAACTTTTACAAACTGTGCAACTGTGCAACTGTGCTCTTGTTATTCTACATAAGAGAGAGCTTTCAGTTCTGTTGCATATCTCAAGTAGGAGAGAGAGAGAGAGAGAGAGAGAGAGAGAGAGAGAGAGAGAGAGAGAGAGAGAGAGAGAGAGAGAGAGAGAGGATTTGGGGTGCTGTAACTGGATACAATGAGATCCTATTGTGCAATAAACTGTTGCAATTGCTTTAGTGATGTTGCATGTTTTCCCTTTAGGCTACACAGGGCAGTCCAGCCACCTCACCTCTGTCTCTGGTTACTGGAATACCAATGGGCAGGTGGGGCAGAGATCGCTTAGAGCTGTTGGTTATTAGTCTGAAAATCTCTGCCTCAGTACCCCGTCGGGGATTTTAGCCATTGGCCTTGTTCGCTCAGGATGCATCCCATCCTGGCCAATCAATGAACTCTGGGAATGAATCCAATCTTTTTGAATTTAAAGCCGTCACATTATGCTTTTTTAAAGCTAACTTTTTTAGCTCTAATGTCCAGAACATGCTGTTTCTCATGGGGGCGTGCACCAGGTAACTAGACACCTGCAGCCAACACTGAGTATTTCCCCTGTAGCCTATTACAGACCACCCCTAATTAGTCAATTGATTACTTTCATTGTTCTCAGCTGCAAAGTGCCTGCCAACTTCTCTCTCCTTTTTTCTGCAATTCCATTCTCATTGCCCTCAGCTTACGTGGCTGCCAATGTTGTCAGACCCCACCCACCTCACCCTGTGACATGTAATTAGGAAAATTTTATGCAGGTGGTTTAAGCACACAGCAGCTGAACAGTTACTAACAGTGTAAATTGTCTATTTTAATAATTGAGGCTTTTTATCCAACTTTAAGTGTGTGTAGAGCCAGTATAGACCCAAGAAACACATTCAAAAGCCATAAAAAGTGATTTTTCATAATATGGGACTTTTAAACATCGCCAGCAAACAATCGCTTCTCAAAAGCCAACCAGGAATCCCAGACCCCTGTACAAAGAGAAGCGTAGACCGATGGGCTGGTTATAACCAGATTACTTTAGCCTGGGAGTTCCCATGCTCCTTTGCGCGCTTATTTCATTCCACTCTGCAAAGCAGCATGGTGACCATGGCCGTTTTTCTCGCTTACTTTCGGTATCCAATCGCAGAACAAAAAGGGATTTGTACAGCCCTCGATTGCATTTTACGTCACGTGGTGGCTCTGGTATTGGTTCCGAGGTATGTACAGATGCTATGATAGACATTCGTTTCGCCCAATAAACGGCTCTGGACAATCGTAAACGATGCTTCCGCTACGAGAAATGCAATAGGTAGGTCCCCAGACTAAATATCACTTGTGATTTTAGTTTGCCATTCGCCAGGCTAGATGTACTAGCAAATTTTAATTTTTGGCACTTTTATTTTTGTGTGTTGGCACTGCCATTTTGGCATGGGAGGACAAGTGTTTCTCACCAGATTTGTGTCTTTTTAAAAGTGGGTCTGGCTCCCAGGCTTGTTGCCTCATAGCTGTGGCCAATAGTTGGGGCCTTGCTGTTCCATACTTCTCAGGAGAAAATCTCTGCCATTGTGCCATCAGTGGCAATGAAGATGAACTGGAACGCATTAGTAGCGGATCTTGTCAGACATCTGTTCCGGACCGCTGGGGCGATTCTTGCCCATTCCCATCCAGGTGTTCAGCATCTCGGGGCCAAAAAGACGTTGTCGGGCCCAGATGCTTCTCTGCAGCTGAGGCTGGTGAGCTGATGGCGATGCACTCAATTTGGCCTTGCATGTGTCAGGAAAGCTCTGATAATTTCATCCTTGAATTCATTCAAGTGAATCCACTTTTCCTGAGATGAATCACATTTCAATTTTTTCCTCTCCCCCCAAAAAACAGCCTTTTCATCTTCTCTCGCTGGAAAACAAGGTAGTTTGAGGGAGATGATTTTGGAAAGCCTGCTGCTTTGTAAGGTTCCCCTTCCTCCTTCCATAGACAGTCAGTCACAGCCAGTCACCCGAGGCAAAACTCTTTCTTCCAAGCTGACATAAACACTTCTATTTGTTCTGTTTGAGGTGTGTCATGATCCAGCAGTGACAGGCCAGACACACAAGGGATCAAAAGGATCACCCTCAGACACACACACACACACTCACAACGAATATAAATAACGCACACTGAAGAGGCCAGACTTCCTCGAGCCTGCAGGCAACAGACAGGGTCCTCTGGCAGCCAAATCAGATCATGCATGGGGGTCACTAATAGCTTCCCACAAAGGGTCCAACATAAGAGCGTTCATCACAGACTGCTTTGATGAGGCTCATGGATGTAAGCACAAGATCTTGGGATGAGATTGGTATGTTGTGTTGCAGATGGTTGCTGTATGCTGCATTAACACACACACACACTACACACACACACACACACACACACACACACACACACACACACACACACACACACACACACACACACACACACACACACACACACACACACACACACACACACACACACACACACACACACACACACACACACACACACACACACCCTCTGTCTCTCACCTTACCCTGTCCCTCCTGACAGCTAATATTTACATTCCTTCCTGGCAGCCCAGGTTCTAAACAGTGTTATGCTAATCGGAAGTGTTATGCCCAGATGTCTTTTTAGCGGCTCAGAAGAAAAGGGTGACAATAAACAGGCATGGCCATACCAATCTATTTGAGTGGCATCCCAGATGATGGAGTCAGCACGCTTCTCAATTCTCATTAACCTGTTCACTAATCTGAATAGCAAGTATAGAGCAAAGAAATAAACACTCTCCATACTTCATGTCTCTCAGTATTATTATAAGCACATTGTTGTGCCTGTGTCAAGCGATCCATCCATCCACTACAGCAGCAGCAGACACACACAATCTCAAGACATACTTATGCTAATTTTGGGAATAAGTGCAGCCACTTATTTTTCTCAATGGTTAATGGCACAATTGCCTAGACTCACTTGCCACACTTGTCTCTGCAGCCAGCAGGCTTGTTTCTGTGCAGGGAAATAATAAGCTGATTACACCATCAGCTGAGACAAACAACATGGTGATCACATCAGCATCCTGAGTTGTTATTATATGTCTGAAAAGGGAAGATCTTGGCAAAACAGACACTTCTCACCACTGTCTTTGTGCTCCCGTTCTATATTCCTGGCAACATCTGCTGATGTGCCATCTTTCTAATGTAGAATATAAATACTGTCTGCAGAAAATAAAGTTCTCTGTCGTTGCAAAGGAGAGGTCTCCTCAGCTGAGATGCCTACTAGCACAGACGAGTAGGAGAGTGGGCACCTCTCCCACAGAATGAATGGCACTGCTGGCACCTCAAGGAGAACAGGTGAGTCAGCCCGGAAGATTCCATCTGATGGTCAGACTCCGAACAAGCAGATTCTCTGTCCATATGAGTCAACACATCGATCCCCACAACCTGGCACACCCACCATATTGATTTTTTGTTCATGACATCAGATTTGATATGTATATCTTTTGCCTTTATTCAGTTAGGACAGTGAACAGCGAATACGAAGCAAGTTGGAGAGGGACAGAGCGACAGAGCGGGGGGGTTGGGTGAGGAAATGGGTGAGGGTGGCAGTGGGCGGATGTGCAGATCCCTAGGGCGCATGGTTTTAGCAGGGTGGTTTGAGCCAACATTTTGTCATTACAATAAAAGGCTGACAGGATAAAAGGATCACTAATAAACTTCAAGCCTTTAAACAAGATTTACTGTGTGCCAATTTGTGGGTACATTCTTTATCCATATGCAGTTATGTCAAACAAATACAACAACACTCTTTGCATCGCTGCACTGCATGGAGCATAGGGAGAGTCTGTATTGTAGGAATCCATTAAAATTTATGAAGTAGTAAAAAAAATAACTTCACAGTTAAATGTAATATGGAGCTTTGAGCGTCTAAAAGGATATTAAAGCATATAAAACGTGCCTGAATTTTGAAGACACAAGATTAAAATCAAATTGTGGATGGCTGTTCCTAGGCAACCATGTCCAGGTGATCAGATTGAACTAATTTGCGACGAGGTGAAGACCTGTCTTCCTATCATTACTGATATGACAGAAACATAATCCACATCAAAACCTCTTTCGAATCTTTAATAACTTTCTAACAAAGAGCCTGATTAACAGCTAGCAGATTAGTGTAATAGCTGTGTGTCCTTACAAGAGAGAGAGAGAGAGAGAGAGAGAGAGAGAGAGAGAGAGAGAGAGAGAGAGAGAGAGAGAGAGAGAGTCTATTATCCACATCAGGCTTTCCTGTCTCAAACGGTCCATCTCCCCTTTCTTCTTTGCCATAGCACAATGCTGACTTTGAGAGGACAGGCACTGCTGGAAGGAAGGAAGGAAGGCTACAGCACTTTTTTAATGTGTGGATTGGCGAGGCTCAGAGAGGAGGTCGTCAATCTGGCACCTCTCAAAAGTGCATTTATTTGGCAACACCTCATCTGAACGTACAGTACAGCACAGCACCCCTGCTGCTGCAGCTCTCCTAATGACCTCCATGGAGATACTGTGTAGGTTACCCCACTTTAAGAGACGGACAGACAGACAGGGGGACGGACAGATGCCATTGTTAGTCGTGGTCAGTCGAAGCTCATCACTGAGTGACCTCTCCCTGTCAGCAGTGACCTTCCACAGAGCTATGCTTCATTAAGCATGTCTGAGAACTGCTTGTAGGGAGTTGGGTCAAATATGGTGGTCAGGGGATGCTGGCATAAGGGGGGTACACTAACTATGATCTAACCATCAAACCTAGGGAGGAATGTTTGATGCATGGCCAAGACCTCCAGGGCTTTGACAGCCCTCAGTGGGAGCATTGCTCTGATTCCAACAGCTTCCCTGCTAGCACGCTAACTCCCAGCAGGGGGACCAAGGCAGCCGCGGATGCTACGCACTAGTAAACCTAAATGAAGCATACCTCTGTGAGAATATGCATTAGGGGGCTCCAACTTAATTAAGAAATTTCTTAACAACCAGCTGGCAGTTGCTGGCGTCATTCCATAAGTCTCTCTCTGGAAAGGGCACAAGGGTCCCTAAAGCACTCAGTTTGTTAAGGTCGTCACACAATGACAGGGAAAACCTAATTGCAAACCAGTGTCACCCATATGTCCCCATCCGATGATGGACGGCCCGTAAAAGTCCTATAAAATGTTCCCTTTTCCAGATAGTGCTGTGCCGTATTTCCTCTTGTTAAATGAAATCTTCCCATAGCTATAATGAATATTTTATTTTATGAGAGGAGCTTTGAGTAACCTTTCCCATTATTTCAGAGTGGCAGGTTCTTAGCCGAGCCTGCTTGCTGTGGCCACTCACGAAAACAGTTAAATCTGAGCTGTCAACTTGTGCAGAAATAATTGCTCTCAAGACAGGTCTATTCATTCACCTAGTGGCCTTTTACATCTCTGGCCTCCCAACATACACAGGAGGGTAGGAGACAAACCCAATGTCAGACTCCTGTTTTATTTGTATCCAACATCAAAGAGTCATGCATGAACAACAAGAAACGGGCCTACCTGTCTGAAGGCTGCTTGAACGATCCAGGTGGACTTAGAGCCACAGAAAGATTCTCTATGGCTCTGGGTGGACTCAAAGGTCCCTGTGTGACAGACCCCGCACTTTTACAACCTGCTCCGACTCCTGTTTTTTACAACCTGCTCACAATCATGAGCGAAGAAGTTATCAGAGTAGGCCTACATGGAATGAGACACAACGCTGTTGCTGACTATGCAGTGATAAACTCCATGAGGCGATGCCCATTAATCAACAAGAATAAATCAAACAGAGCAGAACCTCTATGCACCTCATGGAATGGTTGAGCAGTGGTAAGAGTAAAATTCTTTTATAAATAAATGTCTGGGATTTGATTTAGAATTCATCTAGAGTTTCAACTTTAACCATAAAATGAATTCATGGCCAACAGTGCCCCACTCAGGAAGCAACGGAGTGCATAAACACCTTCGTTTCTGAGGAGAAAAATTAAAGCAAATAAAAAAAAAAATGCACTGCAAACATATAAAATTTATTTGCTTGAAAAATAAAAGTAATAATAATA
The DNA here is from genome assembly GCA_027497455.2 of Sardinella longiceps. Classification (NCBI taxonomy): domain Eukaryota; kingdom Metazoa; phylum Chordata; class Actinopteri; order Clupeiformes; family Clupeidae; genus Sardinella; species Sardinella longiceps. The sequence goes on from JAODXP020000159.1 coordinate 13,720, forward strand.
ATTAAAAGAAAAAACAGAAAAGGCAATAATATCAAGAGAAATAACAGATGCAAAGACATCCTCCAAGATTCCCTTGGTCTTATCTCAGGATTATGTATTTAGACAAACACAACGGACAAAGTTACAGTTCAAAGCATATTTACACATTTGTTTTGCATTTTTACATTTTCTGATACAGTGTAGTTGAGTATTCTAAAACATCACAACATATAATTTAAGAAATACACTGCATTACAAATGATAATGCATATGCTATCATTGTTTATATTTTCTGAACAGTCTAGCCAATGACAGTGAATACCATCTATTACTGGTCTATAAGTATATTGGTCTGTACAAATAACATGGACTTCATTGAAAAATGAAATAAAAACGCTGTTCCAAATTATTATGCATAAGGGTTTCGGAACATAATAGATTTTAAAGAACTGGAAATATACACCCGTTTAGCTTCATATTACACAGCACATCATTTTTCTAAAAGAAAAAAAAAAACAAAAACAAAAACAATACTTTTACAGATAAAACTACACAAACCTTGTCCTTATTGTAAGGAAAACAACTTTATCAACCTTCCCAACAGGGGTAATGACCTTTATCCATAGAAATACATTGAAAAGGTGATGTCGAAGAAAATCCCTAAAACAGGTGTATATTTTCAGTTGTTTGCAACCATGTTTAGAAACCATTATGCATATGGAACAGTGCATTTTCAGTGATGAAAACGCATAGACTATTCAAGACCGCTTATGCATAACAATTTAGAATGCAGTGTACAATACCAATGATAAAAGCACTCCAGTCTGACAATTTGCTGAATAATACTAATAATAATAATAAAAACTCAACAAAATCACCTGAGCTCAGAATCCACAAGAGTTGGGCCACTGCAGATGTCTATTCAGTACAAGTGTGTGTGTGTGTGTGTGTGTGTGTGTGTGTGTGTGTGTGTGTGTGTGTGTGTGTGTGTGTGTGTGTGTGTGCGCATTTGTCCAATCTGTACTGTGCGTGGCTGTTGCTACACACAGCCTGGAGCCTGTATTATCTCCGTGCCGAGCGGGACTCCAGCAGCTGCACCACCAGCCTGTTCTTCATCCCGCGGAGTTTGCTCCCGTAGTGGCTCTGCAGCTCGCCGTGGACGCGGCTGCGTAGACGCCGCAGACATGGCAGCGAGCTGCAGTCGGGCACGTTCAGGAGCGTATGGAAGAACTCCAGCCACAACTCACTGTGAGGATTCCTGCAGTAGAGAAGAGGAGCAAACATTGATATTCTGAGAGACACACAGGTGCTGTGGCTGGATGTGGTGGGTGGATCAAACGTGTCTGGCCGATTAATGGAAAGGAGTGAAGAAGTGAGTTGAAAGGGAGTCTAACCGCTTAAAGGTTCCACTGGGCTTCCATTCGCCGTCCTCGTTTTTCACCTGCATGTACGTGCCGAAGATCATGCAGTACACGGTGGCAGCGATTCCAAAATAGTCGGTCTGTGAGGACAACAGTGGCCATCAGTATAATGACACAGCATCTTCTTTACAAGCCAGAGATATGTGCTTCAGAGATACTACACATGTGTGAGCATTTTAAACAAACAAACAAACAAACAAACAAACATCATAGACATCACTGTAAACACATTGTGGCGTTTTGTTACATTTTGTTGGGGAGTTTACAACTAACAACAGCCTATGACATGTCCAACACAGGGTCGAACAGTTACCATGGCAACACTGTGCCATCACTGTGTAATGTGTATCGGTGCAAGCATAGTTTATAGGACACTGTAGAATGCTACAGCAGGGGAATGAAAGTGAGGGAAGAAGGGGAATGGCAGAGCCAGAAAGCTTTTAGAAAGCTATTCAGTAGGAATGCAAGCGCTGGGCTGTGGAACCCAAGCTATGCCTCCTGGAGACTTATTATGGACTACTTATGCATTTACAAGATCATATTCTTGCACTTGCACCCCTGTTAGCAAATCACACTCCTAGTAAGATATTTACTTATATTGTGTTGTAGCTTGATTGTTATTCTTCATCTTTTTGTAGGTGGCTTTGGATGAAAGTGTCTGCTATGTGCATAAATGTAGTGTAAATGTAAATGGAGAGAGAAGACCACAGTCTCAGTGCTGCATACCTGGTAATTCCAGGGCCTGCCACTCAGCATCTCCGTGCACTGGAAGGCAGAGGTCATGACCTTAGCCGTAAAGGCCGTGCCCTCGGGGAAGAGGGTCATGTCGATGCTCTGGCCGAGGTCAATCAGGGCCAGGCCGTGCTCGGCATTCTCTGGATCGAAGCACTCGTTCTCCAGAAACCTGAGAGAGACAGATTGGACAATAGACAGGGATAATGATTTCAGGGGCGAGCAACATTGGCTCATGGATATTTCACAATGGATATTAGGTAAACAAAGCGCTCATTGTCCAGCAGATTAGAGTCATCATTTAGCCAACAGTGCTGCAAATGAGTCCACTATCTACAGTGTGTTAGGGTTGGCAAAAATGGAAGCAAATCATTCGAATGCACTTAAACTGCTAAACCAATGAGCATCTGCAGATCTCGCTCCACATGTTTTATTCAATCTTCTCCACCGCCAAGCGCTTTGAAGATGAACACAAGTGGGACCACATCGGGCTTCCCCACGCTCCAGCTTCAAAGACACATTCAGAGTTTTCAGAAGAGCGCTGGTGACAGGTTACCTCTCCCCGAGCAGGAAGTTGTCGGGCTTGATGTCGGCGTGGATGATGCGTGCGCTGTGCAGCTCGTCCACCATGTGCAGGATGCAGGAAGTGAAGTAGAGCACCAGCGCCTGGGGCATCACCTTCTCGCTGCGGCTCTTGTACTGATTGATGGCGTTCTGGAGGAGGAGGAAGAAGAGGAAGATGAAGAGGAGGATGCTCTTTGGGATTGGTTGAACGGAGAAGACGAGTAGAAGGCTGTGGATCAAAGTCTATGACGTACACTAGGCAACATTATAAACGAGGGGCTTTCGCCCTCAATGTGTTTTCCGAGTCTAGATATAATGAAATGATATATGACTACTAAGTTTATAGATCTACGGAAGAAAACATCAATAAAATCACATTTAAAATAAAATCAAATTCAAATTGAAGTCTAATTAAAGACTAACTAAATCGCAGGTAAAGAGCAAAGCTCTACAGTCCAAGTTACTGCATGAGCCACTTGCTTTTGGAGTAACATTGCACTTTGCCAGTCACTTCACTTCACTCCACTCGAGGCCCCACAGTGTTTCTTAAGTGTTGGGAAAGAGTCTCTATTCTCTGTGCCCAAGTAGCACAGATGGATGACCCAAGTACTCCATCCAGTGTCAAAAGAGTCAAGCTCTCTAGACAAGCTGTGAAACAAGAGCTCTGGGAGTGTTCAATAAGACTTGCGGAGTGCACGGCGAGGCTTACCAGAAGGGTGCCACAGTTGTGCAGATCCCCGAGTAAGATGCTGCCGTTCCTGAAGAGGTGAGCCGAGTGGATGTTGTTGAAGAGGTGGCGCACGCTTGGCCTGAGGCGAATGTTAAGCTGCATGTTGATGTAGTATTCCCAGGGGTTGGCTGGTTTCTGCACCTGGAGAACACAATGGCAAGTCCAAGTTTTTTCAGAACATTTTCGTAAGCGAAATTATGAGAAATTATATGTGAAATTGTGCAACAGTAGGTCATTTTTATCCCCTCCCCTCACCTTGAGGAAAAGCTTCTCTGATGTTGTGAGGTTTGTTGCCTGGTAGACAGTTGCAAAAGCACCCTGGCCCAAGACAAAATCCACTCGTAATGATTCGCCAGCTGGGAGAAGGAAAAGTTCAAATGAATTAAACGACGTGAGGGAACAGCAGTAATGGGGAAAATGTGTAATGACAGTCTTTAAGCAAAGCAAATTACACATGGCAATGAGCAGAAAATTGCTTTGCTTTCAGCACTTTATTTGGGAGAAGACATGAAGTCTGGTGGAAGAAGCAAAATTAAAGAACATTTTCTTCTTTTCTGTGAAACTACACACACTTGAAAGGAACACAACAGAGTTTTTAGTTGAAATGTACATGTAGCAATCTGGAAAACCAAAAACACATATACTACAACTACAATACACTGTAACTGTAGTGTAACATTTCTACCTCACCCTCTCTAACGAACAGTGGTGACCAGGGTTCAGTCTCCCACATCGTTATATTACAATTTAAAAAATGACCTTAGAGAAGTGCCACACTGTGTGGACAAACTCCATAAAGACTAGCCTCTGCTGAGAGAGTTGGGGAGTTCTCCTCACCCATGGTGGTGGTCATCTTCGGGGAGACGCTGGGCAGATTGCAGTCCCATGTGGTGACGCTGCGGTAGGAGGTGAGTGGGGTGGCCAGACGGGACAGTAGAGTGGTAATGAGCTGGTCATCCCAAGGGTCCGGGACCACGTGACTAGGGGCTGGAAAGAAAGAAACCAAAACAGTTGGGTGATTACTTAGAAGGACCTAAGTAATACATTGCATAATGTTTCATGTACAAACTGCAGCAACAAGCATGGGCATACACATAATAATGCACACATAAACAAACAGAAATAAATTCAATACACATGTAATAGTCTTTTGAAGATACCAAGGCACTCATGAAAAAGTTGAAATGCCTTTATTTTACAGTCAAAACATAATTAAAAACACACACTACCAGTAAATGAAGTGTACATTTTCAATTATAATTTGCCCATAAAATAAAGCCATTTTAACTTTTTCATTAGATGAGCGCCTTGGTATCTTCGAAAGACTTCAACCAAAGAACACCATCTTAAATACAGGTAGTTCCAGGAAGCACTCCAACTCAACAGCTTCCAAAGACGTACATTCTGCCATTTTAAAGCTTTTACGAGACTGAGAGGCTCGTGGGGCATACAGTCCAGTACCTGTAGTTTTGGCAGAAGGGGCAGGAGCTTGGGCAGGACTCATGGGTACATCCACACACATCTCAGGCCTAGCTGGACTCATTGGCATGGGGGCAGCCAGGCGAGAGCAGGCCAGGCTGGTGGAGAGGCCCGTCTGTGGTCTGCTGGAGCTCGTGGTGAAGTCCAGGTCAGGCTCGGCTTCAGCCACAGGGCTGCTGAGTGCGAACCAGTCCATCTTTGGGGCCGCTTGCTCGGGACTCATGGGGATGTCCAGGATGGATCTGGAAACAGGTGCGGGGCTCATGGCCACGTCTAGAACCGGTCGTGAGACGGGTTCCGGGCTCATTGGAACGTCACAGTGCGACCTGTGGAAAAGGTCCTGACTGGCAGGGAAGAGGTCTTGAGTCTGTGGAGCGTGGAGGGAGCTCCTGGAGAGGAAGGAGTGGGCGGCTGAGACCTGCTCTGTGGCCATGGGCACCTCTGGGGGTGCAGACTGGACCACAGCCTTGGAGAGGTCCGGAAGCGTCTTCTCTGGGCTCTGGTATATGGTCCAGCTGGCTTTGGGGACCGCAGAGGCCACTTTGGAAAAGTCTTCGGTGGTGGGGGCGACGGTGTGGTCGGGGAAGGAGAGGGCGGCTAGCGGATGGGCGCTGATGGAGCTGACCTGGCTCTGGCTCTGGCTCTGCTGGGCTGCTGCCAAGGCCTCGCCCACGATGGTGCCCTGGGCTCCTGCCACACACTCCGCCGGAGAGAGCTTCTCATCGACCGGGCTCTGCTCTATGATGGGGCTGAGATGAAACAGATCGGGACAAAGCTTTAGGCACTGGGCCAGAACCAGAGAGCAATTACTGACTGTACTTTGTGCCTAGCAGTGGGCTTTTGATGAAGAGCATCTGTTTAGCATTGTTAATGTTTAACTTTATATTCCGTTTTTTATCTAACATACTTGACCTACTTATTCAGCTCTAACTTCCCACCACGTATTATTTAACAGTCTGCTAACTAGTGAAATAAGTGCCATTGGTTGAAGTATTAACAGTTAAGCCAAAAGAGTGTGTGTTTAAATGTGTTTTTGAACATTTCTATGCAGTGCAATAATCTAACTCTTGACTCCATCACCTCAGTGGAAAGTCAAGTACCTGAGCTTTGTGGGTTGGCGCATGAAGGGGTGGTTCTCATCGGAACCAGCAAAGGCAGTTGGAGCATCATTCTCTACAACAACAATAACAACAGCACAAGTCTTACATTGTAGGAAATGAGACGCATATCAAAATCAGCATTTTGCAGTCATCTGCTACAGCAAAAAGCCTCTGTCTTTAAATCTGTGCCTGAGTTTGCAATGATATAAAATGAATTGAATGAATATAAGAACAGCGAGTCCTTTAAGTATTAACCTCAAAGCTATTGGTTAATTTCTCCTCTAACTCTGCTAAAGATGACTCAGCATTGTATGTGTAACTGAGAGTGTGAGCCATCAGCACTCTACCTTGGACAGACTCCTGTTCCCAGGAGTGAGGTGCGCTGAGGTGGAAGGGCGTGGACACCAGGTGAGCGGACAAGGCGAAGTCCCGCGTGCTGTTGGGACAGGGGGCCAGAGAGTGGCGGCGTGAACCCCACATCGCCGTCTCATCAGTCACAGACTCCACGCCAACAGCAGTTTCCTAGTAGCACACCCAGTGGATAAATACAAACAAACAAATCAATAAACTACATATTTTAAGAGATCCCATGAACTCACTTAAAGGACAGGGCAGCAAAGATTCACACTCACAAGATCGCAAGCAAAAACAAGAACATTAGATTCAACATACATTTTGCTGCAGCGTTCCAGATGCTGGGATTTCTGCTCTGACCTGCAAGGGTCTGGGTTTGCTAGCTGCCATAACGTGCCTGTAATGCAGCAGAAACAGAACAACACATACTTTAGCATGCAGATAGAAATCCAATGGGCTGAGAAGCATCCTAGTGGCAGTTAGTGTATTTACCCCCCATTCTCCTTGTCCTCCTCCTCATCCTGGAAGATGGTGAAAGGAGCAGCAGCAGCAGCAGCAGCAGCAGCGGTGGCAGCAGCAGTAGGCTGTGGCCCAGCGGGCTCATCTAGAGGAAATCACAGGGAAGAGGGGAGATTGGATTGATGCAGGACTTCTCTCCCTGTGGGAGTGGACACAACTGAGGAGCATGCAGATACTGGACTGGGTCTCCTAGAGTCCTTTAGAGGGTGCATGCTACTGGTAGTTTAAACCCTGCTGCTGACTTACTGTGTTTTGGATACCCAAAGTTGAGAGAGTGCTCAGCGATCTGAGAACAATCTGGCACAAAGGTTGGGGCTTGGAACATGTCCATGATCAAATCTAAGGGAAGGGAAATACATGTATTGATTAAACATTTCAAAATAAAAAAAGATGTTCAATTTGTGTTTTTAAAATCATTTTAGTGTAGTCAAATCATCAAATCTGAGTATAGTCTTTTTACCACCACAATTTGTAACAACCAGCTACTTAAGCACTGAGCACAGAGCTGTCGTTACAACAGCTGAATTGATCCCATTCATAAAACTATTCCTGCAGAATACACCAGAGTAACACATCTCTACTGACAGCTGAGTCAATCATTTCATGAATTGTGCCACCTAGTGGACTAATCTGGAAGGCAATGGGTGCATGTGTCAGGTTGTGAGAATAAAGATAGAAATAAAGTAGTAATAGCAGTCATTAGACAGTGGTAGCGAATCTGCTCATTTTCCACCTCCCCTCGAGTTAAACAATTGAGTTTTACCGTTCATCAGTTCATCCATTTGGTTCAATAATAATATGCTAACCTGAAGCAAAAAACACAACCGTCAGTCTGAGAGAACAGCTAGATGAGCTGAGAGAACATAAAACTCAATTGTTTAACTCTAAGGGAAGTGGAAAATTAGCAAATTCGCCGTCAAGGTGGCATATTCCTTTAAGCGGGGCATAAATTTGACAAGAAAAGTAAGACGCCTGGTGCTCACCAAGTGCCTCCCTTGTGTGGACCGTGGGAGAGGGGAGAACCCGAGACGGCGTGGCCTGGATCAGACCCAGGGAGTTGTTGGGAGTGATGTGGGAATGGTTCCCCTGGCTCGCCAGCGAAACTGACAGAATAACAAACAGCAGCGAGAGGGTCAGTGTGAGTGTGTGTGTGTTTCAGTGTGACAGTGGAGGTGTCAACAGCAGCAGACCCCTCAATGATGCCATGACCTAGCCTTTCAGCTTCAAAACCAACCTGACATTTATTTACATTCAAATGTAAATTGAACCGTTGGCAGTGCTGCTGGAAAGCCAAAAGAACACGGCTAACATTTATTTAACAAAAGTCAGCAATTCAGCCCTTTTGTTTCTTTGACAATAAAAAACAATTAAAGGGCCATTAATTAATCCACGCTATCCCAAAACATTACAAACCAGATGCTTTCAGGCTGTCTGGTCTAATGCAGACCTTTGTGTATAACAGATGGCTTTGGGAATTAGAATGCACTACCCACCATTGTTAGCGCCTTCACTGTTCCTGTCTGCATCCTCCCCATGTTTTGAGACATCACTGGAGGGGAGAGAACCAATTAAGACACATGAGAAATACTCCCATCAATCCCTCTGGCCTGGCGACAGCACACACACACACACACACACACACACACACACACACACACACACACACACACACACACACACACTCTTGGGCCGAAGCCAAGGATGAGTTCACATAGCATGCATTAAAAACAGCTGCCATTTATCTGAATGAGGGACAGCAGCACTTGACAATCTAAAAATGTGCTGAAAGCTAATGCACTCCTTGGATGGTAGTCAGTCGTTAAAACAGATCGTTGGAGAGCGGTCCTCGACAGAAGAGAGTCAAATGAACCACACATATACTTATAGGCTGTGGGCCAGAGGGGCTTATAGTGCATTACCCACCTTCTAAAAACAGTTCTTTTGAAAAGAAAAAAAAAAAAAAAAAAAAAACAACCCTCTAGTAATGAATTTCAGACATTGACCACAGGTACATGCAGAGAATATTTTGGTTTTAAACGGAATATTGGCCGGAATGCAGCTAAATTGATTGATCGGAATGGGGGGATTTAAATGACTTGTATTGAATATTGCTCTTAAAACCGGATTATTCCCTGCATGCAACCATAGTCATTGAATATTCTGGGATGCACTATCTATTTCAGTTCTGCCAGTATCTAAAAAGGACCCTGCCCTTGGTTAGACCACACTTACTGTTCTTCGTCTTCAAGGGGCAAAACAAAGCTGTTGCTGCGGGTCTGTAGTGGCTCAGCACTGGTCAGCAGAGAGCGACTCATCTGATTCAGGGTTCCACAGGGGACATCCGACAGGCCCGCTGTGCCGTGGCGATGGATGGGAAGCGTGGCCATGCTCTCAGGCCCATTAGTAGTCTGGTGGTGCAGCAGGGAGGTGTGCAGAGGCCGCAGGGAGGACGTGCTGCTGGCTGTGGCTCCAGGTGGCAGGGGAGATGGGGACGAGCTCTCTGACCCGGCTGCAGTCTCCCGCTGAGGGGAGGCCACCTCTGAGCGCGAGGCCTCGGCTTCCTCCAGCGGACAGAGGCGGGCAGATGGCTGCAGGGATCCCTGTGACCCGGCCGGACCCCACACGGCGGAGGAAAAGGGCTCGGACTTGCGTCTGGCGCCCAGACCTGGCTGCAGAGCAAGGCTGGGTCTGAAGCTCGGTGCTGGCCGCTGGCTGAGAGAAAGGCGGTTGGCACGTACCACCGCAGGTCGGGCGGTCAGTGCCGTTTGCTCTGGCCGTACTGCTGCTGATGCTGAGGCAGCCAGATCCTCCTACGACATAAGAGCAACGGTCAGGGTTTGGTTTCCAGTCCATTCAGCACGTAGAAAGAAGCAATATCAACATCATTTGTATTACAAAGGGTTGCCTGATGATGGTCATATACTCGAAACGTTGTACTGCACTGCATTGCAAACAGGAGCACTCAGAGAGTGCAGACCTTAGCCAAACCAATATGGTCAATGACGCAATATAAATTCAAGATGGCATTCCACACCTGTTTATGTACATCCAGACCTCTTTATCTACAATTACATCCCCTACAGTTTTGGTGTTTACTGATGGATGTGACATCGGTCAATGGTAGCCTAAGGAATCCTTTAGAAAATTCCTGAGTCCATATCCTAATTTGGATCATCACCAAAATCTAATAGGTTCTTCCTTGGGCAAAGACACACCTCTGGTTAAAATGTCATAAGAATCCATCCATAACTTTTGCCGTAAAGTTGCTAACAGACAAACAGAAAGACAGACAGACATACAAACAAACAAATTCCAACGAAAACATAACCTCCTTGGCGGAGGTGATAACGAGTGTTCGGGATCCTGCTAATTTCTACATGTTGGTGCCCTTGTGGACAGTCTCTGATGCACCCGTCAAAAAGAGGGGTGAGAATTACAATATCAAACATTCTCAATCCATTCAGCACACCAAGGCCACTGCATAAAGACGGTGCAGGTCTACAATATTGCACGGAATCCTTCACCACAAATCATCATGACTCATCCCTTTGTCCACTCTCAGCGCTACTTCAAAAGTAGATGAGCATCATGAGCAGCAGATGACTGAGAAAGAGTGCTCTGAATAGCACATGAACATTCGACACTGGCCCTGATTGTTACCTGCTGGGGGTCATGTGGTCTGCCGGGTGCTTGTGAGTGAGCTGGCTGAATGGGGGATTTGTTGTCTAGTTGCTTCAGGAGCTCTTGCATTCTTCTCAACTCCTCCTCAGCCTCTCGAGCCTTTCTCTGCTCTTCCTCTGCAAACAGGAGACAGCCGTCAGCAAAAAAAAAAAAAAAAAAAAAAGATATTGCATAATCTCCCACTCTCATGTCGAGGGTTACTTTAGAGGCTACACTGGATGCCTGATGAAGTGTTAAGTCAAGTTCCTTCAAAAATGCATTCAAAATGAATGGAGAATGTATTTAGAATGTTGGCTGTGCCGTCTTGTATAGCCAGTTCCATTGCTTATATTATAATGGGACATAGTTGATAAGGTAGATAAGTTAACGCATCCAGTTTTGCTTCCCTGTCATACAGGTTCAGAGTGTGGACATGCTGCTGGTGGGCCAATCTCATCTCAAGCCCATCTCAATTACGCGTTTCAAAGCATTACTTTCTTGATCACAATGGTGATGAGGCTCATTTACACTAGAATTTAGAGCAATCTACTAACAACTCAATTGTCCATGACGCACTACACTATACTATAGACTATAAACCAGGTCAGCGTTTTATTGATAAAAGAGTAGTGTTTGGAGTTACGCTTACCCAACTTGCGAAGCTCAGCTTGTTGCTTGCATTTGGCAAAGTAACGATTAGCTCGTAACTCCTCAAAGCTGTACTCGGAGTCCTCACAGACTAACTCGCTCACGCAGTACATAGACACCTGCTGTGTAGGTTCACTCTGGGCTTTGGGTTGACTGGATGGGTTATACTCAGACTTGGAGATTCTGCAGAGGAAAAAAAAAAAAAAAAAAGTGTCAGCGCTGTGTGTTTACCAAGAATGAATGCGAATAAAATGTAAATTGAGAAAAGTAATTTAGCTTACATGCGAACAGTTCTGTCATCTGGGAACTGGGGTGAGTCTGACTCCTGGACATAGGGAGAAATCGAATGGCATATTAGTACAACTCTTTATCCCCGCACAAACACAAAGTAAATACAGAATTGTTGTCAACCTACAGTACCTTGCACTGTTGTTGAAGGATTTCTCTAGGTCGAGATTGTTGATTGGTTAATTGGGAGTTTTGAAGAGGATGCCTTGGCACGTCTTTGCAAAGGATACAAATGCAATAATCATGAATAATGATGCTATGAACAAATCACAATGATAAAGTAAAGTAATGGCATGCATACCAGTTGTGCCTGCTTGATGTTTTAACACCTTGCTCTGGAATTTCCTGTATAAAAAACAAGAGCAGTGTTAGGCAGTGGGATTGCAATTGGAGAACAGCGAATGGTTTCACTAAAGAAGATTTTTTATTGGCCACATTACCGATAATGCTGAAGTACTGTGTCAACAGGTTGGGCCTGGTTCTCCACTGCTCTCTGATAGACTGCTTCAGCTTGTGGCAACTGACCATCTTTCTCAAACTGCTGAGCCCAGGCAATGTACAAGGCCGCTGTCCTCGTTCCAATGCCCTGGCTGTGCACATAACTGTACACTTTGATGGGATCATCATAAAAGCTGGCCTGAAATCATACAGTACATTTTAGATTTAAAAGGATTATATGTCCCATTATTATACAAAATGGAGACTATTCAGGGAAGTGTTTGTGCTCAGATCTGAAATCATATAATGTAAAGCCTGATTAAGCATTTTTTATTTATAAGTTAATGTTACAGTCTTAACTTACACATTTGATGCAATGATCGACATATCTGGGGTCGTTCTGATAACGTTCTTCCTGCAGAAATCTTTGAACAAGACGGTCAAGCACAACAGACATGCCTTTCCTCTCTTCTAGGGACAGCTTTCCCTCTAGAAATTGCACAAATCTGTGTAAACACAGCAACAACAAAAATGTTATATTACCTACATTGCAATCATGGCATCACATATCTCGTAAAGGAACACAAAAATGTTGACCGTTGCAAGGATTTTGAGCTATGGCCATGTCTATGTTTTGTTTACATGGAACTGTTAGCACAACAATTACACAATTAGCCTACCTATCCCATGGGTCAAGTGGGTCTTCTCCAGAGTAATTGTGCAAGGTAGTTTCAAACGACCTGCAAAAGATAATTGTTCATTACATTATAACAAATGAAAAGCGATCTTTTATCCATGTCACGTTGACTGTCGGCTTGACAGTAGACTAACGTTAGGCTCTGGTGTGAAAGTGTTATCTGAGAGTTGTTCCGTACAAGTAACGTTAGTAACGTTAACACGTAGGTATAGTGTACTTGTGTTGTTGTTGTTATTATGGTATTTCCAGTGCAAAACATCTGCTGAAATCATTAGGCTATCTAACGTTGGCATAACATATCAACATTTGCATTGACGTTGTCTACTGTCAGCAACCTATGGGCATTTCAAAAAATCTCCAAATTCTTCACGACTTACTGTAAATATGCTCCGACGTCCATTACTGCGACCTTTAAAAGATTCCCATTTAATAGCAATAAGACTTTTATACGAATACAGTTGATTTTATAATGGCAATTCCACAGCTGACTTCAACCGGCTAGGCTACTACTTGCTTGCTGTCCTTTTTCGCAACACAACGGTCGACGTAAAACATTTGACGTTCAAACCCGGATTTCAAATTTCCCGGTTTAACCAATAAAAAGTCCCGAAGCTAACAAGACAAGCCAATCCGAGTTTACGGTGGAACAACAGTGGGTGTTTCATGAGCAGTCATTGGACAGTTTTTTTAGGCAAGTTCATATCAGAACAGCTTTCCGAGAACTACTGTACTTATATTTTACCAACGTTTTAATAACTTTGCCTGCATACCAAAAGAAAACACACATTTCTTTAGACTGTATAACGATGTACAACCTCCAAACCAGTTGATGGCAGTCCCCGACATTACGCCACCGACTTGGGGGGTGGAGTCTGTGCAGTGTTTTGAAAACATGGCGGCTCCCATTTACAAGTGTGAGTATGCTCGTCAGACACGCAAGTAACGGCCTCTTTAGCTGTATTATGTGACTATTTTGTGTTTTTTAAATATTGGCTACTCCACGTTTACAACTCTACAGTGTAAACGATCGCCTTTCTGTGCGTTTGGTGGTTGGCAAAATTGCTTTGTTTTGTTGCATGAGCACTGAGCTAAGCTGCTAAAAATTCAATAACATCGCCTTAGCGACTTTTAAAGCTTTAGTGTGCATAAAGTGATCCTTCAACCACATTATTTTTGAACATCTGCTTATTTCAGGCAATATATGTAACTATTTATTAAAACAACTTACTGCTATGTTGCTATCAATTGTTCGCCCAGCCCTTTGGTACCCACCTGAAATCCATTGTCTCGTGCTTAAACTGACACCTTGTGATTATTATTATTATTTTTTTTTTGTCAACTATATTTTTATTTCCTGCAGGGACTAATGATGATACTGCCAGATTGATAGAATGGCGTGTACGAAATGCGGGAATCTTCTCAGGCAGAAGATTAACTGCCATCAGAGGTTATGAGTAAGTCCACAACAAACATTGCCCACCCCCCTTTGTCAGTATCACAGTGAGAGTGTCCGTTCACTATTACAGTATTTCATACACATGCTTTCTTTCTTTTCTAACAGCTTGTTTTATACCTCATCCTTCTCACAGGTTATTTGTCAAGGAGAGCGGTTTGGAAGGGCTGGTGTCACCAGCATTTATCAAGAAGAAATGGGAAAATCTAAAACAAAAATATGTGGTAAGATCATGTTGTTTAGTCTGGTTGTTTGGAAGCTGGTTGCTCATTTGTAATTATCTCATGTTATATTGATTGTTTTTTGTGTTTTTATAGACCCTGAAAAGAGTGGCGATGGAAAGTGGCTCGGGTAGTGCACCTGAGAGTTGGAGATGGTACAGCCACATGGAGGATGCCTTGGGGGGAAGGATCCCAGACATCAAGACCTGTGAGATACGAATGCCTACCGTTTTTATCTCAACTGACCAGGAAGAAATGGTTCACGCCCTGGAACTGACAGCAGACTCCCATTCCCACTCCCCTCCTCCCCTGCCTCCTCCTCCTCCGGTGAAGAGGCAGAGGACCGATTCCAATAACATCATGTTGGAGTACCTGACCAAGCAAGAGGAGCGCGACCAGCAGCGGGACGTTGAGTGGATGCAGCGAGAGGAGCTCCGGGAGAGGGAGGCTCTGGAGAGGGAAGAGCAGCGGGAGAGCGAGGCAGTGGAGAGAGAGGAGCGGCGGGAAAGGGAGGCCATAGCCAGGGAGTCTAGGCGAGAGAGGGAGGCAATAGAGCGAGAGGCTCGGAGAGAGAGGGAGTCGATTGAAAGAGAAGCTAGGAGGGAGAAAGAAGCCAGGGAGAGGGAGGAGAGAAGGGAGCAGGAGTTCAGAGAGAGGGAAGAACGGAGGGAAAGGCAATTCCAAGACCGATATGACAGGCTGGAGACGGTCTTTAGAGACAGAGAAGAACGGCTTCTCTCTATTCTTGAGAAGTTACTGAACAAATGAGTGTCTGTCGTTGGGGCAATTCACTCCTAGCTCTCAGAAAAGGAAGGAATCCTGTGCCGGGATTACCCTTTGTGGAAGTGGTAGTCAGGCCTGTGCACAATCAGCACTGCCAGGTTCTGGTTTTGATTTGCAAGGCTGTCATCTGCTTGTGTTGGACCAATTAGTGGCCTTAAAAGCTCATATTCCCATGGTGCTTAATGTCTAGACGAGTCAAAGTGCATTTGTGGAGGTCTCACTGAGGTAGGCCTGATTTATTTGGGAATGGTTTTAAGGAAACATTATCATTTGTGTAATGTAGTAGCATTAAGGTCTATGTGTGTATATATGTTGGACTGAGATTTGTTTAATACCGTTCAAGCATCTCGTACTTTCAGTCACTGACTTTTTTCACTGCAGAACAATACTGGACATTCAGTTGATGAGTATTGTCAAGTTTGAGAAATAAATGTTTCTTTTTCTCTTTTTGTGTGTCTGATGGAATGTGTTCACTCAGAGTTAGTAGTTATACAGTCTATTTTTCTCCTTTCAAATACATTTAGCATTATTGATGGGTAAAGTAGGGCTTCAAAATAAAGACCTTGATGATCACACCCATACTTCAACAGTGACATCTGGTGGGCCAACTGGTCAACAGCACATTGAGATTTTAATAAAGGAACATGCCACCCTTTAGTTTACCAAATTCCCATCTCCCCTAGAGTTTAAGAGTCAAGTTTTTTTTAAAAGAAAAAAGCTATGGGTGAGATGCCAGCATGTGACTCAAAATATTTAATTATATAGGCAAAACCTGCAGCTACAAACATTACTACCATATTGGACAATGACTTGATGAATAGAAGAAAGGTTACTCAGATGTGTAACTCTAAAGGAGTTGGAAAATGTATAATTAAGCCTAAAAGGTGGTGTATTCTTTTAAGCCAATCAAAGGCTTTTTGGAACAGCTTCAAAACATTTATTTCAGGAGCTTGAAATGCATCAGTATCAAATGCCACACCCCTATTCGGTATTGAACTCCATGTTCATACAGACAAAACCGTCTGGAGAACTAAAGTGCAGAGCTTTTCAGCTACTAAAAGCAAAAGGAAACTAGTTTACTGAAAAAAAAGTCAATGGATTGTCAACACTTAAGGAAAAATCAATAACTTTATTAAAAATAAGTTACACGACTTAATTTACAATATAAAACAATTTATTTGCAGGAATGCAAAAACACTTGTTAGCCACCAACAAACTGGTTCATAAACCTGGCTAAGGGTTGGAGATGTCAACTCCCTGGGGGAGTGTAGTGTTTAGAAAAACCCTGCATATCACAATCCATGGAGTAAAGAAAAAGAAGCTGAGAGCTGCAGTATCCCTTTAGAACTGGGAAACGTCTCTACTCCAGCTATTGCTGTTCACATACATGGTACTCAAAGGCTGCTCCACCCATGGTTATGGTCACTTATGTCGACATGAATAGTATGGACAATGGCTTTCAGACATCATTGAGTAGAAGTACACCTTCATAAAAGGATGCTGTTGTATAAAAAAGTTAAGACCTGTTATTCCACTGAGGAAAAAGGGATACTGCAGAACCTCTTTTTTTTTTTTTTTTTTAACAAATAAAAAAAGTAGTTGGCGCTGTTGTTCTTTTAATGTTTAAGCTTGTTTTTTGTTTGTTTTTTTATGAAATAAAAGTAACAGTTTTCCTAAACTATGATACAACCAATAACTATCTGGTAGAGAGAGAATGAAGGCAAGGCCTGTTAAAGCTCATATGGAGTTTTGACGGGCCTAGTTTCACTGTTTGAAATGTGTGGGAAAAGCATATTTAGGAGAAACAAAAATTATACACAAGAGAGTTCTGATGTTGCCCTTGTACCTTATTTGCAGGGGGGAGCTCAATCCCTGCTTTCATCATCACAAGGTTCCCTATGTACAGTAAAGATTGGGCAGTTTAAATCCTCCATATTGAGGTAGTTAACCAACCCTTTATTAAAAGAGAAAAAGAGAAATAAACAAAAATAGACTAGTTCTTAAAAGAACCACATGCCTGGAATGCCTGACTGTTCATGCCAGGTGGTTACATCGTAAAAAGACTGCAAACATCCTTACAATCCAAAAAAAAAAAAGGTAGACATATTCCATGATAAAGCTAAAATTAGCACAAAAATATACATAGCATCATGCTCCTCAGAGCCACATCAAACTTGTATCCAGAATTCTAACAGAGGATTCTATCTGTACAGAAGACACCAGTCCCAGCCATCTCAAAATAAATGAAAACTAAAAAGAAAGTGACAAATCCTTATATACAGGTAAGTGGTAAGACCTCGCAGAAGTCTCAGATTTCTTGAGTGCATTTGTTGTTAGCTAGGACTGGCTTTTGACCTTTATGTCAATCCTCTGTTGGAATTCTGGTTTGACAAAGTGCAAATTAAGATTTGATAAAAAAAAAAAAAAAAAACACCTATGTGGATTTTTCAAACAAATGATGTTCAACTACAAAGGGCAACCTCTTTGGGGACAGATAGGGGTCCGAAGTGTGGGTAACAGATGGTGGTGCGTTGATGTCTAAACACTGCAAAAAGTCCAAAAACCATGTAGAGTTTGCACGTATGAACTGTATGTGGCAGTCTGGGAGATAAGCTTCAGTAAGGCTGTGAACTGGACTGCTGAATTGACCTTACCATCAAATCCACCGGCAGCAGCAGCAGCAGCAGCAGCGTCTGGTGCAACCCCTATTCCGAGATAGTCTTCATAGTGCCTGGTCAGGACCGTCCTCGACCCCTTTTCCCTGCTTGTCGGGTAACAAAAAGAAACAATTAGAAGACAATTCAATCACCTCAAACTTAAACAAGACATAAAAAACAACCAAAACACAGATAAGTGCAGACAGACATAATTAGATTGAGAACATCACTGGGGATGTTAAGACGATAGAACTAAACAAGGAGGGTTAAAAACAAAACCGACCAAAAAATTAAAGAAGAAGAAGAAGAAAAAAAAAGAGGGGACAAATGTCTGAAGGCAGTCACTATCACTACTACCCACATCCCTCCAATTCACATGCACAAGACTATGGCTTAAGGAAAACAAGCACAACGGTGATACTGGTGTATCTAACTGGTGACCAGAAGAGTGGTTAAAGTGGGGGAAAAAGTTATGGCCTATTAAGTGTACAAATGAAATTTTAATTTAGAAGTAGATTAAGTCCATGCATGCCAATTACTTCCTGATGTTTCTTTAGTCTTGTAAAGTCCATGCAAAGCCAGATCAGTGTTAAAAGCATTAGGAGACAGAAGTTCTGTCAGATTTTTGCAAAGTTCTCCTTTCAAAAGGAATCAAATTGTGCTTCCTTTGATCCGTGATTTTAAGATAACATCACAAGATCATCCTAAACATGTAGAAACAATTGAATTTTTGATAGGATTTCTTTAACAAAATCCTTCAGAATCTTTTTTCCCCAATGGAAGAACTTTTAATTAAAATGTTTTCGGGTTTGCAGTAACTGAAATGATGAAGTATGTCACTACACATACATATAAAAGTTGGAGAAAGTGGAAAGAGGATGCCGACTTGGTGATTACAAATTTGATGGCATGCATAAGTGAGGTTGCAGCATGTGGCTAACATAGGCAAACCTTTTTGTCCTTTTCTTCCACAAGGAGCATTAAATTTGTAGGCAATTTAAGGAGAAAATTTGCCGAAACATGAATTTGAAACACAATTTGAGGTCGGTTTTTCTTACACGGATGCGTGTAATGTTTATTAAAGCAGACAAAACAGCAAAGTACAAGCCAAAATGTAAAGCCAAAAAAGTCTTTTTCCCCCCCAAAACAGAACACGCTATTGTACTAGCATTGTCTTTTGTAACATACAGATGGTATGGTAATTTATTTATGGCAAATACAATATGAGGAGATAAATGCTTCGTAGCCGTTACCTACTTAAGACATTGAGACCAAAATTGCTATGAACATACAAGATTTTATAAAGCCAAATAGACATGTTGAGAACATAACTGATTTTTTTTTTTTTTTTTTCTTAAACCGAGATTATAGATCACTGATTGAACACAAATTTAAAACAATAAAACCAGTTCGCCAGAAGCAGAGAATGACTACTTTTCAAGTCCAAGCGGATTATTGAAATTATATACATTAAAAACCGTGCCAGATATCACCAATTAGTCAACGATAGGCAACCATATGGATTGAAGGGCCAATCAGTTGTCAGATTGAGTCTTTTTTTCATTTTCTCTTTTGATAAAAAAGGAGGGTTTGAGGGAAAAAAATTAAAAAATACAAAATAAAAAAACAAAAAAAATTCAGCCCTATAGTTCTAGTTCCACTGTTGCCCAAAAGAATCCTGATAAAACTCCTGGTTGTCAGATTTGTAACCATAGTTACCAGAATGATCACCACCTTGTAGCGGTTGCTGAGCAATGGGTTGAGAGCCCCAGTTCTGATTATTGGTTTGGCGGCGCTTGGAATCTGGCTGGCTGTACCCGTCAGCTTTGCGCTTTCCTCCTACACTTCCACCGCGGCCACCCCTCGCACCACGTACCCCGCGGCCTCTCGGTTGCGCACCTCCTCTGGACCCCCGTGACCCTCGGCTCGCTCCTGGACCCCCGCCGCCTCGCTGGGGGAAACCGCTGGACCCTCCTCGGCCCCGGGGCGCCCCCGCCCCTCCTCTCCCTCTGGCTGGAGAGGCTCCACCGCGCGCGCCCCCTCGGCTGCTTCGGCCCCTGACAGGTGGCGGGGCCTGGAAGTCGTCATAACCGTAGTAGGGATCGTCATAGCCACCGCGGTAGTTGTGGTAGTCATAGCCATAGTAGTCATAGTAGTCCTCGTAGCCATAGTAGTCGGGGGGATAGGTGTAACCCCCCCGACCACCACCACCTCTACCCCGACCTCTAGGGGAGGGGGCATGTGAGGGGGGCCATAGTAATAATAATCATCATACCTGGGAAATGGAGATAGTAGGGAATAGGTTTTCCAGAAAGCAAGGAAAAACCATTTAATGTTAGAGGTACATTTTACACCAAAGAGAAATTATTTCCTCTGGATAACGTGCCCTGCTTGCTTACATTTGTGTTTTAGCTGCCTGCCGCTGGGCTTTGCGTTCTTTTCTCTTCTGGTCGGGGGGCTTTGCAAAAACAATTTCTATTGGCTCACCCTCCAGTTCTTTCCCATTCATTTCAGCCAGAGCCTGCAGAGATTCCGAGCACAAAACTAAGTTTAGAAAAGAGAGGAGGAACCCCTATGTCCACGTTGAACATAATAAGAATAGCCTGCTCAGGCCCCTTACCTTTACAGCTCCGTCCCGCTCCTCAAAGTGAACGAAGGCATAATCTTTCAGTTTCTTTACACGTTCCAGCTTACCAAACGCACTGAAGGCTTTTTCAAGTATTTCTTCCGTTACGCTATTTGCAAGGTTTCTGACAAACAGAACTTTCACCTGGAACAAACACAGAGATGCAACGTCCAATAAAAGTTACCAACCCCCCACCAAACCCCTCAAGATGTTGCATCTTCCTTCAATGTGTTGGTGCTGAGCTACACCTATGCTAAGAGTATGAGGGCTTGCCTGCATATCCAATAAAATCAATACCACTGTCTCCAGAACCAACACAAAGGCTCCATATGGTCAATCAATATCACTAACACCTGCAGTGCTCCCAGACTGGCTAAAGGTTCAGTTTTACTCTCTTCATTACACCAACTGTCTTCACTATGTTTATACATTTCTTACTGTATTAAGTGCACAATTTTAATGCTTCAACCTGGATAACACAACAGTCAACAGTCAGAGATTCAACATAAACGGCGTTACCTTGGCCATGACCTCTGGGTCGGGATCCTCGATAGGGTCAGCCCACTCCACTGTGACCACATTGCCCCACACTTTGACCTTTCCACTCATGAGCCGCCGTCGGGCCTGGGCGGCCGTTTTGTGGTCCTCGTATTCTAGGAAGCAGAAGCCTCTGTTCTTCTTTTTGTCATCAGGCTGATGGTACAGGATGACATCATTAAGACCCTCTGTTGTGGGAGCAAAAGGAAAAAAATATGGAATTGGTCATATAGCCTAAGAGCAATAAAAGAAAACAGTTTTTAATCAGCTGATAGCAGCTGCCCATTTAGTAACTTTAGAGGTTGCCAGCCTGTGATGGTTAACACTCGTGGCGGAGCATTCACAGTTACAGAGAAAGACTGATGAGCTGCAATAGATCAATCTGTCACAGCATGTTCAATTTACACCGCTTAAAATATACATTAGGCATCCGCACAAATGATGGCTCACCTGTGACTTTAGAAAACTCTTCCACTATCTGCTCTTTCGTTTTGCTTTTGGGAATGGACCCAACAAACAGCCTATTATTCGCAACCGATATACATACTCCAATGTGTTTGCCTGGGCGAATTTCATGATTGTTAAACTGTGGGAAACAAGACAAGAAACGCAATCATGATCATTTGCTTCAGTAATGTGATCATTTGATCATGATCACATTACTGAAGCTTACAATGCACAATGCCTTCTGCATCATTTTCAAATTCACAAGTCACATTAGTTACAAAGCTTAAAACCATCAAATCTCAAGGTGGGGAAAAAACAGGTTTACACAATGTCAAAGAACACAACCAAATACACCCGAAACTTTGACTACGCTCAATAAAACGGCAACAGAATCTGCTTTTTAAAACAAAAATGGCTCACATAACGCACTACATACAGTAGCGTTTATTGGGTCTTTAGTTGATGGGGCACTGCAGCCACTGCAGCTTCATCTGAGCCCTCCGTTGGAACAGAAGATCAATGGAATACACTTACTAGCTTAACTGCCTCCTGTGCAGCATCTTTAGTGCAGAAAGTGATGAAGGCGTAGCCCCTGTTCAGACCGGTGAGAGGGTCCATCATGAGCCGCAGGTCCCAGATTGAGCCGGCCTTCTCAAACAGAGGCACCAGTTCATCTTCAAATAAATCCCTTGGGATCTTCCCCACAAAAATCTAAATGGAAAGGACGTGTAGACGCAAGGCAAAAAAGGTTAACGACTTGAAAGCGAGAGGGAACAACAGTAGTGACGTATGACACACCGTCAGATCTTAGCGGTAAACTGTCACTGTAACCAAGGTTACTCCAGAACAGAGTACATAATTCATCATATGGACAGCTGTCATTGCAACACAGCAAGTGTCAGACAAGACACTTTTCACACAAGCTGCGACTTTTAACGGCATTACAGACGGTTTTCATTAAGATGGTGTAAGAGAACTTCCATGCGCCTTCATTTGGCAATGCTATAGCTGGATCACAGGCCATAGGCTTAGATTAGCTGGTCTAGCGGGCCAAGTTAGCACAGCGCAGGAGGATGTTGCGGCGTGCTGTCAGTGAGCTCACCTCTGTGCCGACATGGGGCTGAACTCCTGAGTACACTGACTCTGGTGGGGGTCCACCATACTTCCTCTGTCCTGTGGTTACGTCGAGTGTGTAGTTGGTTCTCTCAAGCAGAGCCTGGCGAGGGCAAGCCACAAAGTCATCAAACTGCCATCAGAAAGCTCTATGCAACTTTGGCCAAACAAAGGCCCTTTATATTAATTAATTCACTTGAAATTAATACAAAAATCAATCAAAATGCTTCATAAACAAAGCAAATACAAAAAAATACCACATTCACAGGTGCATTACAGAATTAATTTAATAACTACAAAATGCCTACTTTTATTTTTGCTTCATCTGGTCCTTTACTAGAGTCTGATACTTTGGTCCCCTGCTTCTCCCGCTGTCTGTAAGTCTTCATTACTCCGCACAAATAGGCACTTTTGTTCTGTGGAGAGGATAGTTTGCCATTTTACCTCCACTTCTCACCCCACCAACATCATTATCTTAAGAAAAACAGTAAGCACAAACTTACTTGCACATGTGAAAGATCGCTCTCCTTAAACTGAACGAGAACTTGTAACGCAGCGTCTTCATTGAATTCTTTCAAGGCCTCTATTGCCCTTTCATCTAAGTCGCTGTGTGCTACAAGGCCTGGAGCAAAAGGGACAATTTTTCTCACTACAAGCAGCAAATACAAAGAAATGCCCCTATTGTGCAGGGAGCTCTTCACTAAAGCGATCATAATCCTACATAAATTACATCTAAACAGAATCATTGGCATCACAAGGACATTTAGATCAACACACAAAGTCCCTAGGGGTGACATATAAATTATGAATAGGCCTAGGCCTATAGCCTTATGTCAACAACATGCAAATAAACAATCAACCAAGTTAACATTTCTACTACACATCAAAAACAGACACTAAAGAAAAAAAATGCAAATTGATGGCATTAACCTACCTCTGTTCACCTTAAGCCCTTGCATATGCATGTGCGCATGCGCACACACAGATATGGAATCACACACACACACACCCACACCCACACACAGAGCACTCTTTTGCTGATTAGTGTGCCTCTTCGCAGTGGGTTTTAGAGGGGCACATCACCTGTCCCAGCATCAGACAGCTGCTACTATTGTTCCTGAGCCTGCCCAGCTGGCCTTCCCTCCCATGGGACCATAGCACCTCTACTACAGTCCCCCTTCCCACACCACCCGCCCCCAACAACAGTGTACTAATCCATTCCTCACTGGGGGCTTTCTTTCAGACACAATGCACTTAGGGGGTTCATCTGTCTACTGAAGGCGTTGAGAAAATTTTGTCAATTGCAACTGCAGTACCCATTTTGTTAGGCAACCACACAAAGTTGCTAGGCTACTGTAGATTTCCTGATTCCCACTCCACAGAGCAAATAGTTGGCTTACAAAATACATGCACATGAGGTAAAATCTGGGAGCGAAAAAGAGAATATGTTTTGGTTATTTTGCACAGGCTTACCTGCTACGTAAATTTCATCTAGTTTTTCAGCAACTTTCTGTGGTAAACCAGCCTCTAACAAAGTTTGGAAATGGTCAGAATGGGTAACTGCAGCGGTCGTGTCCATTGGTTCTTCTGTACCATTTCCATTAACATGTTCTGTTGCCATGTCTCCAGCAATCTGTTCAAATGCAATGGGCCAAATTAATTGTGAGGTTGGGAGGATCAAAGAATTGATATGAATCACGCTTATCATACCATGTGAGTTTCTTTATATAAACTGTTTCAAACATCAGATTCTTAAAGGACAGCCATGTCATTACAAGTCCAACGGTGAAGTTAGTTGTAAGCATCCGACCAGTTTTGCTGTAGGAAAAGGTCCATCTAACCAGTTGAGCACCTTCCAAAATACATGTCTAGTCGTAAAGACTGTCACCTGCCTGCTACGTATGTCAGCTAAGGATAAAACAACTTTAGTTTAAGCGTCCTAACTACACCCATAGAGAGAAAGATAGTCGGGGGACGTCAGAACCACTTAACAAACAACATTGACATAGTTTGTAGCCTAATGCATGACAGACAGCAACTTTGTCAACATGTTACCGTAACAGGGTACAGTTAAAAAACATACCTTTGAACTCCAATGCTTACGTTTTTAGAAAGAACCAATCACCACCACTTAACTTTCATTTTAATGTAAACAATTGCGGTCACTACTCACCATCAATGCCACTGCTAATGTTAACTGAATGTATTTGCTAACCATTTGGCACTGCGATTTCTCGGCCGTATAAATCTCACAGCTTCAATAACTTTGGTCATGTTAGCAGCCAGAAGTATCGTGGAAAATGCACACATACATCCAGCTGTTCAGTAAAACATGTCTGTACATAAGTTACTCTGGGTTGCACGGTGCTCAGAAAGCTACCTTTAGCTGCACGCATGCAAGTAAGCTAACTATAATCTAATGTGTTACCGCTTAGGCTGGAGAGGTGCATCCATGCCAGTGTGCCTGATAAATGGTCATGTCATGCTTATTTCTCCTGTTTGGTTGCTACCAATTGTCCACCACAAACAAACGATAGGAAACATATAATGTAGGTGCACATAGCCAAAACTGCAAAAACAAAATCCTAATCCATGTCAGGAGGCAACCTGCGTTCAGATAGGCTACTTAGCATACATGACGTTAGCTCATCATACCTTGTCAAGACGTTAACCTGAACCACTGGCAATTAACAAGCAATTTGCACCTATGCATGTGAGGTATAATGACAGTAAAGCTAACAAAATTGAGTGCAAAATCAAGTTAGCCCTTATTAATCCAATTGAAAAAAGAATCCCATTGCTGGCTGGCTATGTAGCTTAGCTATGTAAAGCTAACAAGAGCACCATTAACGTTAGTCAGTGGACTTTACCAATAATGTCAGTCGTGATGTTGCCATCATGCCTGCAATCGCAATATAGCTATAACACAACGCTGACTCCAAAGTCATGACTATCAATCACAATATACTTCTGCTGTAGTTCACACTGCACGGCATAATTAAAATTGACAAATGAGCAATGTGCCGCCACATAACTGGAGTCCATTTTCAAAAAGCCGGGTGGCTAACACCACACAAGGCAAACCACTTCTCACAT
The DNA here is from genome assembly GCA_027497455.2 of Sardinella longiceps. Lineage (NCBI taxonomy): Eukaryota > Metazoa > Chordata > Actinopteri > Clupeiformes > Clupeidae > Sardinella > Sardinella longiceps. Next base: position 39,262 of record JAODXP020000159.1, read on the forward strand.
TGTTTAGGAACACAACCATGAAAAAATAGATAGCAATTTGCTTGTTGAGCAATGTAAAGTTCGCGATATAGTTACCTTAGGGTAGCTCAATAAGGTGCACGGTATGGATCAATTCAGTCCTGGAGTGTTTTTTATGAAAAGAAATGGATCTACGACTCCCCGGTGTAAGTCCGGTCGGGTTCTTTTACTTCGAGTGATGTAAAATGGCGGATACGTTCACGCCAGGATTTCTCACGCATCTATGGGGTTTCTGAGACAATCATTCACGGGCTCAGTTGTCTGTCGATATACTGTACCAGACCCTGTCTGTCTCTGCTGGACCTGTAAACCAAACAGCTTCTTCATCTGTCCATTCCCCGAACGCGTTGTCGTTAACATCGAAACGCTCGCAAGTGTACCAGTTATCCATAGATTAATTGCCTAAGGGACCATGTTTGGGAAGCACATTGTAAAGCCAACAAACATTCCCTCTAAATAACACCAAAATGCATCCAGTGTTTATCGAGAAAGTCCTTATGAACAAGTTAAAACCAGACTGAGGCCTAACTGGAGATAAAACCATTTTTTGTACAGTGACTGTACAAAACAAAATCATGGTTTTATCTCCAGTTATCTGAAATTGATAACGTTATTCACACACAAGCTTATATGCATTATACAATTTCACAAAAAAAAAAAAAAAAAAAAAAAACGATGCAAAAAGCAATTTAACATTTATATAAACACTGTACACATTATTTTATAAAAGTTTATTGTGAGAAAATGTATATAATCAGTTTTAGATAATTTGTTGGGTAGAATCAACTTGACTCTGAGTCTGAGGTAGAGGAAGATGAACTGGTTGAACTGGAATCAGAGGTTGAACTAGGTGTGGAAATAGTGGAATCTGACTCGGAGTCAGAGTCGGATTCGGACTCAGAGTCAGAATCAGATTCTGTATCCGAGTCATTGCCGAAATATCGGCTTGCAAGTATCCGAAACAGCCGCAACCACATCACATTTAACGCTGGACTTGAGAGGTCAAAGTTGCTTTCTGAGGTGGAGTCTTCCCTTGAAACCCTGGGTTGCTGGGGCATCATGTTAACGCTCAGATTTTCTCTCTCGCTCCGACTGGAGCTGACGATGCTTCTGACTGTGCCTCTTTCATCCATACGAATGACTCTTGTCTGTGTGGAGTGGCACCAGACACAACATGCACTCCATCATTATTGTTGTTCATGCACTCTACATACTGTATGATTTTGCACATGCAGTGGGTTCAACAAGTTCAGAGAAATGGCAACATACCTGGCCTTCATCAAATAGTCTCTGCTGTTCAGTCTGCCTAACAGATGGATTTTCATCATCCTTTAATAAACAAGTGGGGCGAACAACCGCAACCTGTGTGCATACACAAGGCTTTTTAAGCATGAATTCGATGACATCCTTTACCTGGTGTCTGGGTTGAGAGGTGCACATTGCCAGTACATTTAGACCGCTCAGCAAGGCAAGCAATGTTTGTATGTTGACAGTTTGAGCTGCTACCATATGAGATGCAGAATCTCAGCATCAAGGCTCAGACCTGCAGTCCATTTTTGAGAGCCTGTGCACATTCATCCAGATAACAGAACTACAAATTCTTGGGATTACAGCTTTTAGCTCCTCAGACACCTATTGCTAATAAGAACCACAAAAAAAGAATAGCATTGCTAAATAGTTATGTATTGCAAGAGTAAATGTACTTTAAAAAGTGTGTACCAAATTCCAGGCGTTTCTCATACAGAATAGAACATCTTGATTTTAGAAGACTGATACGGCAAGCTTATGTAAACATCTTTACATACATGTAGGTTCTTTAGGACCAAACCATACTAGTTCATGATATTTTGCCACTGTAGTAGAAACATAAAATAACCTTGCGAGGAACTTCATCCCTCTCCCAAATACTCTTAGGTTTGGTGCCAGACTTGTGAGCAGCCCGTAGGTTGTCCACTGCTCTGCCAATTCCATCCTCAGAGTGTGCCCCTGCCGAGGTCTTCACATACATACAGATTGATTAGGCATATATCTATATTCACTATATTAAAATGTTAGTCAAATATGTTCCATTACATTTAGATGGTTTGAGGTATCCATTTTAGGACAACAATGCAAAAGTAAAAGCCAACAACTCCCATCAAAGCAATCGCCAACTGACTCCACTCAAGAATCTCTCCCTACATGTGAAATCTAGAATGTTTCTTTAGTGCAGTGCTACACTCTAGAATTTTTGATCCAAATCATTTACAATGACATCACAATTCAGTTTTTTTTTTCCGGTAAATCTAGAACTGCCTGCAAGACAATGATGTTAGAATGCTTGCTGCAAAGGTTTCAGCCAAGGAAGTATTTTTTTTTGGGGGGGGTCAACAGACAGCTAGTCATAGGGTCATTTCATTTTCACTGTACAATACTTAAGCGCTGTAACATTTGACAAGATTCTAGGCATGGTTCACAAATGCCCCTTCATGTTTAATTTTTTTAAAATTAGGTCAAGGCTGAGGCTTTTAGTGACATCAGTCCTACATTTTCTCTGGCATACTGTAGATGAATCAGACAGACAAATTCAAAAATTCAAAACCTTTTTATTTAGGTGATCAACAATTACAGACCATAACTCTGCCAGTAGCGGAAGCATGTACCCAGGAACCCCGGATCCTATGTTCGCCACTTTGTACAGTAAATCCTCACACCCCAAATCTTTACACTTTTAACCTGGGCTCTTAGCTCTGTGCTTAAAGGAATATTCCACCTCTTCATGAAAGTTATTCATCCTCTTACCTGGAGTTACATATGTGGGTAAAAGCATTTTGGTCTCAGTGCATGTGCCTTCCCATTATGGGAAAGTAGCCAAGAGTTGCTATCTGGCAACTTTACATTCCAGTGCCTATGCTAAGCTACAGCTAAAATAAAGCTAAAATTGGGGCTGCTGGACAGGGAAAATGCATACTCTGAGAGCAAAATGCTTTCACCCACATATGTAACTCCAGGTAAGAGAGTGAATAACCAATTTTCATAAAGAGGTAGAATATTCTTTTAAAGAAGTTTGGTGTGATAAGGACCCAAAGTATATTATATTGTAACATCATAAAAAGTTGGAACATTTGCCGGGGGCAGAATTGACACGTTCAGGCAGACCGGACAATACCACTTGCTAGTTGAAGCTTCCAGGGGCACCCAGCAAGGTGTTAGTAGCCAAATCGCCGTTTTAAACCATAGAAAGGCTCAAAATAGCCCTACACTTTGCTTATAGTTTATTGACAGTTCCAACATTTAAAACTAGATATTTAAAACTTAGTAACTATAGAGATAGCTTCTTATCCCCTAGCTGGGTGCCCCCGGAAGCTCCAACTAGCATGTGGCTTTCAGCCTGCACAAAACTGCAGAATTCTGCTCCCTGGCAAACGTTCCAACTTTTTATGATGTTTCAATATACTTTGGATCCTTATCACACCAAACTTCTTCTTTAAAGCATTCACCTCCCATGCTGGGGGCATGATTTTGTAGATCACAGCAAACCCAGGGAACATGAACTACCAGTGGCTGCTCTATGTCAATTTTGGACAGAACGATCCAAATTTTACCTTGGGTTTCCTGATGTCGCTAAACAGTAATATTAGTCAAGGGTTGTGCCTTCCAAAGGGTTGTGCTGCCAAAGCATGTTGCCACCACAGACTTCAGTACCTACTCTTTAACAGTTCAATCCCAAAAGCATCTTCATCAGCATTGTTTAGTCTTGTTGATTCTGGAAAAGTTAAGCAACAATTTAACTACAGGCTACAATTTTGAGGGTCATACATTTCTTTTTCTTGTTTGTAAAAAAAAAAAGTCAGATCCGTGAGAATTTCATTCATATGAAATCAGGTTCGGGATAAGATTCATCATTAATGCAAACCTTGAACTACTGACAGTATTAAAGCATACACGTTACTTCATGTTCTCACAAGGACTAAGACAGGACCGTTACAGAAGTTCAGTACTTACTTTTTAACCTTGCCGTATCAAAAGCATTAGCAGCAACATGGTTGAGTCTCATCAGGCCTAGAAAGTCAGAACAAATGCTTAAGGGGTAGGCTACAACAAAGTCAAGGACCATACAAAAAAATCCAGCAGGTGCATTTCAGAAGTCAGATCCGTGAATTTCTCATTCACATGAAATCAGGTTCGGGATAGATTCATCCTTACAGCAGGCCTTAAACCACTGACATTTTAACATGCCTAACAGGCTACAACAACCACAAAAACTTCAGTACCTACTTTTAACAGCTCAATCCCAAAAGCATCTTCCATCAGCATGGTTGAATCTTGTTGATTCTAGAAAAGTTAGGCAACAATTTATCAGGCTACAATGTTGAGGGTCACACACAAAAAAAAAAATGTAGAGGGTTCATTTCAGAAGTCAGATCCGTGAGAGTTTCATTCATATGAAATCAGGTTCGGGATAGATTCATCGTTAATGCAAACCTTGAACTACTGACAGTATTAAAGCATACACGTTACTTCATGTCTTCATGAGGACTTCGACATGACAGTTGCAGAAGTTCAGTACTTACTTTTTAACCTCGTTGTCTCAAAAGCATCTTCATCAGAAAGGTTGAGTCATCAGGCCTAGAAAGTTAGAACATAAATGCTAAAGTGGTAGGCTACAACAAAGTACACACACAAAAAAAAATTATCTAGCATCTCAGTGCATTTCAGAAGTCAGATCCGTGAGTCTCATTCACATTAAATCAGGTTCGGGATAGATTCATCCTTAAAGCAGGCCATAAACCACTGACATTTTAACATTTCAGCATGCCAGATTACTTTGCATTTTTCATGGCAACAACAACCACAGTTAAGACTTAAGTACCTACCCTTTAACTGCTCAATCCCAAAAGCATCTCCATCAGCATGGTTGAATCTGGTTGATTCTGAAAAAGTTAAGCAAGAATTTAAAGTACAGGCTACAATGTTGAGGGTCATACATTTCTTTTTCTTTTTTTTTTTAAAGGTTCATTTCAGAAGTCAGATCCGTGAGAGTTTCATTCATATGAAATCAGGTTCGGGATAGATTCATCGTTAATGCAAACCTTGAACTACTGACAGCATTAAAGCATACACGTTACTTCATGTCTTCATGAGGACTATGACATGACCGTTGAAGTTCAGTACTTACCTTTTTACTTTGCCGTCTCAAAAGCTTCATCAGCATGGCTGAATCTCATCAGGCCTAGAAAGTTAGACCATAAATATTTAAGAGGTAGGTTACAAGCTAAGGACTACCAAAAAAAAAAAAAAAAAAAAATCCAGCAGGTGCATTTCAGAAGTCAGATCCGTTAGAGTTTCTCATTCACATGAAATCAGGTTCGGGATAGATTCATCCTTAAAGCAGGCCTTAAACCACTGACCCTTCAGCATTTCAGCATACCACATTACTCATGGCAACAACCACCACAGTAAGACTTACCCTTAAACTGCTCAATCCCAAAAGCATCTCCATCAGCATGGTTGAATCTGGTTGATTCTGAAAAAGTTAAGCAAGAATTTAAGTACAGGCTACAATGTTGAGGGTCATACATTTCTTTTTTCTTTTTTTTTTTTTTAAAGGTTCATTTCAGAAGTCAGATCCGTGTGAGTTTTTCATTCATATGAAATCAGGTTCGGGATTGATTCATCCTTAAAGCAGGCCATAAACCACTGACATTTTAACATTTTAGCATGCCACGATTACTTTGCATGTTTTCATGAGCAACAACAACCACAGTTGAAGACTTAAGTACCTACCCTTTAACTGCTCAATCCCAAAAGCATCATCCAGCATGGTTGAATCTGGTTAGATTCTGAAAAAGTTAAGCATAGATATTTAAGTAGGCAGGCTACAATGTTGAGGTCATACATTTCAATTTTTTTTTTTTTTTAGAAGGTTCATTTCAGAAGTCAGATCCGTGTGAGTTTCTCATTCATATGAAATCAGGTTCGGGATAGATTCATCCTTAAAGCAGGCCATAAACCACTGACATTTTAACATTTTAGCATGCCAGATTACTTTGCATTTTTCATGGCAACAACAACCACAGTTAAGACTTAAGTACCTACCCTTTAACTGCTCAATCCCAAAAGCATCTCCATCAGCATGGTTGAATCTGGTTGATTCTGAAAAAGTTAAGCAAGAATTTAAGTACAGGCTACAATGTTGAGGGTCATACATTTCTTTTTCTTTTTTTTTAAAGGTTCATTTCAGAAGTCAGATCCGTGAGAGTTTCATTCATATGAAATCAGGTTCGGGATAGATTCATCGTTAATGCAAACCTTGAACTACTGACAGCATTAAAGCATACACGTTACTTCATGTCTTCATGAGGACTACGACATGACCGTTGAAGTTCAGTACTTACTTTTTTACTTTGCCGTCTCAAAAGCTTCATCAGCATGGCTGAATCTCATCAGGCCTAGAAAGTTAGACCATAAATATTTAAGAGGTAGGTTACAACAAGGACTACCAAAAAAAAAAAAAAAAAAAAATCCAGCAGGTGCATTTCAGAAGTCAGATCCGTTAGAGTTTCTCATTCACATGAAATCAGGTTCGGGATAGATTCATCCTTAAAGCAGGCCTTAAACCACTGACCCTTCAGCATTTCAGCATACCACATTACTTCGCATTATTCATGGCAACAACCACCACAGTAAGACTTACCCTTAAACTGCTCAATCCCAAAAGCATCTCCATCAGCGTGGTTGAATCCCATTGATTCTGTAAAAGTTAAGCAAGAATTTACCTTGGCCACCACTACAATGTTGAGGGCTACATACAAAAAAATGCAGGGGATTCATTTCAGAAGTCAGATCCGTGCGAGTTTCATTCACATGAAATCAGGTTCGGGATAGATTCATCCTTAAAGCAGGCCTTAAAACCACTGACATTTGTTGACTACAACAACCACAGTGAGACTATGGTACCTACCTTTTTTCCCAGCTTAATCCCAAAGGCATCCTTCATCAGCATGGGTGAATTTCGTTAAATCTACAGTAGGAAATTAAGCAACAATTCAACAAAAGGCTAGTGTTGGAGGTTCATTACAAAAAAAAAATTAAAAGAGGGTGCATTTCAGAAGTCAGATCCGTGAGTTTCTCACTCACTTGAATTCAGGTTCGGGATAGATTCATC
>JAODXP020000160.1:0-65000 GCA_027497455.2 Sardinella longiceps
GTTCTTATATTCAATCACGTGACCTTTCGTTCCTTTTTTGCAGAACTTGGGAGGCGTGCAGCAGCATCTCCATTCAGTCATCATAACCCACATCCTCTTTGGTCAATGAGCTTTCGTAAGGCTGACCAACTTAATCTTGCTTTTTGTCCCATACGCTCTCCCCCCTTGGAATGGTTCCTTTTTTGGTGTGTGAAGTGAGTATTTTGGTCGATGACTCTACACCATGACAGCTCTTCTACTTTGAATGTCTTGTTCTAGATATGCCCAGCTTGTCTTGAATTACAGTTGTGCTTTTTACTGTGTATTAGGTGTTTGAATGTGAGTATATTGGTATATGCCATTATAGGTTTTTATTATATTTATTATTTATTAATTAGTTTTTCATTCATATTTTACCATGACTTAGTAGTGGAGAGCAACAGGAAGTGAGTGGAAGAGAGATATGTAGCATCTGGGTTTAGTTGTTCAGAGTAGATTAATCCAGATCATAGTGATCCAGATTCGGGAAATTCAGTGGTTTACTATGTGTAATCCAGGATCACTTTTAGAAATACCTGGGAGGTATTCCAAGAAGGTGGTTAAGTGATAAACCCAGCTAAATTAACCTAGAGGAAGTCGTAAACCAGTTAATAGTGGAGCCTGCAGGCTTTGTTTTAGTTAAGAGAACAAGGAGTCGTGGCTCCTCTATTATGAGGTTTACAACTACTTCCAGCTTAATTTACCCAAGTTTGTCACTTAACTGCCTTCTTGGAATACCCCACTGGTTCCTGATCACAAATGGCAAAACATGATTTCTCTTTGGTCCGGATTAAACTATTTTGAACAACTGGGCCCAGGAAATAACCACATGTTAGATCTGAGCACTGCACTAGTTGCAGTGAGGGGGAAACGAGTAAAGCCTGCTAGTCTGCAGAAAACAGGTGTGGTTCAGGCAGCCTAGTAAATGTGCTGGTTACTTCCTTCTCAGTTGCCAATGTCAAGGTAGAACATATACTGTAGAATGCATTAACTCTAAGTGGACAGCAGAGGGAGCTAAAGGAAAGTAATGGACGGCTCTGGTAATGGGACAGTCTGATATTGGAAAATAACTTCTAATATGTTAATCAGCAAGAACTCTCAATACAACATTAAATAGACTCAGTGTCATGGAAATGCTCTCTACGTGTGTTGTTTTTTCTTTTAATTATTATTTTTTTCAGCCTTGGTGTTTATCTTCAATAAAGAGATTTTCTTCTTGAATGCTATGCTATTGTATGTTTTCTCAGAGAAATAAGAATGACTCACTTATAAATACATTCACAAATTTTTATTCAAAATCAAAGAAAGCAAAATGAAAACAAAACAAAAACAAAACAAAAAAAAATGTCTCCTCAATATTGGATGACAACCTTTTCTGGATAAATCTCTATTATATAACATACAAGAAAGAGCTCAATCAACAAGCCAGAATTAGGGGACAGCATAAGGAATAATAATGAACAAAAATAAAAATAAAAATAGAATATAACCTTAGTACAAGCTCATACAGAACTATTCACTTACTGCTGCATATAAGAAAACAGCTATGAGAAAAATCTAATATCATTATACATCAGTCTGTCTTATATTATGTACATTTATGGAATACATTTCTATATAAAGTGCAGGGGTAATCCATTCAAAAACAAAACAAAATGCATATCCATATTTCTACACATTTCTAAAAACAGAATCATCAGTATAACTTGAATGGACATGTTTGGAGGTTCATGTCATGGAGAATTAGATATGTTAAGAGGAACAGAGTGAAAAAGTCTGTGGTCTAAATGACAGATGTGTACTTCTTATGTAGCCATGGAGACAGACTTGATCCTGGCCAATCAAAGGTTAGACAGAGGTTGTATACACCCAGATCAGAGGACAGATTATACCTTTGAGTTCAGTCCAGTTTTAAACAAAGTCTGACTTAACTATTTGGTTCTACTGATTTTTTTGAAATTCTATTTTCTCCCCCTAAACGTTTGGAAAATATCTCTTAAATCAGAATTTAGTTCATCTTTAGCCTACTTAGTGAAATAAAACAAAATCGGCACCTTGACACGGTGTGAAAATTTTTGCACGTTTTAAAAGTAGGCATGGGAAAAAAAAAAACAACATTAAAAGATTAACAGCGTCCCATCACAGTGACATAGCGTAGTGTGTGTATTTATGTACGTGTAGCATTTATGTACAGTAATGTAATGAAATCCACAAGCTTCAAAAAGACAAAAGTTGTTATGACAAGAGCAGTCAAGATCTGCGCTCTACTATTATAGCCCCTTAGCCCCCTAGTGGAGGCCTGTGGGAGCTGCACAGCTGCACCGCTTTCTTCCTATAAATCCACAACAACTGTTACTCTATGCACACATGTACGTACACACGTACATCACATGGAAACTATACACATCGTCATTGTCATCATCATCATCATCATCGTCATCATCATCAATACAAAGCACTGATGAATACAAAAAAAGCAGTTTTAAACTGAATAAATTACACTGGATCAAACAAAGTTAGAAGGGTCAAGGGAAAACAAGTATAGGATGAAGCGGGGGGGAAGAAAAACAGGAAGGCAAATGAGGAGGAAAAAGAGAGGGGGGAGGGGGGTGGAGGAGATGGGGAAGGGGACCACACAGAGTTTCCTTCACATTTCTCTGCAAGTAGAAATGGAAAAAAACAAAACCAAGAAAAATATGCGATTCCGGAAAATCACCGTAGCTGGACAGGAATCTGTGTGTTTTTATCCTCTTCTAAGGACAAAAGAAGAACAAGAAGAAGAGGAAGGAGGAGAAAGAAAAAAAAAAAAAAAAATCACCCAAATTGTTTATGTACAGTATAAAAATAGCTGAGTCAGGCTCTTTGCTTCCTGCTCACAAGTCTGTGTGAGTCGACGGCGTGAGACGCCACACGTTCCACAGCATCAGCAAAAAAAAAAAAAAAAAACCACTGTTAACAAAGGGGGAGGTGCATGGGTCTTGCTTGCACTTGGGACAGAAAAGCTGAAATAGTCATTGTGTACTGTATTGCAAATGAGTTAAGATCCAGGTGAGTTTATCACTGCAAAGCGTGCGCGAGTGTTGATGAAATAGGAAGGTAAATACACTAAAACTAGTGGTGGCGCCACCTAGAGGAGGTCCATATTCTTCCCATGGGTTATTGAACGTTTCCTGTCTGACTACAACTATCCTCCCTACTTGCTCAAGACATTTTACAACCAAGCTGGAACTGTTAGCCAATCTGCTTGCAGTCAAGGATTAGCTAATATTTATATATATATTTATATATTTATATACAAAACAATCAATAATTTTGTGTTTTTAATTAAATTGTTTCTTCATTTCTTTTTAAAAGTGCTGTATTACAACCAAATATCCAAATGGATAATAAAATGTCTTCCAGAAACTTCCCAGAAGTAAAACTTGCGCTGAGTCCCTACACTAGATTTACACTCAATTCCACACCATTTGCTAATCAATCAATCAATCAATCAATCAATCAATCAAAAAACCCACTCAGGCAACAGACAATTTTCAGCCGCTCATAGCAGCTTGATGCTGAGCAGCTGTCTCTGTGCTTTCAAAACTGATTCGCATCTCCGTGGAGATCTTTACAACTTGACCAATGAGCGGAGTCCTGTTGTTGATGATGATGTCGATGCATGATTGGTCCATCCAAGACTCAGTGGTGAGCGATGACGCCCACCTCTCTCTCTCTCACTTTCTCACTCAAAACTACATGTTAAAACTCAGATCGGAGCAGATGCCACAAGCTAGCCACCGCAGACACACAAATGCAAGATGTCTACTTCACACACAAACATACACACCAGTGTCACCATGATTTGTCATAGCCGTAGCCAAGCTGGAGCAAAACTTAGCACGACAGAGTTAAAATATGTGTATAGAGCAACACATCTAGGAGGAAATCAGAGGGGGTTCAGTCGGGTGATTGGGGCAGTGAGGAGGCTGAGAAGTGGATCGGTCCACAAAGTGATTGTTTCATTCCTTCCAGCAGAGCAAGGGGGCTGGGTAAAAGAGACGAGAGGACAGGTAAGATGGAAGGGTGGGGGGTAGCGGGTATGGGTGTGGTCAACATCGAGCACTGCCGTCCTCCTCTACCTGTCTACCAGGTGGGCATCATGTCAGGAAACCAAACACGCCCCAGGTGCTTGGACACCTCCCAGTGGATCTCGTCCAGTTCGTACTTGTGGTCGGGCACTAGGACCTCCTCCATGATCGACAGCTGTGAGAGGCGGCGGCCGCACATTTTGACAAATTCCACGAAGGCGCTGCACGACACCTCGCACTCGCCCAGTCCGATGGCCGTCAGGTGCTTGCAGCGGTCGGCGATGCGGATCAGCTCTTCGTCGAGGGGCCGCAGCCCGTTGGCGCACACCACCAGCTCCACCAGACGGGGGCAGTGTAGCCCCACGCGGCCCAGCACGTCCTTGCTGACCGAGCGGCCGAAGTAGAGGTGCGTGACGGGGATCTCGTCGCGGAAGAAGGGGTCGAACTCGTCCTCGTAGAGGAAGAAGTACATGACCAAGTTGAACTTGGGCGAGTGGCGCACCATAGCGTCCCAGCTGCTCTTCTTGATGGTGTGGAACTGCTGGCCGGGGTTCTCGCTCACCACGTCGATGCGCAGGTGCTCCAGGTGGACGTGCTTCTCCGACGACAGGGCCAGCAGCAGCTCGTCGCTCAGGAGATGGTAGTTAAGCGCCAGCTCCCTCAGGCCATGGCACTGATCCGCCACACAGAGGATACCTGGAAGAAGTTAACCAAAGTTCAAAGTTCAAGTTCAAAGTTGCTTTATATTGTCTCCCTGGGGAGAAATTTGTCTAGGTAAAGGTAAGTTGCATCTATACAATAAAAAAACATACAACTACAACATACAACAAACAACAGGATCAGTGTGTAAAAAACAGTAAAGTTACAAACAGGCAGTAAACATTTGGGCAAATGTGCAAATAGTCATCCGTATACTTGTGCAAAAGATTTGGTCCCACCAGCATAATCATGGGAGTTAGCCCTCAGCTACTGGACTAGGGAACCAGCCACATCTCATGTCACAAATGATATATTTCACATAGATAAGACAAACAGCAAAACTGGCAATTTAAATCTTGGGAATTGTTATGCTCATTAAACATAATATTTTTTTTGTTTTTATTTATTTATTAGGGTTATAGCTGCCTGTTGTTGGGTAAGATATGTTTTTAACACTTTTCAATTTCTTACTGGTTTAAAGAGGGACTATGCAACTATTATAGCTTCATTTACTTTCATTTCTCAGGTTAAGAGTCATTGCTATGGGCCTAAAACACTTTTTGGGTCGACTGATGGCAGTGCTTGGGTCTGTTTTTCAAACACATATATGCTAACTTCGTTGGTAAAGGGCAATTGCAGTGCAACCAACAAAGTTGTAAACTTGTCAGCAATGCTTTTGAGTGGCTTTTGGCAAACAATCGCCTGCATAGTTCTTCTTTTTTTAAGCACACCAAATATGCTTGTTTGTTTTCAGACGTTGCAAGACTGAGTTCTGAGAACTTCCAGTAACAAACCATTCCCAGGGACGCTTCTAGAGCATCTTTGCCATTCCTATACGCATTGTCTGTGGGTATTTTTTTTTTAATATATATAATTGTATTTATTTACATTTTATGTTATATTACAGATAGCATGCCAGTGCCTTTTATGTACAGCTTTAAACAAACATAATATTCATATTATAGCAGCATCTGTCTCTACAATCACACTTCTCTTACATCTTCACACAGTCGACACAAGCAGAACCGCATCTCTCCATGATCACTGATTCCTGCTCAGTCACTCACACTTACCCCCATTCACACACATTTACCCTTCTCCCCACTCATACACATACTAAACACATTCCCCACTCATACACATACTAACATGCGTTCCTTACACACCAACCATCATCTAATATCTCCCGCCTCCCCCTACACATAGACACGCATACATAAACATATACACATATACAAGCACATGCACCCTCCCCACCCACCCCATCCCCAGGTGTCTGTCCCTGTCCCACCCATCATCCAACCGCCTCAACAATGCAGTCACAGTGCTTCAAAGATGTCCTGCCACACTCTAATAAACTGTTTTTTCCTGTTTCGATCCTCATATACTGTTTTTTCTATAGTTAAATAATATTTCATTAGTCCTGTGTCTGTGGGTATTTAATGGGGGAAACCTGGTTAAGTTAAAGGAACCAACCGGTAGCCCTGCTGTTTCCCATTGTGAATAGCTGTCGATAGCTATGAGAATGACCAAATTCCATGCAGCACAGACCAAAAAGTAAAGCAGCACGTAACAGTAACAAACGCGGGCATATAAGAATGGAAGCTCATCATTTACATGTCTGCATCTGTTAGCGTTGGGTGCCGTTTCGTTATTTGGTCTGTTTTGCACGAAAATCGGCCACTCATTGCTATGGGTTGATTCAATATGAATAATTCCTGTAATTTACCCATGTAGCTGCGCAAATTATGCAGGCTAGTTTATTAGGAGGTTGTTGACCATTATCTTTAGTTTAACTCTTGCCAACGGCTGGAGGAAAATGTAAAATGGTAAAACTCTAAGGGACTTTAGGGGAGAAAATCAGCAAATACACTGTCACGGTGGCATTTTCCTTTCATCTTACTAACCCAATGCCAATCCTAGTCTACTTAAATACCACTCAGCTATTGACTCCATCCCGACTCTTCTACCTGAATGACTGTCCCACAAACTATATTTTTCCTACCATCTAGTAACTCTCAGACAACATTCTGTATTCATGCTGTTACTCTATGAAAACCATGGTCAATCTATGTATCAGAGCACAGACTGTACAGGTACTTCCCGAGGCCTCCGGCAGGTGGGTTGAGCCCATGAGACATGGATCTGCCAAAGGTTTCCTCCTAAAAATGAACTATTAGTAAGTGAATTACTGGGTGCTACCCGTACTGTCTGTAAAGCGCCGCGAGACAATGTATTGTATTTATACGCTCTACTAATTAAATTGAATCGAATCGTACACCTGGCCTCTTGTCTTACCTGCGGGGGACACGTGTGGACAGCTGCTCATCTTTAGCAGCTTGAGGGTGTCACTGTTGTTGGCCACCAGCACCTTCAGAGAGGGGTCGTCTACCGGCGTGTCATCAATCTTCAGCGAAGACAACGACTTGGAGTTGACAAACACCACTGTGAGAGCTGAGATGAAGTGAGACTGGAGAGGAAAAAGGAAAGATTAAGCATTCACTTGTATACCATCAACAATATGACTACTTTCACAAATGGCCATATTGTCGACATATCATTGCTGTGTTAGCTATTCTTGTGGGTTAAAGGAAAAATCCGGCATGAATCAACACGTAGTCCTACTGTTTTATAGTGCCAAGCGCTATTGATAGCCACCTCAATCACTGGATTTTATGCAAGGCAGACTGAGATAGCGAAACGGCAGCTAACGGTAACAGAATGGGACATTTCAAAATGAAAGCAAATCGATTAGGTTTCGTTTTTGACATGCCTCATTCAGTGAAACTCGGTCTGCGATGCACAAAATTTGATCATTGAGGTGGCTTTCAGTAGCGCTTAGCAGTACAACACAGCAGGGCTATGTGTTGATTCACGCCGGATTTTTCCTTTAAGTTCAGTTGAATGTTAATCACATTAAAAATCACATTTTACTATAATTTAGCCTACTTAAAATGTTTGAATCGGTTCTTTACAGCAGACACACTTGCAAGATATTCCCTCCTGTGCAATAATATAATCCCTTCATATTTTTGGACAGTAGTCATCAAAAACCTAGCATAGATCTGACAGACAACTATAACTGACTGATTCTATTTTAACACTCTCATAGCTCTGTGCTGTGGATCGAAATGATTCTATTCATCTATATTCATGTTTTTTCTATCTCTAGCTTTTGCTAGGCAGACATAATATGAAATATTGCACAGAACTGTGTACATCATGGTTTAGGGACAACACATTACATTCAAAGTGCAGAATGTTTTTAGCAATGGAAATGTTTGTCTTGGTAGAGAAATACACACACAGAGTGACAATGATAAATTATTCGACAGACTGAAAATCCATCAGAAACCCTAACACACCCCTTTCACATCACACTGTTTGCGGGTGAGGAAGGCTCTACCAGCCATTTCAGGAAAAATAGCCTAAACCATCCGGGGGGGGAAAAAAAAGTGCCACGCTGTGATTCTGGACACAAAGGCCAATTCAGAACTGGTTTTGGCTATCCCACCAGACTGCACCAAACCACACTCCTACGACTCAAGTCCAAGGGGTAATAAATGATACTCATAGCTTTTGCCTGGCATGCTTTGGGAACTGCTGCAGTTAGTGAACAACAGAACAACAGACTCACTAAGACTTGCACTGCAGTTTTCCCAAATCTAAAAGGCAACACACTATGAATTTAAGTAAAAAATTCTAAATTTGGCTGCCAGTACTTTAAATGCCTTTGTACTGGATTTGAGGCTATGCAGGATCTGCCATTTTTTGCTGTTTTCTTGGTTTGTGCCCCTCTTTTTTTGTCTAAAGAGTTCCTACACACGATTGGTCCTTCACTATTTACTCGGTTTGTGTTAGCTTTTTCCTCTACAGCTCTGTCAGACTGGGACACAGCTCACCAACTAAACCTTCCATTTTCCTTCTCTCTGCCCAGATGCGTTCTGGCCAATCAAAATGGCCACCCATCAACCCATTAAGTGTTAGAGAATCAATATAATGATCCTTAACCTGTTCAATTAAGGTAAATTAAGCTACAATAGTTGCATAGGGCCTCGTAAAGACTTTTAATTTGTTTGTCTGTGGGGATGCCAGTGATGTAGCAGGAAGTGAATGGTCATACCTTGGGCAGCTCCATAAAGCTGGGCCTGGCCGTGGAGATGAGCCCCAGCGTCTTAAGGGAGCAATTCACCAGCTGAGAAAGGATGTCGCAGGCTGCCTCCGCAGACTCTGTGCTGCTGTCCACCTACACACACACACACACACACACACACACACACACACACACACACACACACCACAATTTTGATTAAAGATCTGTTTTGCATTTCAACATTCTTTCTCACCATGACACGTTAACATAGCAACCAGACCCTGACAACTCCAAGTAAACACTACGTGGAGTCCCACGCCTCATTCCATGTCCTGTAGTGTAAGTGACTGTATATTCCTATTGCTAAACCAGCCTAAGACAGATAATAGTGCCTACAGGTTTTCAGTAGCTAATTTTAAGCAGTTGTTGCGTGAAAGCCATTGTTAGTGTGTTGATGACTACATGGAAAGACATGCACACACAACACAAGACAATCACACACAAAAAAAGCTCAGCTCAGAGAATCCTCCCTTACAGCCTCGCCCACTGTTTTTTTTTTTTTTAACAGACACAGACAGAGACATGCACACAGTCTCGCTCACGCTCACTCTCACTCACACTCACTCTCTCTCTCTCTCTCTCTCTCTCTCTCTCTCTCTCTCTCTCTCTCTCTCTCTCTCTCTCTCTCACACACACACACACACACACACACACACACACAGATACATGGCCATGGGTATGTATACAGTATGTCAGCTATCCACCTCACCTTGAAGCTGACATATTGCAGATGGTTGGAGTGCCTTTTGATAATCTGCTTGATAAGGTCTGGGTGGGTGGCCTTCAGGTAAGAGCTGGCTGGTTGATTGAGCTCGAACTCAAAGCACCTCCACAGCTCGGGCATATGGAAGGCATGGTTCCAGCTTCGGCACACCTGAGAGGCGTATGCCCGGTCCAGCAGCGGCAGGTACTGGAAGATCTGGAGCAGGATCTCCTGCGGCAGATGACCCCAGTCGGGTATGATCTCATCCGGCTCCTGGTCCGTGCTCTGGTCCTGGCGTGGTGGTGTGCCTTCTTTAGGCGAGTCGAGTGCACGAGGCTTCTTGCGAGGATCTGAGGGACCGGGGCTGGGACTACTGCTGCCACTGCCGCTGCCACCGCCACCACCACCACCTCCTCCATCTCCTCCTCCCCCTCCAACTCCTTCTTCCTCTTCATCACCTCGCTTTGTCCTTTTCATTCTAAGAAAGAAAACAATAAAGTTGAATTTACTGAAAATATATTACAGTTTTACCATGATATACTGGCACAGAGTAACTGAATAACTAACGGAAACCATAAAAATTGCTAGATGGTACAGGGAAGCCTCATTCCTACTCGTAAAACTAAAAAACTGAAACCTGAATACACTAAAAAAAAAAACTGAATACATACATCAAGTTCAAATACGTCAAATTTTAAGCTTCAAGGATTCAAGACTATTGTGGTTGTTTACTGAACTACACGCAATGATCAAAAAAGACGAGTGTGCTATTCTCATATAGGAATATTGTCATCCAAATTGTGACAAAGTGTTATGGAAATAATAGCATTTTGGTTACACCCTCACATGTTCGCCATTCTTATTGTTTGGGCGTAACTTGCCTATCCAGATTTTACATGGCATTAATGTTGAGCCAAAAAGTTTACGTGGTTTCATTTTAAAACGAAACAAAAAAAAACGGCAGGATATTCACCAATGCAAAAGCGCCTGACATGCAAATCATAATTGCGTTGTGGTATGATTTGTTTTGGTATCAGGATTTGACAACTCAAGTTAGGCCACTCAATCAGATCCTGCGTCCGCCCATCTTTGGACAGCTGTCCATTTAGCTGGCTACCATGCTAGCTAGGCCAGCTCGCTCGTCTGCGCCAAGTTAGCGGTTTAAGTAGCTAGCCAACCAGCTAGCAAAATTGAATTAGGCCCTAAAGGCGCTAAAGAAATATTTAATAACACCCTTCGACCTAATCGCTCGTTAAACCGTCCGATCGTTCTGTTACTGTTGCATCGAACATACCAATGTGTCAAAGTAGACATACTGAGTTGTGGCTCCACACCCCTCTTCCCCTCCTACCTGGTTTGTTTGTGCTCGCAGTCGCAGTGAAAAAGGCGATCACTTTCCTAATCAACCCGGGCCTGCACTGGAATACCGCATCCGAGTTGGCCAAACGATCACAATCATTTGCTCTCAACCGATAAGGGGCGAGCGGAAAGGTTGGCGAATCCAAACCTTTAGTTTAAATAAAAATCGGTCTGCGTATGTTGCCGTCAGTCTTGTGACCTATTTAGTTTTCTGATCAACACAGCTTCGGGCACCCAGTTCGCTGAAAATGGCGTTGTGTTGTGTTTCTAGAAGGCTGTGCATTCTGGGTAAAAACTTGTGATGCATTTCACTTTCAAGCCAGTAGGGGAACAGGAGAGAGCCACAGAAGCCGCCGGTGATGAATGTGAAAGTAGAGTAGCCTACCATCTTTAATCATGGACAATTTGGATATTGTGCAGTGGTGTATAGCTACTTTAGCCTACAGTTAAGAAAGAAACACCTTGTTTTAATTATACAACATATCAACAATTTATGGCTTTAAAATTCTAGTTTTATTTAGGATGCACCATCACTTCTTTCCAGTGTCAAATATGAGTAATAGGCTAATGGAGAAAGCAAAATGCTTCTACTGTAGCCTACTCAGCCTACCCTATAGTTTCACAGGATCAAGTGCTAAAAAGAAATCTGACACAAGACACATTGATTATGCCTAGGCCTAGGCTACAAGTTACTGTTAAGTTGCCCATAGCATTAAATACAGATAGCCTATAGGACAGGAAACTAAAGTTTACAGTAAAGTGGAGGTAGAATAAATGTAGTTTAGAAGCAGAGAAAAACGTAGGTGTACATTTAGGTACAGTGTGAAAGTTTGTTTTTTTAGGCCTAGTAGCACAACTAGCAGCGCCCTCCGCCTGATGGCAGTGAGGAGAAGAGTACGGCCTGGTAGGCCTATTGTGTAGGCTAATAAACTTGTGGCTTTGCACAAATACTGGGTGATGTAAATGTCTGAGAGGGAGAGAAGAGAGGTCCCATTGATCTTTTCAGCTGTCCTCGCAATCCGCAGAAGCCAGGGCCTTTCGTTCTGTAGCAGTATAGATTCCAAACCATGCTGTGATGGCACTGCTGAGGATGCTTAGTCCTTCTGTAGAAAGTTGTCAGGATGGGGGAGGGAAGATAGGCTTTCTGCAGCGAACTGTAAGAAGAAGAGACATTGCTGGGCCTGTTGTCCTGAGTTCATGTGAGTCCATGTGAATGTCCAGACACATATGTGCTCTGAACAAACTCAATCAAAAGTTGTTTATGGAAAGTTTGCATGGAAGTGGTTTGAAATCAAGGATTAGCTCAATTGTTTTGTCCACAGTGAGGGGCAGGTTGTTGTGATCACACCACTTTCTTAGCTGTGCCACCTCCTCTCTGTATAGGTCCCCGTTGTCTCTGCTTATCATACCCCCCACAGTTCAAAAGAAAATTAAATTATGTGAATAGAGCTGTGTGTAGATGCAGGCATGCTGGCCGTCTTGAAAATACAGTACTCTTTTTAATTCACAAATGAGTCTTTAACATGTCTCTCTCAAGTCTCTGGAGATGATATGACAAAAACAGACATCTTCTTCTCCCATTTCCCTCTCTTTGCCTTTCTCTCTAATTGTAAATATGATTAACATACGGTACTAGTGTTAAAATTAGAAAAATGAGAAATTCGCCAAATTACGCACTGTGCTCAAGTTTTTTTTTTCTCAGTGGATGACTAGGCAAAATAATATCAAAGGCAAATTAATAAATGTAAGTATTTAGAAATGTAAATTACTTTTAATTAAATAAGTCTGATATTGTAGTAGACTACTACCGTATTTCTTGGACTAGAATATGTGCCAATGTATTGGCTTAAGGATCGTCCAATCAGAGGACATGGAATCGGTTATTATATTACTTAAAATGTTGTCCCATGTGTCATAACCTTTAAAAAGTGACTGTTTCTGTTATATCTCATCACCATTGACCAAAAAGGCATTGTTGTGTTCTCAGTAAAATCATCTGTTTTTCCCCGTTTAAAGGCATCAGTGTTTGCCGATTCCAGAGGGGTAATATACCTGTCACAGATGGGAGAGAGCTGCGACCCCACCCTGTCTATAGGTGCAACTTAATCGCAACATCAAAGAGCCAGGCCATGGCAGTCAGAGGGCACACTCAACCGTCACCCCTCCCTTCCCTCTGGGAAGCACACTCATGTACTTTACGCGTCACACACACACACTCACTCAGTGGCTTCTCCAGGTTGCCACACACACTAATGTAGTGCTTCACCCATCTCTGGGGCCCCTCACACAACTGGGGCCCCTCCCTCAACTTTCCCTTGAGTTACCCAATAATACTGCTCATACATTGGGCACGCCTCCGATGACCTCACAATGGCCATCCCATTTCCAACACTATATGTCACAGACGGGAGAGAGCAGCGACCCCACCCGATCTAGAACCCGGGTTTCTGGGGTGCTAAAAGTAGAACTTGACTGCAATGCCAAAGAGCCAGGCTTGTTAATATGGCAGTCAGAGCCCATACTCAACCATGATGACGGTAGTCCGTCACAGTACCCTATAGCACATAGGTTCTCAAAGTGCGGCCGGGGGGGCCAATGGTGGGCCGCGGAAACATTTCCTGCGGGCCTGCGATGACATATCATAATATCTGTAAAACTGGTAAAACTGTACGCCAACATTGCTTTGAAAGAATTAATCTCTATTTAGTGGTGTTTAGTGGCATCTATAGGCATTCAGTTATTGCAATAGCTGAACTGTTGATAAGCAACCTGGTCATTACAATGACTACAAATGGGTTTTTTTTTCCCCCTTCTTCTTTTTTTCCCCTCCCACTGCCCCTTTGGCGGCCCTCAGGTCAATGTTGAGTCCCTAGATTGGCCCTCATGTATGAAAACTTTGAGAACCCCTGCTATAGCATAACTCCCATATGTAGTTTGAGAAAAGTCTGCTTGCATTGAGGGCCATTATGGGGGCCCTTGCTGGTCTGGGAGACCAATAATTCTGTCATTATAGACTGGCCTCTTCTAAAACTGTACCTCCTCTTTCTCCTCCATCAGAATGATCCAGCTGTTTCTTTTTATCCAGGCATACACTTCCAAAACAAAACCAAGATTGAAATTGTGTGTGTGTGTGTGTGTGTGTGTGTGTGTGTGTGTTTGTCTACTGTATGTAGTTATGTGATTACCATATTGTTCTTTCATTGCCTAAATATTTCTTTCATTTGTCAGGCAAAAAATGCATCCAAGGGAGGGAGGGAGGAAAAATGACATGTCGCTGGTATGTCAAGACCGCAGCAGAATGCAGGGAGAACCCATTCACAAGCCAACGTCTTGATGATTTGCTGCCCAGGGAAACTCACCTTTCTGGTTCAAGGTGTGGGCAGGGCAGGTGGAACACACCCCCCCTTGGCCCGGGTGGAGTACTTATGTTGACACAGTGAAGGAGAGGAGAGAGTAGCCTTAGTAGATCTGTCAGAGACCATCAGAGGTGAAGACACACCTGGGCTTACACATACGTACAGTAGGTAAGTACGATGTCTATTATGATATTCAGTAAATTCTAGAGATGTAAGAGTGTGAATTAGCTATATATTGATTCCTTGAAAGATTAAGATGAGAATCTCATTCATTTCAACTGGTGTCATGATTTTGTCATTCTGAGATGTTTATGAGTTTATGACACATGGGGAAAACTTTGGCAATAAGAGTCGGTACAGATCACTGTGTGTGACACTGTAGAAAATGTTTTTTTGATTTTGACCTGCCCTGTCATTTCTTAAAGCTGGTCATTAGAGTTGATTATGTTTAATCCAGTGACATTCCTTTCATTGCTTACTGGAAGATAAGGATGTTTGAACATACATTTTCTACATTTGTTTTTCATTCATACTGCAAGGGGTGACAATTGAAAAAATAACTCAGTGAATACTTGAGCGAGAAATTGAAAAGCAAACAAAGAAAGTATGCAGAGGTGAAGGGAGGCAAACAGTCGGGGACCTTTATGTTTGAGCAGTGGTGCGTAGGCTAAACAGTCAGCGGTGAGGATAATAATTTGGCTGGTCTGGGAGCAGGTCTATACCCTCCTGGTTAATCAGGATAGGTGGCTTTAGGTCACACCCTGAGAGTAAGGGTGGGAACTTGGCTGATGACTGAAATATGCACGGCATCATGCCCAGAGAACATTTCACATAAGCACAAATACACACCCAAAACACAGGTGCAAAGACAGGTGGGAAACTGTTATTAATGTAATGTAATTTTTTATACAGTATGTTATGTTAAACAATCAGTAAAGGTAATGCTATCATAATTTATGGTCTTTATAGTGTCTATAGCCTACCCAATGTTTTGACTGTATTGATATTGATAATTCTTGGATATGGCTTGGGAGTTTGTTTTTTTTTTTTTTTCAATTGAAAGAGTAGTCCAATGGTCCAAATCCACGCCTTGTGTTACAAGATAATGTCCCAATAAAGATACTGTCAGGGATGATAAAGAATTTGGCATGGCTTCAAAAACGTTGATTTTCTTATGCTTTCTTATTCTGTTTTCCTTCTAGAGTCACCTGATCAACACCACTTGTTAACAATGTCCTACGGCAGTCCTTATTCCCCTACAAAAGGTAAGATATTTTGAGAAATTTGAAAATGTTTTTGATTTGCAAATGTTTGCTCTAGTAGGCCTATCCTGTGTCACAGCTATGAACTAATTGTCTCTGTCTGTCTGTCTTCCTGTTTGTTTCATGTCTAGGTACCACCAGCAGCACAACGGTGAAGAAAAGAACTTTGAATGACAGCAGCTGGATTAAAAAGGGGGATGACTCATTGTAAGAAAATAGATTTCTTTAACAAATACATCATACACATACAGTATCAAGGCCAATGGAAATAATGTGTTTTAATTGTCCAAGGACAAATCAGATCAGAACATTTACCCTAACTGCAACTGTTCTAATGTTACCTGAATATGAGAGGAAAAAAAAAAGATTTATGGAAAAGTGCTTTTCATTTCTGAAGTTGCATTTTTTTTCATTCTGTCTCTACAGTGATACAGAGGACGACTCACAGCCAATGTTAAAGACTGGTTCAGTCAGCAACCTCACTAAGAGGTAAGTTATGTGACAAAATAACTTATCATATTTGTTTTAAAATTAATATTCCCCTCTCTCTCCTCTCACTTGAATATTGATGATAATGAATGATGATTATCAGGCAAATAATAAAATTATCTCTCTCATAAATTCCTTTGCAGATTCGGTGGGAGCCAAGATCTTGACAAAAGGTCAGTGACAGTGACTCATGACTTGCAAATGTTTGTGTGATGTTCAATATGTCAGAATTTTGAGTTAATATATATATATTTTTTCTCAGCAATACGAGTCCCACAAAGACAACAGTCAAAAGTCCACGCTCCAGGTAATCAATGAACAAGTACTGTTTCCACATTCATTATGATACAGAAGACTTATTTCTCCCAGACAAATTTATTCAAATTTAGCAGACACTTCACTTTTGCTAAGACAATCCATGTACATGACGGGTGTGGCATATGAATAGCATCTACTATCTACGATAAGGATCATTGTTCACAATAAAAGGTCAAAATATGCTGTTTTTCTGCATCACCCAATGCCACTGTCGCAAGTGTTTGGTGTGCTGACAATAAAGATGCCACTAGTGAACTGAATGAAACCTGGTTAAGTCCATTGGTTAATTGTCTCACTACAATAAATTCATAATACAAAATGTATATTGAGCCTTTTTCTTCACACGTACAGCCATGCAGCTGTGTGCAACTGTATAAGGCCTAAGCTAAACTACTGGCATTAAAGGTGATATGAAAGTAATTGATTGAAGAATGTCTTGAGGATAACATGAATTTTAATGTGTTTGAAAAATAAAAAAAAATTGATTTATTTATTTTGTTCACATCTTATAGTGTCAAGACATCATCATCATCTACAACAACAACAACAATAAAAACAGAGACTAAAACAACCACACCAAGCAAGCCTCCAACCCCTACCAAGTACATATATATGTATTATATTGTATATGTACATATATGTATTATGTTTGTTTGTTTGGTTTTTGCTTTTGTAAAATGCATGTCGCTTTACCTTCAATGTTTTCTTGTGGATTTCAGGCCGGCAACAAGTCCAGTGAAGACTAGTTTCACTGACAGAGTTTTCAATACCAATAAAACGTAAGTAAAACTCAAGCAAGGAATGAGAATCTCAGAATTAACGCTAAACTCAGGCTTTATGTTCAGTAAGAAGAGGAACTTTTTAATCTCTTTTTTTATTTTCCTCACAGAACTACTCAAAAATACTCATCTCCAACTAAAACAACCACAGTAACCACAACCACTACCAAGGATACTCCGGATGGGTAAGTTACAGTATGTATTTAAGGACAAATCTGGTGTCAATCAACCCATATCTGCTGCTGTGAGAAAATCTGATATAGCGGCGAGGACCAAATAGCTAAACGGCAGATAAAGCTACCTAATGATGGCAAGGAAGTTCACTTTTAGTCCCAGTTTTCTGTGCCTCTATTACTGTAGTTAGTGTCAGATACCAGTTCTCAAATTCAGCCTCTGCTGTACTGATTTTCTTTGCTTCTAGTCCTATCAATGGCACTTGATGAGCTAAAACAATAGCTATGGGCTGATTTACATTGGACTTTTGCTTAAATATGCTTCAAATATGCTTCAAGTACGCTTCAAAAATGTAGGTCTAATACTGAATGTCACACAAAACAATACATCTAAAGTAACATGTGTCCATAATACACCTCTTTCCACAGAAAAACAACCACAGTGATCACAACTTCTAAGGAGACAAATGGGTAAGTTGTCCTTCAAGCAAAAGTGTGGTGCATATCAACCCATTGTTATTCAAGGCCACTGAATGCAGTAAATTCCGTGTGCATATTAGTGGTAGCAACTGGTTCTCAATGTGGTCTATGTTGTACTATTATCTGTGCAGTGCTCATAGCACTGAAATACAGATTTTAAAGGTGCTGCGTGATGTCGAAACATTTAAACAGAAATACATAGTGTCTTTACATCTCATCGGCGAACCTACTGTAATTAGTCAATCATATGTAAATGAAAATGCTCAAGGCTTTACTGCCAGACTGTAAAACTAAACGATTTCAGGGAAAATTATCTAAAAAAAAACTATTGCAAATGATCATTATAAGGCCAAAGCAGGAGAAACCCACATTCCTATTCCATGTTATGTATGTGCAGCTGTCAGATTAAAAAGAAAAAGCCAGACAAAACTATAAAACAGACAATAAAAAGATTGACATACAGTATGCATGTAGTGAGTATTTAAATACTTTGGTTCACCCATGAAGAGCTATTACATTGGGTGGTGTCAGACAGGTATGAGTGGCATGTAGTTCATGGAGACAGCAGGTTTGGGTTGGGCCAGGGTCATGCCTGCTTTTACTGTGGTGTGTGTCTGAGAATGTTTTATGCACTAGTGAATCTCAGCTATTGATTGACACATGAATGATCTTTACATGCCAACTTCAAAAGGTTGTAATGACAAATCCTGTTGAGAACAAAACGTTGAAGCTGATAATATGACAGATGACATACAGTATATAGCACAAGACAGGAATCATTTCTGTGACATTCTGATTGTGACTAGAGCAGCTAAGGACTCCAAGGAGAAATGGTTTCACCTCATGGATGATGTCTTCATTAAAGTGCTCACAGAAAATGTATAATTCAAATTCTTTTATTTTTGCATCAGTGTCAAGACTTCAAGCCCTGCATCACCTGTCAATATCAAGACCAGGTAAGCTAAACTATTCACCTGCCGTTGCAGATAATTAATAATAATACATGAATTAAATAAACAAATCCTGTTTTGACTTGCCATATTTCCCTCATTCAGTGTGGAAAGCACACCTAAATCTCCAGTTCCAACCACAAGGTGAGAGATTACAGGGATCATCTGACGACTGATGCTGTGTTCACAATTGTACAGTAACACACTTCTTTGAGCATGTGCAATCATCTTTGACTACAACACTTATTACAGCTGGACATTTTATTGTAGAGTAGTGTACTCTAATTTTATTGATTGAAAATATCATCCACTTGTAATCTCACACAGTCTGAGTAAAGAATATTTTATATTTACCTTAAAATCTGTTTTATCTTTTTCAGGAGCAGTTTCAAAACTACAACCATTGTGCAGGAATCCCCATCACCCACATGGACAGAAACCAAGTCCACTAGCTACAAAACAAAGTATGTATTGAATAAAACCACTATCTATAATGCATAGCTCATTCATCACCACATAGCTAGCAGTAAACAATGTAAATGTTGTATGTTTATGATGCCATCCCAGATTATGCAATACTTAAAGTGGTTTGTGCAGCTCAGAGAGGTCATAGCCAAGAGAGGAAAATTAGCCATTTGGTTTTAGCAAAAAAAAAAAAAAACACAATCAGACAAAAGACAAAGCTACAGAAGAATTGTCTCTGTGTGTCAGTGCTGCTTTCATTATCTTGTTGCATAAGTGGTTGAATCAACAGAAGAACAGTACTCACATTCTATCGGCCCACTGTGTTCAGAAAACCTTAGAACACATGTTCCGTAACCACTTGTACTTGGCAATACATGCAAAGCAATTCAGCCAGGTGCAGATGCAGACCAATTGACCAGGTTGTTTGTTTGTTTGTTTTTGATTTGCAGCACTTTGGATAATCTTGCAGACACACTGATTGATGTTCCCACCAAAACCTCTGACTCAACTACTATAAAAACTAGTTACAGGTCAGTATCCTTACCAAAAAAAGCAAACCTTACGGTCAAGTCTGTATAAAACCAAATAATAAAACTTTGTGACGATACTTGCATTTCACACATATCTGAGGACACATTCTTTTTTGTTTGCACTGTTTGACAGCACTCGTAAAAGCAGTTATGATTCTCCGAAGAACACTGACGTGGAAAGCATCTCTGGAAGGTTAGAATCCTGCAGAATTCTAAACAGGGCTGGTTAGCTCTAGAGTTTTTGCAGATTTTAATTTTGCCCCGTCTTTTCTAGACACACAAGCTGAAAAATGTAAAACAAATATAAAGAAATGTATTGTGGTGAAATGCACCTCTGAGATCTGACGCCATAGGCAAGTGCCACCTATGCCAGGAACAAGGAGCACACAGAAACCCAACTAGTCTTGAGTAATATTTGGACAACTGTATAACCCAAATCCATTGTTATCTAGCAAAGGTGCTACTAAAATGTTTGAGTGCTATGAAAACCATTTTGGGCCCTCAAACATTGTATATAATATTATAATATAGATTATGATAAAATGTTCTAGGGCCCCTCTATCAGTGACAGGCCCTTAGAAATATCCCTATTAGGACACAAGTTTCAACCCAATGACATTTTTGTTGTTTCTCAGCAATCTTGACAAGCTGGCAGATACTCTCGACCCCTTCTCATCCTCAATTCCTCCACCGCCTCCAATGAAAGCTCCTACCAGGTTAGAACAACAGCATACAATATGTTATTTCAATTCAATTCAATTCAATTTATTTGCTGAGCGCTCAAATACAATACATTGTCTTGTGGCGCTTTACAGACAGTACGGGGAGCACCCGTTATTTCATACTGTTTCTTTACTTCTGTGATAGATTTTCGCTTTTAATCTTACGGCTTTTTCATTTTTCCCAATAGTCCTTTGGACAGCTGGTCTGATTCCCGCAAGTCCTCAACTATAACTGTGAGGGAATCGTATGAGTCTCCTTCTCCAACCTACTCAAAGAGGTCTGTATGCTGCAAGTGGAGTCACTAGAACTAAGAAGAACAACATAACTCAAAATTATATGGTGTTGAATGTAAATGATATCACAGAGCATGAATATAATTTCTGTCACTGTCTTCCTGTAAAAGATAAGTCTGAGTTAAATTAACAGATAGGGAGACAGACAGACAGACAGACAGACAGACAGTAACCTCTCAGCCAATCAGAAAACAGTATTTCATTGCTCCGAGTGACTTTAACAATGGCCCCAAGGGATGAAACTGAGTTTTCCTGTCCTTATATTTTCATATCAGCTGCTCAGTGTACAGTCTGTCTTGTAGCAAATGTTGTACCACATTTTCTTCTTCCTCCCACCGATAGCCCTCAGTCAGATTTACCCTGGATTTATTCTTTATAAATGCAAACCTCACTCAATAGTTTACAAGAACAAATATGACCTCTCCTCCTGTGATCTCTCTCCACAGTACCAGGTACAGCTCCAGCTCTAGCTCTGGAGACCAATTCATTTCTTCCAGCTCATCTCCAAGTCTGCAGTCACTGTCCAAAAGGTACGTGTCTCTGCCTGGGATTGCTGTATGGGGTATAGGAGCCTTGGGTAAAGACTTTAAACAGATTGTCACAGTCAACCAGCCAGCCAAATAGTTATTTATATATACAGTAAATTCAAGATCAGTGAGATTATCAGATTTCAGATTTTATTGGCCATGTATACCTGTACAGTCTTTGCATTCTCAGATGGTTTCTCCTACTGTATCTCCAATCGTGTGTGGGCCAAGACTTTACATTTTATTTGCTGCTGCTACTACTGACAATCGTCTCCCCTTTTTTTCCCTCTTCCAGATCGCTATCTGACAGGAATCTGTGCTCCTTCTGCAACCAGTCCATTGCAGATACCACCAGGATGGTCCTGGAAGAGCTTCACATCCACAGCCATGCTACCTGCTTTAAGGTAACCCGTCTCAGGCAGGCCAGACACACTTATGCAGCCAGAGGTCACTCTGGATTAAACCTACTTTCCCTCCGTGAGAGTAACATGACACAGCTTCTCCATTCAGGCTCTAGCCTGTGGCATCCCTTGTGGAGCGTTACTGTCATAACATTAAGTTTAATATAAAGATGAAACAAGATGTATGTAAAGATAACATTTTACCTCACTATTTTACTACTATAAAGATAAAATTCTACCTTCAAACTTCCAAAAAAGAATTTTACCAGAGCTCTCTCTCTCTATATATCTCTTTCTCTCTCTCTCTCTTTCTCGCTCTCCTTTTTGATTTTAACCAGATGTCTCTCTTTCTCTCTCCTTTACAGTGTTCTGTATGCCACCGTAAACTGGGCAACCTGATAGCCGGTGACAGTCTGTGGGTTTACAGGGATGATATAAACTGTGATGATTGCTACCAGAAGACCAGAGGTAAGTCTTTGGAGCCCCATTGTTTCTTATAAACTATGATGGTGGAATCATACAGTACAAACTCTCACACTATTCAGTATGAACTGTATTCTGCCAGGTGCTTATTACCAAAAAAGTGCTTAGCTCCATGCATTTCAGCCTGCGCAAGCACTTTCTTGGACTTAAGCAGCTGGGAGAATACATTATGTGAGCAATTGCAACTAAATGTGGCCTAACTATTTTTATGATGGTTTGCTTCACTCTGCTGTAAAAATAGTGAATAAACAAATATTCTAATCATGTAACATTTTCAACTGCAAATTTTAAGGTTTGTTCATTCAGAGTGCTCTGTTCTGTTACAGATCGCTGGTTTCATTGAGAATGGGCACTGGATGGACATGAACTCAATCATCATTGTGGATATTACAATTGTGGAAACATTTATGGCATTTAATAATAATCAAATTAGTCTATTAATCTTTCTTGTCTTATTAAAGCGGTGTTCATAAGGTCAATCACTATATTGTTTTACTAGTTTTAATTTATTTCTTTATTTCTCCATGTTACAATAGAAAAGTGATGGAAACAGCTACCCTATTCTTCACTGCTTAGATAACTAATCATAATGCAACTTTTCTGCTTGTCAGTTGATGCTATCTTGTGGTTATCTTCAATAAATGTCTTGTTACTGAAGTGGTATGAACTGTTGAAGATTATTACCTACAATTTTTCCAAACACCAGGGTAAAACTGATGATCAGTTTCATGTCTTAAAGATCATTTTACGAGTCTTTAAATGCTGTGAGGAAAATAGCCTATCGTCTTTGTTTTTCAGCACTCGCGTAACTGCGCAATTACGCAGAAGTAATGCACTTTGAATAGACAAAGCTTATAGCTGTGCTCTCATTGAAACATAACCGTTATAACGTTATGTTAAATCCTGAAATAATATCTGCTACGAAGTAGAAAATTTAAAGTAAGATATTTTAACATTATAATGTTTTCACACGAGAACCACACAATAAAAAACACAATAATTCGACAGCTGTAAAGATGATTATTAATTATAGTACCACCTGCTGCTGATTTTGATTAGGGTAGTCGACCGTGTTGTGATGGTGTGGAGGCGCGTAGCAAAGGCGATTGCACGTTGAGGGAGGAGACTCATTTTCTCTGCTGTTCATTGGAGAGAGGCAGCTCAGTGCGGCGCAAGGCCGGTGGACATAGGTGCAGAGGGAAACTTGCCACCAAAAATCTCAGTAAGGGCGGCGGATGAGTGAGGATCGCAGAGCCTACCTTGTCCTCCATTTTTCAGGGCAAAGTAGTCTGGATTTATACAATAATTCTTTGGAAATAATTTGTTTCAATGGAGGCTGCGGTTCTAAATCCACAGATGATGACGGATGTCAACTGCAACAACAGTGCCATGAACGCTGAGCTAGAGGTGAAAAAGCTGCAAGAGCTCGTTAGGAAATTGGAAATGCAGAACGAGCAGCTACGGACTCGGGCAAATGCAGTAAACGGACGCACAAGCCCTCATATCTTAACGCCCTCGCCGCTTTGCTTACTCGGGAATTCTATTGCTAGCAGTAGCTACTGTATCCCGAGTCCACCACCGACACTGTCGTGCCCGGCATCCTTAGGACTTTACAATGAGGAGCCTTTCCCATACTTCCAGCCACACAACCCCGACGACGCTGCATCTGATGCAGATTATGTGTTTGGCGACAGCACGGAACCTACTGTTTTTGACGAGCTTGAGCTATTGAACCTTGATACCCTGTTACCTTGCGATCAGGATTCAGAGGAAACCTGGTATGGTCATTCTGTCGGTCCTGCTTTGTGCAGATACACACTGGTCCCACTCTTGTATTGGATGGACAATAATGCGTTCGTTGGGTTCATAACAGCACCAGGGCTAACGTTATTATGGCTCCATATACTTAACAAGGCCAAACTAATTCATTACAGAATATTATTCGTTGTTGTTCATTTCGAGCTGTTTGAGAATGTGCCACTAATCAGCGTGTAATCAGACCACACTAGTATTGACACGGGGGCGTGAATGCCATTTTACGCACGGTGTTTTGCAGCGATTTAAGAGGGCTGTCAAATAAGGGGATACATGAAACATGATGCTACTGTATCATCTGGTCGCGTTTTTAAGGGAGGCAGGGAGTAAAAATGTCTGAACCAGATTTGGGTCTGCAGTCCCGAGGTGGAAGGTTGAATATACATCCATACCCGCCCCTTCTATGCCCCGTTGTGTTCCGTGGTCTTTTTTTTTTTTTTTTGCGTGGCTTGCATATTCAGTGTAATTCATCTTATTGTGGCAATCATATGATTTGCACAGGCCAGTGCTATGCAGTGCTATTCTTTGTCAATGCTATTATTGTACTGTTTTGGTGTCCTCATCAGCCATCACTGGCTAGAGAGCTAATGTTTTCGCCGACCTACAACTGTCATCCAATACTCCTCTCCTAAAGGCGAATTCAGTTATTGCAGTCTCCATCCTTGAGTGATCGCTTTGTTACCAAATCCTGCCTTATGTGACTTGTACACAAATACAGTCAATGTAGGCTACTATATACCACCAGTGTGGGGGCGGCTGTCTTTTTTAAAATCGCTAAGCTTTGAAATAATCGCTCTATTTCCATTTGGAACACCAAGTATAAGCCTCGCGTAAGGACAGCTTGTTGAAAAATAATGCACGGAATCTTTATTCAACATTTGACGTGAACACAAACTAAAAACGCACTCTGCATAGAGGCCAACAGTAAAGCAGACAATAACTCTGACAATTAACCAGTGAGCAGGATACATTTGATGCTAGTGGTCGTGCCTTTAAGGGAGACCCTAACATACTGTATAGCCTTTGTTTACATACAGTTTAGCCCCTCATGGATGATTATTGCAGGTGTAGTTAGCCTCATCTGAAGTGGTTAGCGTGTCAGACAAAACGGACCAGGAAGATTAGGCGACAAAGAAGGATGGCTAATTATGATGAGGTTGACTCCAGGTCATGCTGACCTGCCTGGTGAATGCTCTGTCCACCAATGTTATGACCAATAGGTGCTGAATTTGGAAAGTCTCACAGAAGAGTTTTGATCATTCTGTCATCATGCTACCACTTGTTTCCCCCTTTAAACTCTGCTACAGTATGAATGCTATGAATCTCATCCTCTGCTCCTGTTCTTGGCTACTTTCCTATCTTCTTTCTCCTTTTGTAGGTTGTATGTCTCCCCAAAAGCTTGCCTATGGGTAGAGGGGAGCCTAAGCCCACTGCAATGGTGCCGGCAGGTCCTGGACAATCCCAGGCCAGAAGTAGAGGCAGCCAAACGGTCCCTTTGCCATCGCCTAGACTCAGGTAGAGCAATATGGTCGCAACAGTAACAGTGTGGAGTAATGTATGGTATGGGAGTGCAAGTTTTCAACAACAAAGTTGATGACCATTGACTGTGCCACACTGTGCCAATTGATAGAGTGGACACTGGGTGTTTACCTCAAGCTGTCATCTGAATTGCAAAGTTGATGAGTGGGTGGGTGTGTGGTTGTTTTGGTTTCTATTATGCTGATGGGGTGATTGTTTGGATGTTATTAGGAAGAGCACTCTAAGCCTTATACCATGACATAGCCTGATTAGACCATGATAGTCCACAGTCACCTGAAAGGTCAATTAATGAATGAAATGACCCATATTATGTAGTGTATGTTCATTTTTGTCGTGCCAGTTGCGTTTCACATATGCAAAACCATCTTTATGTGAGGTCTCTGTCCAGATCATGTGGTTTTATATTCTTTTATCCACGCAAACCTTTCGTTTGCTCTTTCATTTATACAGTCGGAAATAATGAGTGTAGATAGACATTGTAAATTATAGTGCTGTCTGCTACAGTCATCAGGTCAACAGTCATCAGGTGCAAAGCATTACCACTGGATTGTTTTCAGTAGGCTCACTTTCTCAGTTAGGCAAGGTGTTAAGGGCAGAAGAAGTCAATTATGACTATTAGTAAGCAAAATGGGCAGCTACTCATTTTTAGCCATGTCTAGGGATGCTCTGATCTTTGTGTTGGTCTTTGAGGGTTCAGAGCAATCTGGTCTGCTTGTGGGAAATTGGTAACTGATCCAACGGTACTCTCACTTCCTGTGGGCCGACCCTTTTTCTTCCTGAGGATTAAAAAAGGAAATCTGCCAGCTTGCCCTATTTAGGACTCCAGACTCGTCCAAGTAGTTAAGTAAACACACTTGCACACAAAGACGCTAGCACAAGCCCACTCACAGAGCTGGTGGATAAACAACACAGGCACACATATAGATGAGCAAATAACCAGTCGTTGGCCTCCAAGAAATCCTATTGTCATATGGTTAGGTTGATACTTGGGCTTGTATACTGAAGTCAACTGAAGTCAATTTGACCCAATAGATTACACCCCTCCCCCCTCCCCCCCACACACACACACCAACTGCTCCCAACAGCTCAAAATGCACCACATACAATCAAGGCAATTACAGTAGTAGTAGCCAAGCATAGACAGTAAGCAACATGTACACGGAGCTGTGCGGCTGCGTTTGCGCAGTCTTGCATCACATCTTGCACATTTCTAAGCTCCCTTGCAGCATTTGTAGGGCCTCATTGACTTCCAGTCTGCTTTTAAAGCCCTAATTACTATTCTCATCATGTCTTCCCCTCCCCAGTCGAAAAAAAGGGCAACATATGCCTCTGCCGTTTCCACCCCAATGGTGGGGCTGTGCAGTTAGTGCAACCAGTATTGTGAAGATGATGCTCACCAACGTGCTTTGGGAATGGAATGGAATGGGAGGGGAGGAAGGCAGAGTCATGCGTGTGGAAATGTGAATGACTGTGACAGCTCACTAAGACTCCTGGGAAGGTAGTAACGCATTAATGGGGATTAGCGGCATAAGCACATAATGAGGAGACAGAAACACTCGAGGTTACCTCACACGAACGTCCGTTTTGGACACTCTGGCGATTTGCTCGATAAAGCCGATGTGTATTTATGTCTGGTGACTGACACACATATTTCACCAAACTTAGAGCCCTCTCCGTGGAGCTATTTGCTTTCACTACACTGACCCAGTTGTGTATGTGTTTCTGTTTCACCATGGAGTGGGAGTATAGGAAGACCTCCTGCAGAAAGACATACTCAGGAGCTTGTCAGGATCACAAAAGCCAGGGCAACCAGAGCGGTAACCATGGAAACTGTGTTTATATGAAAGGCCTCGGCGCTTGATGCCAAGTGGCTTATAACTTCGTTGCTATGAAGCATAGCTCTATACGTTTCAAGACCGGCTCAACCATGCACATGTAGGCTACTGTATATGCACGCTATTGTTATTCATATCTCTGTGTGTGTGTGTGTGTGTGTGTGTGTGTGTGTGCGCGTGTGCGTGTCAGTGTTAATCAAATCTAGTGCCCTTTGAAGGACCAATGGATAATTCACTCAATGTTTGGCTAAGCTCTTCAAACATTCATGAATACTTGATGAAGTGTGTGTGTGTGTGTGTGTGTGTGTGTGTGTGTGTGTGTGTGTGTGTGTGTGTGTGCGTGTGCTATTGTGTGTATCTGTGTGTGGATGTACATGTAAAAAGAATGAGATCGAATTGGACACAGTAGCTGGACTTGTGTTGTGTTTGGTTGGATGAATATTTTTCAAGAGTATTATTCCTCAATGTGTATACCGGTAAAGGTGTACACTTCAGTCAGCTTAAAACTCAATACAAGACCTCAACACAACTTAGCAATTACTTGTGTGTGTTTTCACTGTTCAGGAGGCAAAATTTTAGAGGGTGTTTGTGTTTTGCAGACTGGAGGTACACTGGCAGCCTGTGATGGTGTGTGGCCGACTAGTGAAAGGCCTGCATTCAAACAGCACCCCCCCTCCCATACACACACACACACACACACACACACACACACACACACACACACACACACACACACACTCCTCTCCTGGTGCCCTGAATGCCCCCTTTGTCTAGCCTGCTTTAGGGGGGAAACAGATGTGTGCCCAAGCAGCCGGTGACTGGCAGTTTTGTGCCCGCCCGGCTGATGCCACCACTCTGATGCCACCACTCTGCATTGAGCCAGCCCCACACTGAAGAGAGAGACTTCTATCTCTTTCTCTGTGCTCTTACATAAGATCAAGACAAGGCATGTGACCGGCCTAGATTCTCCCAGGACTTTTCAAAGGTCCATTTTAAGATAACAGGATCAGTTAGCCTACCCTTTCCACTGTCATTGGTTGTACAATTTGGCAGTAGGCACTAGGCAGTAATTTCTAAGCACTGATGTGGCTCTTCTATCTAATCCATTACCCACAATGCAGCTCTCTAAGTTCTATTGTACCTTGTTCTATTTTTGTCGCTCCTAAGACACCTGTAAGATTCCCCTTACATAAATATCTTGAGGAGTAAGACTACTTGGGTGTGATGACAACATTTAATCCTCTGTTGAAGTGGCATAGGGCTTTTGTACTTATGTCTAGGCAACATTAAGTACATTAACATTATGGATGAATCCCAGTGCCGCCCTTCCCAGACTTCAAAGAGCTATCTATTAGGCTAATGCTAACTTATAGCTGATAGCCCTTAGCTTTCAAAGAGCTAACTGATAGCTGATTTATGCTACTTAAGTCTTTTAAGAGTTCTGGGCTTGAGGCTTCGGGGGGCATTGGGATTCAGCCAATGAGTTTAGGCTTAAGTATACTGTATTAAGTAATAAGCATACTGTAGAAACTGCATGCAATGTCCAGAGAGAGGGGGCAAGTGGACTAGTATCATTGGAATGGTTATGTTATCCAATTTCATGATTTAAAAAATGTATAGGCTATACATTTTCTGTTGTTTTCTTAACGTAACTTTTGAAATTACTTTCACAAAATATAGATCTTTTCTGGGGATTTAATCAAGGTTTGTTTGGGTAGTATGGCTATTTGTTTCATAGAATGCGTGTGTGTGTGAATATGTGTGTGTGTGTTTGCTGGGATACTTATTTGTGTGATTTGTGTTTCACTGTGGATCTCTCTAATGCGTATTTAAATGCATCTTAAAAAGTTTAACTTTAGTTTTCATCCGTGACCATGGGTGGCCTGAGGCGGATGCTATAAAACAAGCCTGTTGTTTTTTAATTGAAAGACTTAATGTACTGTATGGGTGTAGAATGATTGCCAGCAGCTTGTGACAATTTTGCACCACTTTCCCTCCTGCAACCTCT
Source organism: Sardinella longiceps (assembly GCA_027497455.2). NCBI lineage: Eukaryota > Metazoa > Chordata > Actinopteri > Clupeiformes > Clupeidae > Sardinella > Sardinella longiceps. The sequence continues at coordinate 29,429 of JAODXP020000160.1, forward strand.
TCCTCCTGCTCGCCTTCTTCTTCCTCTTCCTCCTTTTCTTCTTCCTCCTCCTCTTCCTGTTCCTTCTCCTCCTTTTCTTCCTTCCCATCTTCCTCATCCTCCTCTTTCTTTTCATTCTCCTCCTTCTCTTCCTTTTTCTTCCTCCCCATCTACCTCTTCCTTCTCCTCCTTTTCATCCTTCCCATCTTCCTCCTCCTCCTCCTTTTCTTCTTCCTCCTCCTCCTCTTGGTTCTCCCTTCCCATCTTCCTCCTCCTTCTCATTTTCTTCCTCCTCCTCCTCCTCCTCCTCTTGACTCTCCATTTCCTTATTAGTTCACAGGTGGAGAGGCGTGTTCTCCTCTCCTACTTCCCCTGCGTTCCCCCACAGTCGAGTAGCAGGAGTAACCCCGCTCTGCACCTCCTCCCCCTCCTCCTCCAAGTCCTGCTCTACGCCTCCCCCTAGTCTGCCTGCCTCTGAGAGACAAGGTAACATACACACGTGGACACACACACACACACACACACACACACACACACACACACACACACACACACACACACCCACACTCAATCAATCAATCAATCACACACCTACGCTTTGACCTGCGCACACACACACACACACACACACACACACACACACAATCAATCACACACCTACGCTTTGACCTGTACACACACACACACACACACACACACACACACACACACACAAGCACACACACACAATCAATCAATCAATCACACACCTACGCTGTGACCTACGCACACACACACACACACCCAATCACGTGCATATGTCGTCACATCAAGACATACACACAAACTCTGTCTCTCAATCACACACCTACGTTGTCATGGAGACAAATTTATGTGTAATCGATTAAATCCAGAGTTGTAAGTCTCACATAGAGATAGTTGATGAGATTTATGTAAAAGATGATTTTCATTTTTTATTTCATTATTATTATTATTATTATTATTATTATTATTATAATGCAACAATATTGAAAACTCATCAGTTTAATCAACACATGTGTAATCACAATCAAATCCCTCAGCATACATGGATTCCAAAAGTATTCATGGACCTGATTCAAGAGTTTAGACTTCACTTAGAGTGAAATCTCCTCCCTCATTTCTCGATTATTCTTTCTCTCATGTTCTCACTTTTCTCTCTCTTCCTCTTCCTGTCTCTCTCTCTCTCTCTCTCTCTCTCCTCTCTCTCTCTCTTTTTCTCTCTGTGTCCCTCCAGCCTCATTTCTCTCATCCTCTCATCCCTCGCTCTCCCTGACCCCACCCGGGAAGGATCGCTCTCCTCTAGCAGAGAGAACTCCTACCTTCCTCTATCACCCAGCCAATCGCAGTAAGCCCCGCTGAGCTGAGCTGAGCTGAGCTGTGCTCATCGCCATCCCATAACACTCCTCCATCGCTCCATGGCAACCAGCGCCTGGCTGGCGCGCCATATTCCTCCCATGCAGTCATTCGTCATGTCGGGACCAGTGCCTGCTAACGTATGATTCAGCTTGAACAGCTTTGCGCTCTGAAACATAACCCGCGCTGATGGAGAATCTGCCTAGATGTCGATCAGATCAAAATGCTTGCTTATATGCTGCATCCCTATCGGTTTGATCTGTCGTCTGTGCATATCTCCATGGCTTTGAAGCTTTTTTTGGGGGGGATTTGAATTATGTTGCACTGCAATAACGCTCTAAGATTGTTTGAACTGATTTGTTATGAAGGTTGGGTCGAAGTATTGATTTGATGTTTTCGTTTCAATGCTGAATAATTTATGATGTACTGTAGCTAGATGACGGGATTAGCCTTCACATTATTTACCTCAGTGGCATAATATTTAATTGTAAAAGGGGGTGTGTTATTAGGCTATTGATAATCCCTAAAATCAAAAATTCATGTTTATGAAATTTTAACTATGCCATGCTCTATATAACAATTTAATAGCTCTCACTTTTAATGTAAGCACATAAGACATTAGAACATCAAAATCAATTGAAACATGGTTTGGAATTTAAACTATTTTTTTGTTGTTGTTTGCGAAGGCCGCAGTCTTCGGCGGACTGCTTTTAGTCCGCAGTCATCTCTGGACAGTGAATTAAGCACCTCAGAGTTGGAGGATGATTCCATTGCTCTGGGCTACAAGCTTCAAGACCTCACAGATGTCCAGGTGATGGCGAGGCTACAGGAAGAGAGTGAGTCGCCAACACCCCCCCACCCAACACACATACTCTCTCTCTCTCTCTCACACACTCACTCACTCACACACACACACGCACACACATACACACACACACACTCTCTCACTCTCTCTCTCACACACACACACACACACACACACACACACACACACCTCCCTCAGCCCACCCTGCCTCAGCCAACCAGGGAAGGGAAGGGAATGGGGGGGGGGTGTATGAGGAAGCTCCGTTCAGGGCACCAGAATTGGGAGCAACAGGGTATTTATTTCGGGGCTAGTTTCCCAGACATGGATTATCCTCAGTCCTTAGTCCAGGAATGGATTGGGTTTGGTGAAGGGAGTCTTTTTCTCCCCCCTCTCAACAGGGAATTTGGTTTGAGACATAGACTAATCCAGCCTTTTTTCCCTGCAGAAGAGGATAACATTTGTCAAATAGAATTATCTATTTATTTTACCATATTGTACCAGACTGGGGATTCTAGATTTATCCTGTTTGTGATATTCTGCCAGTTGTAGTAGCATGCAGGCATTTTTGGAGATGTTTTTCACAAACTGAAGTTGTTTTATTTTACCATTCCTATACTATAATATACTATACAATATACTAATATCTATATGGGGTTATTTTCCCAACTCAGGTCTTCGCCAAGACTACGCCACCACCACGACATCGGCCTCTGCCAACCGACGCAGCGCCAGCTTCTCTTTTCAGTTTGGCCAGCGAGCAGACTCACACTTGGAGGAGGAGGAGGAGGAGGACGATGACGACGAAGACTACGGGCAGCTGCCTCCTCCACAGCCCAGGCTGACGCGGACGGGGCCCCTGCAGCGAGGGATGCCCCACTCCCACACCTTCACGAGCATCCGAGACTGGAGGAGAAGCACGTCAAGTCCCTCCACCCCCTCCACCCCTCACTACCCCTCGGCCTTCCCCTACCAGCCCCAACCCAGCCCAGCACCCAGCTTCACCCCGGAGCAACAAGGCCCCCGGCCCAGTTCAGGTAAGCACAGCGATGAGGAGAGAGGGCACCCCATCTACAGCGAGTACACAGCTCAGGGCTAGTTCTTGCCTTTATGCTGCCCTAGGCCAGATTTGAGTTTTGCCTCTCTTTTCTAGAAATACTAGTGAAAAACTTGTAATACATTTATTTCGATGCCAACCTGATATTTGGTACCTCAGAGCGACATGTTAATCTACGCCTAGAACGGGCCCTGACACAGCTGGTAGGGTACGAGCAGGCAGGGCCAGACTTGGACCAAAAACTGGCCCAGGCATTTTTAGCCATGCCGGCCTACCTTGATTTTATTCAATAATAACTTCATGGCAAGCTAAAATAATAATGTCATTTGGACACTTGAGATTTAATTGGACTAGCCCAATATTCTATATATTCAAAAAATTACCGATATGAGAGAATTATGACAGCCCTGGCCCAAAAATGACCATTGGCCCACCGGACGGCCAGTCCATGCGTGATAGCAGAGTGGCAGGGGTGAGCTGTAATGTTCCTGTTCCTACATTGCAGTGGGAATGATTACTCCCAGTTGAAGCCCCCCCTCGCCCTAAGCTGTCAAAAAAATGGTGGATCAAATCGGGGACTATTGTAAAGAAGGTTTGGCAAACTACAGTCAGAATCCTGATGATCTGCTGGATTATCAAGGATCACAAATATTGTAAATTAAGGTGTTTTAGGCTAAAGGTATTAAAAACCTATACATACTGTTACTGTACATAGGCTACACACAGCAAGCAAGGCCTTTTTAGTTTTACATTATTGATTTACCGGTAGGTTACATTTTTGTATTAGTGGTATTTAATTAGAAATGTAGCTGCATTGTTTTAAAATCTTCTTAAATGAGTTCCTATCTGACGGACCTACTGTACGTATTTCAGTGTTTATCCACCCTTAAGCTGCGATATTTAATATATTTTTTTTCATGTTTTATTTGTGTTACCACAACCTGTGGATGCTCTGTATGGAACCCAGTCGAGTTTGACAGTAAGTCAAATACTGTTTGGCGTTGTTGTCTGTGTCAGTTTCAACATGTTTGTTGTGAAAATATGTCCTGTTACTGTAAGTCTTTCAAATGTATCATTTACATTTATGACAGCGCTGCTTACCTTTTGCGATGGTTAACTTAAAGGGGCTTATGTAAATTAACACATATGGTACAAACACAAAAATATGACCATGTACTGTATGTGAGACCATGTACTCGTTGAGAGAAAATATAGGTGGCGATACACAGTATGCGACCAATCTTTTTGATTCTGCTTTGGCCACTCCTAAAGCATTCCCTGTCTATCTTCCCCTAAATCACTAAGCTCCCTCTAGTGCAGTAAGCTCTCATTAGCTCGCCTCCTCCTTTTAGAGGTCTGACAAAATGCCAGGCCCCAGATCTTGTGTGGGAGAGGGCTTAAAACAGCAGGAGTCATCATGGCCGTCTTGAGTGGGCCATCACCATGTTGCAATGTTCTACATATTTAGAGGGGCAAAGGTGAAAGCCCCATGACCGCTACAAATATTACATTTTTGTTTGTGGAAAATTGGTTGAATATTGAAACGAAATTCTGTAAAATTGGTTTTTAATTTTTTTTTACATTTTTTTTTTTAATCTGTCATGTTTGCCTGAATTCTGCGTATCTTGTGTGTGTGTTTGTCTGTGTGTGTATGTGTGTGTATATGTGTGTCTTAAAACATGGGAGGGGGAGAAACTGTGTTTTAGCATGCATTTGATGTCAAATATATGTAAATAATTTAGACTCCCATTTCATGCATTTGTGTGTGTGTGTGTGTGTGTGTGTGTGTGTGTGTGTGTGTGTGTGTGTGAGTGTGAGTGTGGGTGGGTGAGTGTGTGGGAAGGCGGGTTAGTGTGTTTTTAGAGTGTGATGTTAGAGTTTTACACTCAATTGAAAAGGAAGGTTCTGCACACTTATATACATGCAAAACAGTCTGTACTATTTATCCAAGCTTTATATAAAACCATACAGACATGTTTTGCATGGATATACGTGTAAGTGTGCAGAGCCTTCCTTTTTAATTGATTCACACATTCCTCTGGTACCTTATGACTGTGAGTGCAGTGTGCCTTCTCCAATCTATATAGCGTTTTACACTCATATTTACTTTATATTTAGAAGGATGATGGGGATAGGGAGACATACTAATGGTGTATGATGTGCCACTTCAGATAAACTGCGGAGGAGTATGCCCAACCTGGTTCGAGCTCCCAGCATGCCGAGTGTGCCAGTTCCAGCAGTCAGTCACGTGGGCTCACCTGCCTCCATCCGGAACAGCCAGAGCTTCGACTCCTCCAGTGGATTGGCCAGATTACAGTCTGCTAGTGAGACCCATGTCTTTCAATCATTGCCTGCATTTCTCAGTCTTGACTGAATGTTTTAATTATTTTTTTCCATTGTAACAAACATCTGTAATAGGCATCTGCTGAAAATGAATACATTATTTTTAAAACTGCAATTGCTGCTACCTTATAAGAACTGCTACTACCTTATAAGAATTAAATTAATGTAGATTTCAGATTGACAGAGATTAAGAGATGAGGTTTTAAGAAGATAAGAGATTGAGTTCCTATTTGAATGTATTCAGCACTTTACGGTTGTGTTTGTCTCAGTTCCTTCACCAGGGCAGCTCCAGAACCGTGTTCAGAGTGTGGGGAACTTCTCGACGTCGTCTCGGCAGCCCCTGAAGGCCACTGCGTACGTCAGCCCCACCATCAAGGGTCCCGCTACCGTGACGACCTCCACCAGTTTACAGTCCCTGAGCAGCAGTGGCATCCCCCTTCCCAGCAAACCTGCCAACAGTCAGACGCCCGGACGCAGTGGCCTCCCTCGCCCGGCCTCCTTCATTGGAACAAGCCCTGCTTCGCGGAGCAAGATTGGCCAACCTGTGCGCAGGTAAGGGAGAGAAATAGATCAAGTGGTGGAGTTAAATATTTTGTGAAAAGTATTATTTCATTTTTTTTGTGACCCTTGAGAGGAAAAATATGATCATTATCTTGAACTGCTCTTTGAAGGGATGAACCTTGATAACATGCTCACCAGTAACCATAAAGCAAACCCACGTGAGTTGTATTACTTTCTGTGCAGTCTGTAGGCACTAGATTGAGTGCAGTTTGTGCCGACCAGTGGGCTATTTTTAGCGACTTTTTTTTTTAGCGACAACATTTTTTTTTTTTTGAAGGACTTGAAACATTTACAGGCTGGTTTCCTGAACAAAGTTTATAACTAGGTCAAGCAGCACTTGCACATTAAAATATTTCCCCCCTACTCGCCTGCTCATTTGATGTGAAATCCTGCTACAGTGGTGTTTTTCCCTCTTTTTCCTTCTCTGTCCAAGAAACCAGTCTAATGTCATAAAGATTTGATGTATGTGGTGGTAGTAGAAGATCAAAAAATGTGTAATAACATCAGCTGTAGACCAGTAGTATAGGCCTACTTAGATTCTCTATTGTTTGTGAATTTTAGCAAGATTATAGACTCAACTCTTTTACTCTTTTCTTTTTCTCTCTCTCAAAGCAGTTTACTGACGCCTCCAAAGAGCATGGCAACCCTCAGTGCCCTGCGGGACGGCAGCTGGAAGGATGGCTGTTACTAGAAATGGGCCGACGTTGTCGGAAAAGGGCACTTCTCAACTCAAAAGTGGTTATCTGGTTACTTGGCGCCGCCCTGCTGGTTGGGGTTGGACACAACACATGATAATGTGATCTTAGAATGTGAATGGAATGACACGAAATGTCCGTGCTGTGGAGGGAGTCCCAGAGTTGGAACTTAGTGCTTCCTTTATAAGGGGGTATTTTTTTGCATTCATGTATTATGCAAAAAAACAAAACAACAACAACAAAAAAACAGTAATAAATAATAAAAAAAGTAATCCTAAAGTTCCCCATGCTCCAATGTCACGTTCTCATCATTCAAGCCCCCAGCTTTGCTATTATGCACTGACCATGACTTAGTCACTAATAATTAAATCACTGCCCTGTAAAGCTTGTTTTTAATCAATCATTTTTGATGCGGTTTTCCTTTATAAAAAAAGGAACTCCAATCATGCTGCTAATCATTAATCAGCTTTTATCATAAGTTGTTTGTAAACAACTGACATTAAGGCTAGATTTTTAAGGAAAAAGAGAGAAAAGTCGTTGCAATGGAACGGCTGGTTTAAGGGGCTGAACTCTGATGTCTGTTCTATTAATATAGGCCTATTCTTTTGTAATGGAAAACTTTAACCAAATTTGACCAGCTTGGAAGTGTTTACAGGTAGAAATTAAAGCAAGTCAATTGCTAACATTTTGATGTTTTTAAACCCCACCAACACACACACCTACACATACTTTTCAAATGATGGAACACGGAGATGAAATGATGAATCTTGTTAATGTTGCACCTATGTTAATGTGTCAATGAAGTGTTTTGGTACTGCACTTTCACTGTTAAATTATTTGTTTCTTAATATTGTTTGTTTAGAATATACACTGTATAAAATTTCACAATTATGACCAATGTAGCACTGAATTAAGGTCCTAACAGGTTTTGATGTGTCCAACAGGCATTAAATTATATTCGCAACTGCACTTAAAAATACAGGTATTACTTTTTTTTTGTTTATTTGTTTGTATTTTTAAGCACTGTCATTGAAAGAAATATGTGTGTTTCGTTAAAAATAAAGGCTTTTTAAACTTCAAACTAGCCTACCTTAGTCGTTCATGGGTGATTCAAGCCTAGGTTTCAGGCTTTGGAAATGTTAGGCCAATCTCAAAGACTTAGCTTTCTTGTATAACCTCGGAGCAGCTGGCAGTACCTCATCCACGCAGAGTTCGACTGTCTTGTGAGGAGCAGTTTCTGTTCATTGAATTGTTTCCTGTCTCGGACGGCACAAGCCAGTAAAAAGCTTGCTTCCCATACCGGGAGTCGAACCCGGGCCGCCTGGGTGAAAACCAGGAATCCTAACCGCTAGACCATATGGGAGTGTAAAAACGTTATCCGAAATATACAATTTCTATGTCAAAATCATATATATGGTAGCTAAAAAAATCTATTGAAAAAAATCAATCGAAACAGCTGGACTTACTCCACATCAGTATTTATGTAATTACCAGTAGGCCTACAATGGTATCAAAAACGTATTAAATGCACATGCCGATTTACGGCGTTGTACAGTGACGTCATTTTAAAGCGACAACCATCCTAGGTCTCTATGGCCAAAAGGCTGTCTCGTTTCTTCACATGTTTGAGATATTCTTGCGAATAAGACCATTTTTTAGAGGGCCAAGACAATATAATATAATATGTAAGTAATCGTACTCACGGTAAGGGACGTTGGTAAACCACCACGATCCTATTCACAGTAGTTTTTGTTACATTAATCTTAGTTGTTAGCTTATTTTCAATAGGCTATCTTTATGTTTTAACGTTAGCTTATCGCTTCGAATATAGTTGGGGATATTGACGTTTTATATTGTTAACAGGCTTCTGTTTCACATAAGTCAATGTTTATTGTATTCTTGTCTGTGGTGGCATTTGCAGGGCTGACTATTGGAAGTCACAGCCCAAGAAATTCTGTCAATACTGCAAGTGTTGGATAGCTGACAACAAACCGGTGAGTGCTTCTTTCAGTTGGTTTGGGTAAAAGTAACGTAACGTTAGATGTTTTTTCCATGTCATTGGTCCTTTAAATAACACTGTAACGTTATTGGCTTCTGCAGAGCGTTGAATTTCACGAAAGGGGGAAGAATCACAAGCAAAATGTGGCTGCAAAAATCGAAGAGGTGAGGTATTTTTTTATGTTAAAGCTTCTTTTGTTCACTATTCTTCATTCAAAGTAAACATATCGTAACTTATGCAGAAGTTGGTACTAGGAACTCAGAAAACAGTACGCTGATTGAAGTCAGGTTTTGTGTTTTGAATGATTTTACACATAAATATCAGCAGGTGGTGCTATATTCAGCAGAAAATGATGTGGTCACTGAGATAAAAGTAAACCCAATTTGACGTGCCATCTGTACTGAGTTTGTGCAGAGATAAGAGTTTGGCATGATATATCCGACCAACCTTATTGGTGCGTGACACCCCGTGCCCACCCTCCACCTCCCTGTGCTGTGTTGATACAGATTAAAAAGAAGAGTATTGACAAAGCAAAGAAGGAGGATAAGATGTCAAAGGAGTTTGCAGCCATGGAGGACGCAGCTCTTAAAGCATATGAAGAGGATATGAAAAGACTTCAGGCTGAATCAGGTAATGCCAGAGAAAGCCTAAAAACAACTATGATGATCTGTACCTTGAATTTGCCTTGATTGCTCTGTAATCTTGGATGCATATATAGTGCATTGCAGAAAGTCAGTACATACGAGATAATGAAACATAAATGGATAATTTCTGGGAAATGTTTTACCTGTTTGCCTATACAGGTAGCACTGAAAGTGAACCACAGCCTAAAGCTCAACCTCAACAGCAAGCAAAGAAGGAGAGGAAGAAGCCCAGTCCAGCAAGCAGCAGTAACAGTAACAGTAACAGTGAATCAGACGCTTGGGTCGAAGGCTTTACTGATGATGGACTTCTATATTACTACAACACAGTAACAGGAGGTAAGGACCATATTATAAAGTATATTTTCTGTCAAATATTCTCTACATTCTCTCCATCATCCATATCCCTTTATTTTCACATGCAATGCATAAACCAGAAGCTTGTTGGTACAACATGGCAGTCAATTGTTTTTAAGTCTTAGCAGAGACTCTACAGAGTCCTTGTTGGTATTGTTTATATAATGTATTGTATCTAATTTGTTACCACTGATTGCTAATATTGTTGTAAATGTCATGACTTTTTACAATTGTTTGCTTGGATTTGCAATGTAGTATCAATTATTTCTTATGTATGTGTGTGCAGAGTCCCAATGGGACAAGCCAGAGGGGCTGCAAAGTCAGACGGAGTCCTCAGCACAAGCTGTTGAACAGAGTGAGGTAGATATTACATCAGTAGGACGGCAACTATGAATATGATGGTTGTTAAAAGTTACATTTGTTAAAAGTCAAATTCGTTTGGTGATGGATTGATAAAATTCTGAACATATAAATATTGATTATGAAATTAAAGTGATAGTTCGGCATCATTTAATCATAGCCCTGTTGTACAAGCTTGCGAGCAGAGTGAAAGCGAGCAGAGTGAAAGAATTTGGAACAGCGTAGACTAAAACATGAAGGCAAACGTTGAGTCAACGGCACCAAAATCAAATTCAAAATCGAAAGTAAGTTTAGTGGTGCCTTGGACTGAATGTAAACTGCTTGTTCACATTTGTGTTCACAATTGCTCTGTTCTGTTCCAAATTCCATCATTCTCCCTTTAGCTCTCTACAGCAGTCAGCAAGCTTAAATGACGCCAAACTCAATTTAAGTTAGTCCTATATATCAGTAAGACAGCTAGTCTTCCAGTCAACCATATGGCTGTGGAATACGGTTGTTCTGTTTCATAATGCTTTCTCCACATGCAGTCTGGATCCCCATGGATGGAAGCTGTGAGCCCAGATGGCTACACCTACTATTACAACACAGAAACTGGTGGTAAGTATAGCTACTGTGTGATCTGTTTTGACTGACAGTTTGCTAGCTGAAAATATATGGTGCTGCTTCATGGCCAAAAGGCGACTTCTGTCTCCTTTCCTCACATGTCTGAGCTATTCTTGTGTTGTGAATAAGACATTAAAAAAAAAAAAAAAAAAATACAACCAGTACAATTGAACATGCAAGTAATCGTACAGGCGGGAAAGGATGTTGGTAAACCACAGTGATCACATGGCAGTCTTAAGTCCAGTGCAATACAACACAGCGATTGAGTATGGGTCATCATGATTGCTGTGAGTGACAGCGGTAAGCCTAGTACCAACACATAAATTTGTTGCCCTGTGTTTGTCTCTCTGGTGCTTAAGAGTCAAGCTGGGTGAAGCCTGAGGGATACCCATCTGAAGGTAACAGCTCGGCATCCAAGGAGGACGACGACCCGTCTCCCCCAAAACCTGAGCCCTTGTCAGAGGAAGATAGCAGCTCAAGCGGAGAGAAGGAAAAACCGGTGGAAGCTGAGGAGCCTAAACAACCAAAAATTCCTAAAATCAGTTTCAGGGTGAGACTCAAATTAAGACATTGCTTATGCTTGGTACTAATCTCAAAACAACTAGCGTGTTCATTTCTTTTTTTTAGTCTTCATTTATTTAAATTCTGTAATTGCAACTGATGTCACTGTTTAGTTGATTCTGACAAAAATATTCCTCTCCTCAGAAAAAGAAAGAGGAGAAGTCTGAGCCATCTGAAAAAGAGGATGAGGAGAAGGAGGTCGAAGGTCAAGGGGATGAAAGTTCCGGAGACTCTTCAAAACCCGAGGCTGCTAAGGAAGAAGAAGTAGTGGAAGAAACGCCCGCTAAGAAACCCCGGATTAATCCGTATGGAATATGGGAACAAATCCAAGAGGAGGAGGATCCATAGTGAGTGACACATACACTAGTGACAGGAAATCAACTTTTATTTTAAATTAAAATTATTTTAACAGGAAAGAGTTGCACACTAGTTGCACATTTGAGAACATTGGCCTTGTTCGCTCAGGATGCATCACATCCTAGCCAATCAGCAAACTTTAAAAATGCAGTGCGAGAATACGTTAGGCTATCAGTCAAGGCCTGATCCAATCTTTATAACTTTAAACAGCTCCATCAAGCAATGGTTTCTCAATAGCCGGTATCCCAGACCCTCATACAAAGCGAAGCTAAGACTTGTTATGGCTTGTTATGACCAGGCTAGTTGCACACTATTTATTATTTACAGGGGTTAAAGTAGGGGGGGGACGTGGGCGTACGCAGTACCGGCACCTCAGCTAAATGAACATTATCACCCCATTCTTCTTCTATACATTTTTCTTTATTTGTACCGACACAAAATATGAGAGTTCCCCCTCCTGCCAAATCCCACTTTAACCACTGATTATTTACTGCCCGCATTTGCTTTGCTACATGTGGTCAGACATGTAGCAAAGTGGACAGTTGACATCTGCATTTATTTTATCACTCTTATTTGGAAGTGGTAGCACTGTTGCATTAACACCTACTTTCTTTACTTCCTCCCAACAGTGAGAATGTGGACCTGCAGTTACCTCAGGTGGACACAGGGGACGCTGCAGCACCCCCTACAGAGCTGCCCCCAGAGCCTAAGCCCAAATTCAAGGAGCGCACCATCACTTCCCTGGGGGACGAGGGGGGCACCAGCGCTACTTTCCGCAAGAGGAAGATGGAGAATGGCAAATCGAGAAGCCTCCGAAAGAGGGGGAAGGACGACTAGGAGTTTCAAGCTGGCTATTGTTATATAGGACTCATAAGGGACGGCTCAGGAAATCAGCAGGCTGACACACATATATATATATATTTTCGCCCACTTGGCAAAACTGGAGTCATGCATATTAATGTGTGAACTTTGTAGTGCTGCCTAAAACATGCGTTTTGCTGAATTGTAGTTGCTAACCGTGGATCGAGGGTTAAACATTTTTGCAAGAAATGACTTCCCCATCACCAGTGTCCGCATATACAAAAACTAATAGCATATAAGAACACATTCTTTTAAAGGTGTTGGTCTCCTGTAGATACAGATGTTTCCTTGATTTTGTTTTTCTTTATTCTAAAATTCCCTACACATTTAATTATGAGATTTTTATATTGATATTTTTTTAAATTCGTTGCTGGTTGGCATCAACCCCTTACCCTGAAATATTCATTTAGAACAGTATGTCATTAGTGTATTTATGTGAAGGTATTTTTCTATGATCATCTTGAAAAGTGACATTAGTGATTCATGTTGTCAAAGTAAAAACTCATTTTGCGCATAAAAAATGCCACCATTGAAAAGCCTTTGTAATTTGTATTTAGGCTCATCTGTAATTTAAAGGGACACTATGCTGTTTCTGCTGTAAAATTAGTGAACTAGCTACACAATGGACATTCAAAACCATGTCATGTCAGGTTTTTATTTATTTATTTATTTATTTTCATTTCATTTTGAGGTGGTTTCCAACCCCCCACCCAGGACTACACAGTGCATATCCTGGATGACTGGTGGGAGTAAAACTTTATTTACCCATCTTTCATATGACCTCATCTCCAAATTAATTTCCAAAAGTATACCTCAAACAGTAGTGAAAAGTTGCATAGTATCCCTTTAAAAACTTATTGGAGTTGCACAGTTGAAACACAGTTCAAAACACAACATACCAGAGATGACAAGCAGTCAGTACTGTAATTGGGTAGCTGGCACCCTTCTGTGGGCAGCTGTCTTACATTACCTCTGTGTCAAAGAGATACTGTTGCCATTACAGGTTGCGAGGTCTTTCAACAGCATGTCAGTGTAAGATAGGCTTAGAGCCTGTTTCCATGCGTATGCGCCCATTTGAGTTCTCAGATACATTAGGCCACACCCTGCCACTATATTTTATTTTGGACTCGATTTTTATTTATCACACACTTTGTTTAACGTCATCTCTACACTGAGCCAGAACTCATTTATAACTGTTAACCTTTGAATGGCAGACTTCCTGGTCTGTGAATAACATCCTGGCAACATCATGCTCATGCAGTCAGTTGTACCAAACCTGGGCATCAAGTCTGTTTAGGGAAGCACAGGACTGTAAATTCATTTCTCATTCTCTTGTATGAGCCCTGTCACTTCACATCAGATCCTGGGTCAGTGTTTCTCTTCCGTCATTTCCTGATCCAGTAACATCTTTTCTCCATCTGTTCTGTCACGTCATCATATCAGTCTTGCATTGTTAGGAGTTAAGAGGCGGCGCAATTACAGTCTGATCCTGGGTCAGTCTGAATCCGTAAGCGCCGCCTTTTAGGAAAGAGTTCATGCTTTCACACACCAATGTGTGGCGCAGCACCACTGTATCAACTCCAGACACCCCAGATGAAGATAGAAGTGAATCGTTTCAAGTGCTTCTTATGGCTTTAAAATCGAAGACTGAAGAACAATAGATACAGGTCTATATTTATTATGACAGCTCAGGGAGTGTGTGATCGAAAACTGCCCACTGCTCACTGCACACACTTTGCATACATCCCAATGGCCGACCGACCATGACACCGCAACATTTGATTCCCCCACCAGCACCAGGGGAGCCCCACAAATTGCTACCTGGTCTGTGGAGAAACACTCTAACGTCTGTCTTCCATTGGTCCGGTGACATCATCATACATGCAAGGCTGCAACCTTTGCTCAATAACAGTAAGTTCCTGGATCAGTTTACTCCTCTGTCTTCTGTGGATCAGGGTGGCTGTTCTCCACCAGCTCCAGCAGGGCCTCGTAATCGCTGTGTTCCAGCAACGCTGTGATCAGGTCCTCCAGGTGTTCTCCACCCTGCATGAACTCCTGCAGAACAAAAAGACGGTCAATAACACATACTTAAAGTACTGTCTTAAGCTCTATACATGTTTAGGATAGCGGCTGCATAAAAGTGGCTACAGATTAATAAAATAAAGATCTGTGACGAGGCGAGCTGCGACGTTCTGAAAACCAGTGGCATTCTAAAATTCTGCCCATTCCCTAATCTTGGGAGCCGGAGTCCATTATCCCACTCATCACTGGGTTGCAACTCATGCATATAGAGGTAAGTAGAATACACGGCTTGGCCACTAACCTTGATATCTCGAGCCATGTAACCAATACGGTGGTCAGTCACTCGGTCCTGACTGAAGTTGTAGCTGCGGATCCTTTCGGCCTGGGCACGAGTGCCCACCTAATCGAGTGGGGAAAAAAAAAAAAAAACAGCAGCAGTGCAGTTTTGTTTTTGTTTGTGTATTTGTTGGTGTGAGCTGTACAATGGTGGTTTGTACCTGTTGCTTGCGCGCCATGTCTCTCTCTTCAGTCTGTTTGCCCTGGATGTTTTGGTATAAACGAGCCTTGAGCACCCGCATGGCTGTATCTCTGTTTTGGATCTGGGAACGGGATTGCTGACACTCAGCTACTGTGCCTGATAATGCAGAAACATAGCATAGACTCTGTTGTCATTCTATCAAAGAAAAAAACTACAGTCACTGGTGCTAAATTATCCCTGGGGATACTTGTATCAATTCTACGGTGTAAGCAAAAATAAATAAACATGTGAAAATGGGTTCTCGAGTTATACCAAATTATCTTCAGGTACACACTACATGTGAAAAATATAAATAACGTTTTGCACCATACACCTATAATATGCAGAAATAATAAATGTTATTGCAACAGTAGGACATGCAATGGTGCATGGAGTAGACAGTAGGACGTACAGTACTCTGTCTGAGGTACGACAGCTACTTGTTTGGGAGCCGTGATTATACAGTATCTCTCCAATATTAGATTCCATTTACTCATTATTCAAACGTATTGTGTCTCTTACAAAATTATTTATTTGATTAAGCACTACTGACTAATGATCGAAAAGAAGGAGAGCTAGGACTGATGGGCTATTCTTACCTGTGGGAAGGTGGACAATCCGAACGGCACTGTCTGTCGTGTTCACACTTTGACCGCCAGGCCCTTTTGATCTGAAAGTGTCTATCCTCAGATCTTTGGGGTCGACCTCAATGTCCACCTAAGGAACAAAGTTGGAACACAAGTTTAACTAATGCATTGTTTTAACGGTACAGAAACATCTCAAAACAAAATAATCTATGTGACAGGAGTTGGCCCACTTTCCTGGAATCTGGTGTCATTCACTCTATAGCACTGAGTGCCGTCTCTAGTAATAAGGACAAGAAAATTTGATACACCGGAACAGCAGCAACGTAAACTGAACAGGGTATAGCAACTTTAAACTGAACGTGAGTTACTGTGCCTTGTTCACTTAGGTCTTTGGTATTTGGTATAGTCTTTGGTATTCACCTAGGTCTTTGGTATTTTTTTTGGCCTCAAAGGTGCTTTTCAGGCAGTGCTGCACTACTCCCCAAATCTAGGGTCAGGATGAGGGTTAGGGTTAGGATAAAGTGTTAAAGTAATGCCTTTTTTGGGGGCAAAAAATACCATAAAGCTGGTTCAGTATTTGGTTTACGCTGCATCAAATGTTCTTGTTCTTTTTCCTACCAAAAGCACTTGGTGACCTTAAACAGAACGATGCACTGATTCACTTCACACTAGATTTCTTCTTCAAGTCTCTGAGGGTTTTAAGCCACCCGCAAACAGGTTCCAACAGAATTGCGGAGCACTTTCGTATTCGCCTATTTCGCAACGAACCTAGCACATCAGCCTGTGGAATCAACAGTGGACGTCAATGGATGTTGGGCGCTGGTGTGCGGGGTTTCATTTAAAACAATGGAATAGAATGTTGGTAGCGGAGTGCAGAGCACTTTGTCAGAGCCGGTGTGTGGACAGCTTTAGGGTGGGTATTAAGATCCAACCTAACCATTACTGTGTGTCTGTTGAAAAGTATAGCTACCTCGTCGGGCTGAGGCAGCACTATGACGGTCATGGTCCCTGTGTGGATGCGCTGCATGCGGGAGGACAGGCCCACCTCTGGGATCCTCTGCACCCTGTGCGTACCCCCCTCAAACTTCAGCCATCTGTAAACAGCATCGCCAGACACTCTGACCGCTGCATGGTGTAGCCCACCTACGAGATGAACCACAACACACTGACTGTCACACAGAACCTGATCTGAAATCAAATTTAGACTGTAATTGGCACACTATCAGAGAAAAATTATATTTTGCACAGACACCGATAAAATATTTGATCATAATCGCATCTTCAGCTGACATAGTCAGTTAACCCAGTTTTGGGACACATACCATTAGCAATTTCCAATGTAAAGAAATGGATCCTCAATTCAGTTTTTTTAAAAATATTAATTTGTTTAGGAAGTGACATTGATAATCACATTTGTGCAAATGTTAAACAAGCTCTATGTCTGTGTGTGTGTGTGTGTGTGTGTGTGTGTGTGTGTGTGTGTGTGTGTGTGTGTGTGTGTGTGAGAGAGAGAGAGAGAGAGAGAGAGAGAGAGAGAGATTATACCATAGTCTGCAGGACTGTAGTTAAGAACATCAAAGTCCCAATTCTTGTAGTTGGCAAAACCTTCATACATGTCGAAGATCTCTCGGGTAAACTGTTGGCATATATCACCTGTTAAAAACGACAGTCTGTCATAATTAATAAAAGGAAAATCCCACAATTGTATTTTTTTTATTTTTAAAATATAATCCCATTAAGTAGTATTTCAATCACCTCCTGTTGTCCTGCCAGATGCAACTTCTAAAATAACATTGCTGTCGTCATGTACATCTACTGGCACCAGAGTCTGGATCAACTGGATGAATTCAATAGATGAATTGTTAAAGTTAGTAATGACTAAAGTTAGAAAAATTGATAACTATGCTACATGACAAATTAATAATACAACAGAAAAAGAAAACCCTTTCTCACTTCTTTATTCAAGTCCTGAAGTTTTCTGGTGAGTTCAACGTGTTCTTCTCTAAGCAGCTCAATCATTTGCTCATCTTGATTAAGACCCTCTGTACCTGTCAAAATTGACATAGATGGACAAAAATACTTTTTTTGATGCCCACATAGTGCCGTATCTCTGTATACCCAGAGCCGTATATAGAGATACGGCTCTGTGTATACCAAGCCCATGGCGACACCTTGCGGTGAATGTTTCACTCTCAAATAGCCTGCTGTTCAAGGATGCATATTCATTCAACTTTCTACGTACTTTGAAGAAGGGACTCCACTTCTTGTAGTTCTTTGGCTGCGTCTTCAGTGCACATGAACGCATTTACCACTGGTAGCAGTTCCACTCGTCTTTGGTGACAGTGTCGCCTTTCAGAGTCACTTAGATTTGCGTTTTGTAACGTGCGGGTGACAACTTTGTATTCCTCCCCAAGTCTGCGTATGTATTTTTGTACTGATTCATTCGTAAGCAAATCTACTGTAATAGTATGACTGTTTCTAACAGACTGCAGTCTGTGATTTTGTAACGCTAATTTAGAGAAGCGTTTAACCTGGATTCCACTCAATTTCTTGACAGCGACTTGGCGGTGGCATAGCGGTAAACAGAATCTCCAAAACATATAGCCCATTTCAATATCATTAGGAGTGTCCAATGCCTACAGCCTGAGAATAAACTGCCTGAAATATCGTAACGTTATGATCATACTAGACGGCTTTTGCCTAACGTAGCCTATAACGTTACCTTACTGAAGGTTATGCCTCTTGAACTTGAGGTTAGCCCCTGATAAAAATATAAAAAGCCACGGTTACTGATTTCTATGTATCCAACGTCCAGATAGCATTCTACAAAGGACACGGGCTAACGTGCGCTTGGTGCTCTCTGAAATGTCTCCAGACTATGTAAATGAAAACAAGTCTGGGAATCTGACATCTTCTGCACGTTGTGCCGATGAAAGCTCAATTACGGCCATTTTCAGGAAGTAAGGCTCACTACTTAGAATTCTGGGAAATGTAGTTGCGTTGGGGTACAGTGGTAGCCCATCAGACTGTAATTGTTTTTTATATATATATAGGCCTAAATAATTGGGAAAATCACCAATCTACGGGTTTCGCTCTGTGTGAACATGAAACTCCTTCCCACTTTGTTTCATCTGCCTGGGATGACCAACCAAAACCCCTATCTAGGCTACTTGCTCTGTCTGGCATTTTGATAGACTACATTTTAATTTCATCTCAGAGAAGTGGAAGATAGGTCTGAAATATTCATACTAAACTCAATGACTGTCTACGCCATAATGTTTGACCTACGCCCAAAATAGTGGGGCTGTTTAGCATAATAATTGTGCACAACATTTCAGGATTTGTTCTTGATGGCATAAGCACCTGTTTTTACCAGGCATAGAAATATCATGTGACCTCTAGCTGACCCCAAAGCTCAAACGGAGAATGGCTCCACATCTTAAATCAAAGCTTTATTATCATCAAGAACAAACACTGAAATGTTCATGCTTCTTTCATTTTGTGTAAAATTCTTATGATCATGAAGATGATGAAGAGCTTAACAGCCCTAAGAACACTTCTATAGGCCTACAGGAATGAACACTAAAAGTCTCTTTAAATAATTGTAACTGATTTTCTTGTAGGCTAATTCTCGCTAATAAATCATTTGTGAACAATAAGGGGTAACACTTTATTTGAAGGTACCCTCATAAGACTGACATGGCACTGTCATTAACTATGACATGACGTCAAGAATCTGTCATAAACTTTATAAACCTGTCATGACTTCTGACATACCCTAAGCCTAACCTTAACCCCAACCCTAACCATGACAAAGACCGCGTGACACTTAATAACAGAAGTCATGACCGGTGTATGAATCTGTTTATGACAGATTCATGACAACGTCATGTCATAGTTAATGACAGTGTCATGTCAGTCTTATGACAGTACATTCAAATAAAGTGTAACCCAATAAGGCTATATAGGGGGACCCAAGAGAGCACTCACTCACCCTGTAATGAATCATTTAACCATCAATGTGACTAAGCCGGAATCTTTGTCTAAATAACCTTGTAATTGTAAATCACAACTTTAATCACTTGAGCATGATGGATCACCCGATACAGAATGAGTGAAGGGCAAACTGACAATAAGGAACAGGGAAAAGTCTGGAAGGCATGGTCTTATTTGACCAAGCATATAACCTTGCAGGAACTAGTTTGCTTTGAGTGAGTCAAAGGGAAATATTTTCCAAGATCCAAAAAGGCTTGACTTGGGGAGGAAAGGAGTAAAGAGTCCAAGCAGGAAATCTATGTATTATTATATTTTGTTTCAATGTCCGTTCGCCCCTCAGAGATGTATGGTAACGAAGTACTGTTGAACTACTTAAGTAGATTTCTTAAGTACTAAAATGCAGTTGTACTTTACTGGAGTATTTTTTTCCTTTCTTTTTTTTAACTTTACTTCACTACATATTTTTGATGAATTTAGTACTTTTACTCCAAAACATCTATCATGTGCTGAATCGTTACTCGTTACTTTTAGAAAAATGTTATAAGTCATATAACATCAATTTGCAGATGAGATGGCTCTGTCACCTGTTTCCATTATCATTATTGGGCGATTCAAGTGACCAAGTGGTAGCCTACCTAAAGAGACCTCAAGATCCCCTTCAGCCTTTCGCAGTGCTGCATGCATTCATTTGGGAACGCTTAGCATGGGTCAGTCTACTGCTCCATTTCGAGACCTAAATTGGTCTCCTACTACAATCATGTTCAAAATATTTTGCTGCTATCAGCTGTCTCTATCTTTCAAAAGCGTCTCCTATACATATCCTTGTTTTATCTCTCACTTTCTCAAGGTTCAAGGTTCAAGGAATTTATTTTGTCACATACATTGAAATATTGAAATATTTGCAATACATCACAATGTATTTCGGAAGCATAATGAGGCCTTGACAATGAAACACCATAAACACCACTTGAAATGACAACATAAACACTACTATGTTACTACTTACAATGCAAATATTCTAATATAGCTGGACTTCAACTGTCAGTGACAAACTGCACTGTATAGCCTATAGCTATTAAAATAATACATTCTGATTCCAATTAATTCACAGGCATCTTGCAAATGTAAATTCACAAAGATCATGCGTAGGGGGGCCTAAGAGAGCACTCACTCACCCTGTAATGAATCATTTAACCATCAGTGTGAAGCTGGCATCTCTGACATCTCTGTAAATAGCCTTATAATTGTAAATCACAACTTTAATCACTTGGGCATGATATCATTGTTTAAAATGAACATGATTCCTCCCTGTTTGGTGACATAGCAGGGCCATTTTATGATTATTTGGAATATTACACACTTCTTTAATCTTAAAGTCTATTCTCACCACTGTATATTGATTGTGTGTAGCCTATTGGTCTCTAAAGCGGCGTCTTCTTTACAACATGAGCATGACTACACAGCTGCCTATAATAAAACTTACAAATCGACCAAATCGACTTTTATTTGGCCACTCACAAAAACAAATTAGTCATATCTACACCGTAGTCATTCCCTTTTCCTTTTGTTTAAAAATTGCACCAACGCAACACTGCTTGCACGAGAGAGAGAGAGAGAGAGAGAGAGAGAGAGAGAGAGAGAGAGGGATGGGCATTCCGTCGTTGTATTTTGAAAGCAACGCGGCGACTCGATGATCATGAAACAGACCCTCCAGTCTGTATGGTTACCTCTTCTCATCCCGAGTAATTTCTTAGGTTGTTTACTACCAGGCCATATGGTCAACATGGAACCTCGTACATCAAGATTTATTCAGCCTTATCTGACCCCGTCTAGAGGATTTATCTCGATCATCATAGCCATTATGGTAGTGACGCAAATTGTATGCTGTGCGATAGTTGGACTGCACCTAACAGGCCATTTTCAGGTAAGTGTCCGACGATCCAAAGTTTTTTTTCCACAAATTTTGAATTCTGTTTACCTCTTCGTCAATTGATAGGCCAAATGGACTTTAATCAAGGAATATCCAAATGGCATGTCTGTTTTTCGAATAAATAGCCTAACTTCAGAAAAGTTTGTTTTGAGGACGAGTTTCTGTCGTTGTTAAATGACAGATTCCGAGATTTGAAACGAGTAAAATGTTTTTAAAAGATTTTATGTTGGTCAGTGGAAATGTATGAAACACAGATTCCTGTAGTATTGCGTTATTCACACTTTGCATATGCTACAGACCTACATCTGCGGTTACTTTGATGTGGAGAATGATTCAGGAAAGACGTTGCACGCTAGGTCTGGGCATCGCGTCAAACAGCTGGACACTGCGTATAGCTTTATGATGTTCTTCGCCACCCACTCACTCTAAAGGACACCATCCAGGTGTTCAAGGTGTTAGTTTTCCCTAGTTACCTTTGTTGTGGTACTTCTTACAAGGAGCCAGTTTTCCAAAGAAAAATAAATGATGCCCTAGTCAAGATGATGTCATTTTACGCTTGATGCTAGATGGGTTAATGTCTTTCAAGAACATCTGTTTTGACCATATCAGTTTTTGAAAACCATTAAAATATTAACTGAAGTAAACACCGACACACACTATGTTGCGAATTGCCAAAGGTCATTTTGAAGAGAAAATACATATTAGTAGGCCAAGCCTAACCCCTTGACCTTTCTCTCTCTCCCTGCAGGCACATGGGGTAGAAAAGCGCTTGGCTATGGAAGAGACTCTCATAAAACCCCAACAGAAGCCTGAGTCCAGGATTCATAAAAGGCAAAGGCACAGGACACCAGTGGCTCATCTACCCATCAAACCCCTAAGTTCCAATGGCCAGAGTGAGTGAGTGTGCATGCTTCTTAATGAGGAGAGGAAGTGTTGTGGCTCTGTGGTCTGTGACACTTGTGATGAATATTGCTTAGCCTGTTACATTCCTGAGCTTCTTCTCACACATACATTTTCCAGGCTTACTGATAGTCATGACTGAGGTCATTTGGTATTTGATTGTGTTATGCATGGTATTGGCTTAATAGTGACAATTGGTCATGTTTCGGTCTGTTCTCTGTTGTTATTAGCTTATTATTATTATTATTATTTTTAATGAACACACTGGGCATTTGACAGTTAAAACATATATTAGGGCTATGAGAAATTTTGAGTTAGAAATGAGGTTATAAGGTTAAAAGTTGGTGATAAGTACCTAAAGAGATCTATATGACCAATGAGGATTTGCATGTAGTAAAGTGCCTAAGTGGACTGCTCTGTGCCATGTAACAAGGACATATTTTTTATTTAGGAGAAGTCCATGCTGCCATAGTCCACTGGAATGCTGACCAAGGTCACCTTTCCCAGCTTGGATACCACGATGGACGGATTCTGTTCCGGAAGCCAGGTCGCTATTACATTTATGCCCAGACCTGCTTTCGCTACTACAACGATCCAGAACAGAGCCTTGCATCTCACCCAGACACATCAAACCCAGGCCAGCACGCGGTGCCCACGCCAAGCCCGGTCCAGTTGATCCAGTACATATTCCTGGAGCGGCCCAGTCGGGGCTCTCCCCCCCGGCCCACTGTGATCTTGAAGACTGGTAGCACCCACCGTTGGAGGCCCAGTGGATATCATATGTCGTGCCAGCAGCAGGGTGGCATTGTTGCACTGAAATCAGGAGATGGCCTCTACGTCAGCGTTTCCAATGCCTGGATGCTGGACCCTGAGGCTGAGGGGAGTTACTTTGGGGCGTTCAGGATAGCGGAGTGAAGTGTTTATTCTCTGGCCAGGAAAAGACTGTAGGCCTACAGCAAATGAAACTGTGACTCTGGCCCGAGAATTGTGTTTGTCCTTGTGACGTGATTTCAATTTGATCACATAATGACAGGGGCATAGAAAGATTGTATGGACAAACTGTGTGCGTGGGGGTGTGCATGTGTGGTCCTTGGACGTGTTTTGTAATGGAGCCCTGTTTTACGCCACAGCCGATAGTCATCGTGTAACCATTCCTAAGATCACAAGGAGAAAAGGATTTGTATAACACAAACATACACAAAACATGCAAGAGACGGCAAAGAGACATCTGTCTTGTCTTGTTCAACCACTGATTGGCAAACAATGAAGGTGCTTTTTCATAGTTTTTACATCACACTGATCATATTTCAAGTCTGTAGAGAGGATTTTGTTGTACATAAGTCATTGACGTTCATCTGATGCACATCGGAAATACTGTATGTGGATTTAGCTTTTGTCTTCAGCCTTAATTTATTTAGTTTGCTTTACCATGAACTAGACACAAATTGGTTTAAGATATGCTTTGTTCTCTTAATTGTAAACATCTGTATTCAGGCCTGAAAATGAATGAATGCAAAGTACAAAGAAAGATCCTCCCTGGAGAGCCCCTAACCAGCATAAATATAAACATTTAACCAAACATTTAACATTAAACTTCACTTAAAGTCTTTAAGGAATCCACAGTGTTGATGTATAGTTGGAAACAACCTGTTTTCCAGACTACAGGCAAAGGAGAAATGTTTTTTTTTTTTTCCTAAACAAGAGAAGCTATGTCAGCAAATCTGCGAGAGTTGGATGCCGTAAAACATGAGTAAGCTCACAGGGGCAGGCTTTTACAGGATACTGCAGTCAGCAAAAAGCAATTATTCTGAATCCGATTAGGAGTGGTTAGAGTTCATTAGATGCTCATCACAACTCCAGTCAAGTCTTGCTGGTGTTCCAGCTGACTTATTTGTAGTTAGTGATTTGTAAGTTGCAGTGATTGTTATGACATTTTGAGGTGGTTACTGTCATGTAATTATCCGTTGTTTTTTTTTTAGTTCTTTATTACGCAACCACAATGGGTCACAATAGGTCGTAATGTATGCAGTGGCATAAATCACACACACACACACACACACACACACACACACACACACACACACACACACACACAGATGGCCTGATCTGATGATCATTCAAAGGTGTTCATTTCTCCTCCACTTACTGGATGTTCAAGTTGACATTTTCATAAAAGCACAAAATG
The DNA here is from genome assembly GCA_027497455.2 of Sardinella longiceps. NCBI lineage: Eukaryota > Metazoa > Chordata > Actinopteri > Clupeiformes > Clupeidae > Sardinella > Sardinella longiceps. The sequence goes on from JAODXP020000160.1 coordinate 54,116, forward strand.
CCTTCAAGATGGCCTGAAAGACATTCTATTTCCATGTCTGACTCAGTCCAGGTGGAGCCACTTCTCCTCACATGGCCTTTAAAAAGTCGAGTTCATCCTTAATGCTTTATTTGGCATTCCACTGTCTCCGAGCAGCATTCACTGTGCTAATCTTAGCGCCAGTGTCAGTCTAGGATGGCACATTCCATTCTAAAGACTAGTATAATTTGGTTCAAAAAGCAAGCATTTCATGGTCTTTAACTTTACAGGGGGCAATTTTACACAATGTCCTAATTTTGTCATGTTGCCTGTTAAAGAAAATAGACTTGATGTGACCTGGATCACTTCCAAATAAGAAAAACAAAACAATTATGGCAACGTAAGGGAAGGAACTGAAGAAGGCTAAATGAGAGCTATGTCCTCAGGGGGAATACCCCACTTGGTCTATGACGTCTGTTTTGCTTATGACCTTATTTTCGGGTTCTTGATGAAAACATATGTTTTGTATCCTGTGGATAAGGGGTTGGGGGGCTAAGCCATATCCCAACATTTCAATCTGTTAGACACATGGTTTCCATTTCTAGGTTGTCATCCTGTTACATCCTGTTGACAGAATGAAAAAATGGTATCATTTCTGGGCATGGTGTAAACATAGACCAGTTGGCGTCCATTTCCCAAAAGCATAGTTGCTAACTTAGTTGCAACTTAGTTAGTTGGCATTGGGAAATTGCATTGCAACCAACATAGTTGCTAACTTGGTTAGCAACTATGCTTTTGAGAAACGGGCGCCATGTATATCACATAATGTTTTGATTCTGATTTGGGATGAAACACATTTTTTAAATAGGTATTTTTCAAGGTCACTCAATGGAAATGCACAATTCCTACAAGCCGTTGTTTAATTTAATTTAATTTAATTTAATATTCATTTTCTGTCACTGATCTTATTAATTAATTAATTAGTTAATTAATCAATCAAATCAATATTTGAAATTGTAAAACCTCGTGCCTGTGTAATAACAATGTAGTATTGTGTGAACATTGTAACTATTTCCACAGAGTAGGCTACAGACTGTGTTAGTAACAGGCTACTGTATATTTAGTATTGCTCAAAGTCTTAGAAAAAGTTATAGTCCTCTCAGCTGCCATATTTGAGGTTTTTTTTCCATCAGACCATTTTTTGTGGGGAAACTACCACAAGGTATGAGAAAACGGTAGTAAATATTGCAAAGTGTTTTGTCATCAAACACAAATTAGCATCTTATAGTATTGTTTGGCTGTGGACATTGTTTGGAAGGTTTTGTATGCAGGCTACTGTATATTACTGTGCCCTTTGTGCTCAGTGGTGTTTTTTTTGCCCCCAATGGCACCTTCCAGGTAGCACAGGCTAAAAGGCACTACCTTAACCCTAATTCTAAACCTAACCCCCCTCAACTCTCATCCTAACCCTAAATTATGCGGACTAGTGCCTTGAGGGTAGCACTGCCTGGAAGGCACCGTTGAGGGCAAAAAAATACCAGACCACCATTTGGATAGTTCTTTAATCGCCTGGTTGCCTTGGTTGATGTGCTGCAAGTTTATGAGTTTATGCACTAAACACAACTTTTTGTGTTTAAAAAGCCCCCCATTGCATTATCCACATTTACCATTTAGTATAAACAGAGACAGTTGATGAAAACTAAAGTAGGCTTTGTATCTTTGGTATAAACACTATCACTTACTTTTCATCATCAAACATGTTCCTTATTTCTTTCTTCTACATTCTACATCTACATATTTCATCTATGAAATTCAGGGCAATCTAAAAACACTGAACTGTCAGGATCTTAAAAAACAAACAAACAAAAAAAAAAATCATGTTGGGGCTTGTGGGGAGAGGCACAACATGCTGCCATGGGCCGATGCAGTGGAGAGTGCTCGGTGAAACCTTGTGTCCTATATAGGGATTAATACAAGTCTTGGCTACTGTTGAAAGTATCAGCTTCAAGACCATTCAGTGCTGCATGAGGATGCTTTGTTTTGGTTATGGTGACCAAAATGTACTTAAATTATAACGTAATCAATAAAGCTGTATAATTTTAAAGATTAACCCAATCCTGTTGGAACAGATTATGAGTAGTAAGAGCAAGCACAATAATACGCTTTATGGTATTTATGATAGATTATCTGATAATGGCATAGTTTTAATAACCACAAGATGGCATGCATGGACTCAAATTGGGAGAACCACCTGACTGGTACTGTTCTGTCTGTGTGTTCATGGTGTGAGCTTCTTGTCAGTCATGCGATTGGCCGTGTCAGCAGGAATCTCCCTTTTCTGTGACATCACAGGAAGTCCCAGCATGTAATGGACAGGTAGCTTCAATTACAGCTCAGCATTACAGGGAGGCTACATTGGATGTGTCAAGTCAAAGACTTATCTGCCGTAACAATTAGTTTCCATTATAAGCAATGGAAGTGGCTACACCAGATGCGGCAGCACAGCCAATCATAATCTTTCCCCCCAATCATAAATAAACATAATCACAGAGGTCTTGTTCATTGTTGGTATATCTGTTAACTGAACCTCAGTAATATCAAGTTGGAATGAATGTAGACTATCTTGCTGATTACATAAAATCTAAAAACATAGGATCAAGTGGGAAAAGCATATTATCCCTATTTATTTTTCATCTCAACTGACTTTAATCCATTTAATTTGCTCAATATTACGCTGAAAAACAGTGTATGCAGATATTTATCACAATGTTTCTGTTGATGGATGCTGGCCTAAGGTGTTTAGTAAATTGGCATAACTGAAAGGAGCTGTTCACTCTTGTGGTGCTGAAATGCCATTTACCCTTAGGCAAGGCCCTCACTACAAAATATACTACATATGCATTATTAGGGATACAATTACCACAGTTGTAACGGCTTGGCTGTCACCAGATCTGACAAGATCCATGTCAGGGGTTGAGGGCACCAGGGAAACTGAGAAATGGACTTCTGGCACAACCAGAACAACAAGAACCAGGTGCAAATGGGCAGGATGAAGAAAAATGAATTACTGGAATGCTTCTACATGAGAAACCACAGCAAGAGGGATTACATACATCCATTCCACGATCATGCTCTTGGGTGCTCCTTGTTGGTGTGCCCCCACCCCCCACCAAACCTCCTATCTGGCCACTTTCCTACTGCACTTTGCACAAATATGCAGACGCTAGACACCAATTTCACTGCATTTTTTTTACACAAGTAGTGTGACAAATAAAATTTCTTGTATCCTTGTATCAATGTCACCTGCGTAATCCAACATCAGCAGTCAAGGTGAAACAACCAGTAGCTAAGTGTTCCAACATCTGCAAGTGACAACCGCTATCACAGCTGAAGTCAATGTCCTCCCGTTACAACATCAATGGCAAGGGGGAGCTGGAAGAGAGGTCAGGGTTAGGGTTAGGGTTAGGATTTATAAATCTATGGATTTATCACCCACCTACCCCACACACAAAGCTGCACAAGATGAATGGAAGTCAACCCATAAATTCCTGACATGGAAGACCCCACAGCCAATAAATAAATCAAGTCCTATCATAAATTAGGTCAATACTTAAATAAATACCATCATAGTGGGGGAAAGGGGGCACACACGACACACACACACACACACACACACACACACACACACACACACACACACACACACACACCAAATCTTCTGAAAGACCCCTCTCAACTTCTCTGTAGTTTTTACTTTTCGTGGAGAGCTATGCCATCTGCCGGATTTTTATAGAACTACAATATCTGTTTAGCTCAGGATGTCGCGTGCTCAGTCCCAGTCAGAGTAAGCACAAGTTCCTCTGAAGTTGTGGGTCAATTCACTCGCCTATTCATAACAACCTAGTTCATTTAAAATATTTGCATGGTAATTGGCTGAACACCAGTAAAATGTTTTGTAATCAGATTTACAACGACATGTTTCATGTAGATATTATGAGCTGATCTTATGACATTTAACCACGAGGGGGCACAATTGCTTTTAATTTACAACGGAGTAAACTACGGTGCACAGACTTCCAAGTAACTTCGGGCTGAGACCATTGCTAACTGTCAGTAGCTAATTAATATCGTCGGCAGTTTTCACCAATAAGGTTTGGCATACTCTTTGATATTATTACCTGTATTGGCATTAGCTGCATTAGCACCTAGACAAGTTTGGCTCGCCGTGGATGCATACGTGGGCTGTCAGAGTGTCATTGATTTTACTAGCTGCACATGTAGTTATCAACCCACGTGTGCAATTTTTTGGTGGCTCCGAGTTAATGTGCTGTTGATGCCCTTCACGTAAGTCGTATGCTACTTGCAAAGTTTTTCTAAGTAGCATAAACTATATCTGCGAGGCCTACTAGTAATGGTTAGTGTTAGTTAATGGTTAATAGCTTTTAGCAGCGGTTAGCAGCCCGGCTAGCTCAGTCGGTAGAGCATGAGACTCTTAATCTCAGGGTCGTGGGTTCGAGCCCCACGTTGGGCGCAAATCTTTTCGAAGACGTGATCTGAAACCCTCTGAGACCAGTGAGATTTCATGCAAGCCAGGCTAGGGGCTTGTAGCAATCTGAATGTCTGAGGAAAGTAGCTGTGTTGACTGCATATATCTGCGGACCCGCAAAACATGTAGCTTTTTATCTTTCAACAGATGGCAGATCAGTTGGAATCTGGTGAGGAAGTTTATTTTTAAAAGCAAATGTCACATTTTTCTCAGCCAGCTCTTACACGAAAAACTCGTTTCTTCTGGCTGCCTAAAAATGTGACTTGTTTTGCTTGACGACAACCAATTGCAAACTCTTTTTTGAAAAACGTCACACAGCGCCACCTTCGAAAGGCAAACAGCTGAAAGGCTTCAAAACAGTAGAAGTTCAACCCGATGAAGACAGACAGCAACTGATTCAGCATTGAAGGTAGGTCACTTGAGAAAGACTTACGATTATTTCAGATGATGATCTGCTTATTTTTCCAAGGTTTTCTTTTTTCCTGTCACTTTGAAAGAGTTATTCAAATTGGAATGCAAATGTTTAATGTATGATGCATTGTGTTTATAAGTAAACAGTCTACAGCAACAAACCCCTTTGATACAAGGGTGTTGAAAATGTGTTTCAGTTTTATTCTAGAGCTGCCTACAATTAACTTTAAGATATAAAATGGATTCAAGAAATACAAGAAAGGTGGAGTCGCATGCCAATCATCTCAAACAACTGCCACCTACCCCAAGCCTAATCAGGAGAAGGAAAATACAAGAATCGTGAGTAAAACATTCACCATTGACTACATCTTAAAATGGTCTTTAACACAATTGTGTCATGCTGAAACAGTTGGTACTCTTACAATTTGTGCTCTCACTACAGGGCTGATATTAGGAGCCCAACTGACAGCATAATCTCTCCATGCTCACGCAAGCTCTGTGGAAAACCTGCCAAAGATATGTAAGTCACTGAGTAACACTTAGTGACATCACCATACAGATACGTATCATAATCCTTAACCTTAAAGGAATATTCCACCTTTTTATGAAATTTGATTACTCACCTAACTCTTTAACTCTAGCATTTTTGTCTTTTGTCTTTGTGCATGCGTTTTCCTAGCCTGACAGAGCCCACCCATAATATGAATGTTCATCTGTATCTATGGTCTGGGGACGGTCTTCTTGGGCGTGTTTACATTGGTAGAGAGACGACCGGCCAATAAGCGAAGCTGATTAGACAAGCTGTCCAATCGTTTCAAACCAGGACTGAGTGCCCTCCCCCCCGCCCTATCGCGTCAGGTTAAAGAACCTCCAGACTGTGAATACGGATGAACAGCAGTATTATGGTCGGGCCATGTCAGGCTAGCATTTTCAAACCCAACCCAAATTTTAGCTTTAGCCTAGCATAGGCGCTGGAATGTAATGTAGCCAAAGAGTTGCTATCTGGCTACATCACATTCCACTACCTATGCTGAGCTAAAGCTAAGAAAAAGATAAAATTGGGGTTGCCAGACTAGGAAAACGCATGTACTGAGATCAAAATGCTTTTACCCACTTATGGTAACTCCAGGTAAGGGGGTGAATAATCCATATAATCCTAACGGTTATTTATGTTATTCCTTTAACATAAATAACTGTTAGGATGGATAGAACGAGTAATTAAATTCTATAATTGTAAAACCTATACCTTGTATAACTTGTACCATTAGAATGAATAGTAACTTATTTGTACATCATTATAAACCTATTGGTACTAAGAAAAGAGGTTTTAATTTTCAGGTACTCCTCTGCAAATTTTAACACACATTATTAATCCTGTTTTCACTCTTATAACCTAACCTCTGCCTACACGGATGTTTTCATGTTTTCCTTTGTTTTTTCACAGAAATGCAACTCCACATGCACCCAGGAACAGGAACACAGACAAGGAAAACATTCCTTGTGAATAAATGTATTTTTCCTTTTTTTAAAGAGGCCCTTGACCAGCTTTCTAACATGTTTTCACCAACCTAGCTCATCTTTACTGTATTTCTGTCATGGCTATGACCTTTGTTATTTTCATGCTTTGAACGATCAAAGTTGTTATAGATTTGCTTGCCAGTACCAGCCTGATTGCTATAAACAGTGGCTAGTGCTATAAGTGTCATGGTACACTATGAAGGTAGGTCGTGATTAAGGGCTGTTTTTGAGCAGTCCGATAAGATGAAGCTTTTGGATTGTGATGGATCTTTGACATGAGGGAGTGGGTGAGGATTTAATTTAGTGACCTTTTTGTACCTTCTCACATTTGGAGTTGGCCAATCAGCTGCTGTCCTTCAACAAAGTATTAACCTTTATCTCTCTTGTAGTCATAACTTATAGTCATAAATGTCTGCATAATATTATTTTTTAACTTATTTCCCATTTTAAGTTGTGAAAAACAGTAGCCTACTGAACTGTTGTTTGTGGCACGCAAACAACTGCCCTATCTCATACAAATGAAAACCGTCTTTGCTTGCTTATCAAATACCTCTGTCCCATGCCACTTGTCTACTTACCTGCACTTTCTTGTGCTTTAAGATTATGGTTTGGTGTGGACACAAGGCCTTATATAAAATATATTTAAACCCTGATGCATTCAAATGACAATCATAGGAGACAATCAAATGTATGGGCTTAATATAAGTTTACTGCACTTTTTATTTCTCAGTCAGAGTCAATCTTGCACTTTATTAATGACATGCTGCAAATATCTTGGGATATGTTGCACTGATTTGTGAAGGGATGCTATCTGTGTCTAACATACACAGTGAATGTTGGTCATGCAAGTGTTCATGGCAAAATGTTGTGCAATGTTCCAGAGTGTTCTGAATCTTTTTACCTGTTACCTTATTTCTAATAAAGGTATATGTTGTACCTTATGTGCATTTAATACTCATTTCACTACTATATTGAAATAGCTGTCCAACAGGTGAGTTAAGCCTGTATTGAGTTTGTCTCGTTCTCATAGTTTTCAATATATTTGTACATGAATGTAAGAGGCAATCTATATATTATAAATATATCAAGCCTATTGTTTTTTGCTGTGTAAGATGGCTGGACATGCAATGTATAGATTTAGATGCAGTTTGCTCTCAATGTAAGCTTTCACACCAACAAAACATAGGCTAATTTTTAAATATTAATTTATTTATGTATTTATATCTTATTCCTGCACTATTAGCTGGGACTACTTGGTTGTTATTTTTTCATTTCGTCTCTCATAACAGCAAACCATTGCACCCTTTCAGTCACGGCCTCTCAGTTGCACGCTAGACAGCACTGAAGTGACTGCATGGCTTGCTCATCATATGATCCCTGGTCCATGACGTAGAGGAAGGAGACGCCATTAGGCAGGGTGCGAGAGACTAGGCTACAGAGAGGGTGGAGGAAGTCAGTCAGGTTCAGCGTGAAAGACTGTTCTTTTTTCGTCTACTAAGGGGAACAGTGTTCCCATTTTTATTCTCTATCAATATCCCTAAACCTGTCTCTAATGTGACTGAAGAGAGGCGCTTATATCGGGCTCGTTTTGTTACTTACTGAAGAAGGATTTCTTCACCATGGCGGCTGGCGGAGCGGGAGGCAATAATAAAACATATTCTTTCAAGGTGGTTTTGTTAGGAGAAGGTTGTGTTGGCAAGACGTCACTTGTATTACGATATTGTGAAAATAAATTCAACGACAAACACATCACTACTCTCCAGGTAGGTAACGTTGACTGGAGCACTCGCCAGACTCTTTCCATTTGCTTTTGTATTGCTTGGCTTTTCCTAACCATAATGGTGCTAACTGGAAGTGTTTGAAGTCCAAACAACAAGCAGCGACTATAGATAATGTTTGAGCATTTTTTCCAAGTCTGTCACGGTTCACGGTTTGGTTATAGGTTGTCAACGTTTGCTGATTGTTGGCTTGAAAATTATTGTTTACCCTCTTGCTGTTCTGTATTGTGTCGCATTTTCAGTTTAGGGGCTAGTCGCCAACAATCAGTTTTCACTTGCAAAATCGTTCTTTGTCTGGTGAGAAAACGGAGTTATTGTGTCTACCTCTAAAACTATTTCTGTCCATTGGTTATGACGGCATACTTCGGTTGTCAACTATTTGTAAAATAGCATTCATTATCCTTTACGAACTCTGTTTATTTATTGTTAGCTTGCTAGCTTACTAGCTGTTGAAGTCACCACGGCTGCTTCAGATGCAAGACTGTCAAGTCTGTGTAGCGAGTGTGCTAACCTGGTTTCCCTAATCAGCCCCTCATAATCGACCCAAAATATATCCTCAGATAAATTGCAAACGTGGTTAAGATACAAGCGGTTGGACTTTTGCATAATCTAATTTATATTGTCTATGGTAGGTAAGCTTTGTAATAGACTAGCTCATATGGAGAAATCACAACAACCAGGAAGCCTAGCTCGTGTTGCCATTGGTGGAGCGTGGACTGTATGGACTATGACACAGCATTTGAAGGAATGGAAGGTCAAGTTTCTGGCCTCTACTTGAAATGAAGACTGTGGCCGACTTTGAGGAGAGGCTGTAGCCAGCACGCTAACCTTAGACCAGCGGGTAATCTCGGGTTCTCAAAAGCAGTTGCACAATCATTCCCAGAGGTTTTTCTTCTACAGCACAGGCAGGACATAACAATTTTGCCTCACACTATCCTTTAAGAGAGGTATCTTCAGGTCAAACCCAAACTAGTCTGTGCTCCATAAAAGAGATGTATTGTAAAAGAGACTGTATGATTGATTCAGAATCATAATGTCTAGGTGCTCATTTTTGTTTAACATAGCCTAGAGCAGTGTAGTTTCATCAGTGAATATAAAGATTTTTATTTTCTTCTAAGACAAGACTGACACTGAGTGATGTGAGACATGATCTCACATATATTATAGCTTAGTCCTGGTGAATTTGGTCATTTCTTTCAGTTTGAGTCTGAATTTACAGGTGTTAGCATACTATAGTTTAGTAGGTATTTCATCAAATTCTTTTTAAGGAACCATGTGAAATTAAATGGGTCTGCTGCAGTGATGCCTTTCAACGTAAATGGCTCTTGTGAGAGAGGTTAATCCTTGATATTAACATATTCCTATCTAGATATTCCTTGGTCAAAAAACATCTTCACTCATTCACCATATTAGGAGTCATTTAGAGAGTTCTCTGGAAAACCATGCTGTGTAGCAAGCATAGAGAAGTTCCTTAGTAGGATTATGAGGGAGAGAACAAATAGTCTAGTAAAAAAAAAAAAAAAAGGTTTGTGAAGACATGTATGCAATATAGCTGGCATCACAGATAATACTTCCCCACACAGTGGCCTGTGGGGAAAAAAAGCCCAGTCTATCCTGTCACAGCTTCCTCTGAAACTGCTGTGTTGTAAATGAAATTTTAAGAATGAACATGTTGCAGCATGTCACTGCGTCACATAGAAGGGATTTCCATTCTTATAAATTGTACTGTGCTGATTCACACTGGCAAGCCTAAACTTTCTACATTATCTGCCAGCCCCTCCCTGAAAGACAAGGATATACTGTAAGTTTCATTTCTTCATCAGGGAGGAGCTTCAGGGGTTTCTCAATCATGCTGAGAAGTAGTGGAAATGTAACCAAGATACCAACAGGCGTGGTGTCCATTTTTGTAAGTGTCAGTGACCTCCCACCCCCCACTCACACACACACAAACGCCACCCCCCACGCCCCCTTTTTTTCTGAGAAAATAAGCAAATGTAACAGCTGGACAGTCAGAACAGTCTTGAAACCTCTATTCGATATGCAAGCCGCAGGTGGTATTGTTTTCCGTTTCAACCTGGAAAGTCCCAGTAGGGCATTACAGGGCTATACAGGTTAGAGGAGTGGGCTGTAGGTGAGTAAAAAGGTCACTGTTGCCCGCACCTCAGTTAACCTCACCTAATTTTTTCCCTTGCATGAATGTTGCCCATGGTGCTTTGTTGAAACTGCAACCGATTCTCACAAATTTATTGTTCAGTATTGAAAATATTGAACCCTGATTCTGCATTTCTGAGAGAACAATTAGAACAGTTCTCGGGTCTAAAATAGACTGGTTTCCAGAACACAGAACAATTAAACTCTTTCTTTGAGCTTAGTGACTGGTTTGATATGATGTCACACTATAGGACTGGATGTTGTTTATGGTCCAGCCGAGCCTGACTTAAGCCCTCTGCTAAGTGACACCTGTCAAGATAAGACCGTAAACTTGGAGGGTCTCTGTAGTATGCAAGGGACACTTGTTATATCTTCATGGTCTACATATGATCATTTGAGTAGGAAGTTTATGGTGGTGAACTTTACCAAGGCCTTTTCCCACTGAGTTTTTTTTCTTTTGGAGAAAATAAGGAAGAAAATAGTTCATCCTATTTGTTAGTGGCCAGTTGTGAATTGGCTCCAT
>JAODXP020000160.1:70000-80835 GCA_027497455.2 Sardinella longiceps
TATTGTGATCAGGGTCCGTCCGTTTAAGAGCCATGGCACGTACACAGAGACTCCTGGTCCGCGCAGTATGGAGTCCTTATGGTGCTGGCTTAGCCATAATGCCAGCTTATGCGTCAGCTGCTGGGTTGTGTGTGAGTTGAAGGTGGCCACTGGGGCGAATTTCTTTTTTTTTTTCTTTTTTTTTTTTTCCTCCTCCTCTCCTCCCTTGTTTTTCCATAGTTATTTATGTGCCCTTTGCACATAATAGGTCATATGCGATGCGGTGATGCAATACTACAGGCATCCAGTGAAGTAGTCTGTACATTAGCTGCATTAGTGAGATTGGTATGTGTGTGTGTGTGTGTGTGTGTGTCTACTGCTCCTTGTGCAGGTTTAGGCTGTTTGACCAATTGAGATGGAGCGTCATCAATGGCAACACTAGCAGACAATATACAACATATACATTTGACAATATAGGGTAATATAAAACAATATCACAAATAAAGAACGAACGACTGTGAGGATGTTATGATTCCCTTGAGAGGCCAATGACATACAAACCATGTCAATATCAATGAAAAACATCTAAGCTTAGGTTTTGGTGGGTACACTTTGCCTACCCTTGAGTATTACCATGAAGACAACAAACAAAATGCTGTGTAGTTCAATCTCTTCCTTGAGTCATTTTACTTGAACAGCTCTTCAAGTAAAGGTTTACTTCCTTTCTCCTGAACACCTGCTTCTAGAATGGTCTGGTCTGTGCAGAATTCTACCCCATTGATTGAACATTCTTCTGGCATTATGCGTCAGAGGGAGCTAGACTCAGTGTGGAAATGGCAAAAGGTTCCAGCTGACGCAAATAGAACCGGAGAGGGGCAGACGGGCGGTTCTAGACGTCAGTGCTCCTGCCTGGCCTGCAAAGCCATTACTTCTGAGAGAGAGAGAGAGAGAGAGAGATCCTTGAAGAAGAACTAAACAGACTTGCCACCTCCGCCACCTCTGCTCTGATGAGTATTTGATCTCTAGACAGAATTGGAAATGGAAGACAGTCTGCCTCTTTGCATTGAAGAAGATTGAGGGACGTGTGTGTGTGTCGAATTACGTGGCAGCAACGAAGAGCCGGGATAAGAGGGTGAAATCGTGAGTGAACAAGAGTCGGCCAGGGAAGACAAATGAGTGACGGCAGAAACGGTGCAAGAAGTGAAAGATGAAGAGGACGGGACACAGACGTGTTAGTGTGTGCCTCTCCTCTTCCTCCTCTGCACCAGAGTGTGTGTGTGTGAGAGAGAAGACGGGCTCATGTTACCCTGAGGATGGTGGTAGTCTGCTGGCTCAGACGACTTGCCAGATGCACCCAGTGACATCCAGACAAGGACAGATCAAACACAGTGAAAGTGGCGGATGGTGTGTTTGGTGGATCACCTGGTGGACAGTGTCTTGTAAACACTGCTGTCAGGATGTCACTAGTCTAGCTTTACATGAGTCTCTGCTGTGATGGCGACTAGTTGCTTTTACATTTATTCAAATGCTTTATTTAATGGGCATGTTGGGTTATATGGAGTCATATGGAGTAATTAAATCTCTTTCTCTCTGTTTCTCTCTCTCTCTCTCTCTCTCTCTCTCTCTCTCTCTCTCTCTCTCTCTCTCTCTCTCTCTCTCTCTCTCTCTCTCTCTCTCTCTCTCTCTCTCTCTCTCTCTCTGTTTCTCTCTCTCTCTCTCTGTTTCTCAGGCGTCCTTCCTCACAAAGAAGCTCAACATCACAGGGAAGAGAGTCAATCTCGCAATCTGGGTAAGGCTTTCCGCTGTCACGTCCAATCATGTGATTCCCACAACGGCAACGTTCTGTCGCTCCTTTTTGTCTTGCTTTGTCTTTCTTGTCTATTGGCTTAGTTCTCTCTCTCTCTCTCTCTCTCTCTCTCTCTCTCTCTCTCTGTCTCTCTCTGTCTCTCTCTCTGTCTCTCTCTGCCTATCTCTCTGTCTCTTTCTCCTCATCCCTCTTTTTCTGTCTTCACTCTCCACAACGGCAATATTCTGTCGCTCCTTTTTGTGTTGCTTTGTCTTTCTTGTCTTTTGGCTTAGTTCTCTCTCTCTCTCTCTCTCTCTCTCTCTCTCTCTCTCTCTCTCTCTCTCTCTCTGCCTATCTCTTTGTCTCTTTCTCCTCATCCCTCTTTTTCTGTCTTCACTCTCCACAACGGCAATATTCTCTCGCTCCTTTTTGTCTTTCTTGTCTTTTGGCTTAGTTCTCTCTCTCTCTCTGCCTATCTCTTTGACTCTTTCTCCTCATCACTCTTTTTATGTCTTCACCCCCCCCCCTTCTGGGAATTAGTTCTCTCTTTCTTATTCTCTCTCTCTCTCTCATTCTCTTTCTCTCCATCTCTCTCTCATTCCCTCTCTCTAGTCATCGCCTTGGGCAGTACTGATAGACTCCCCTCGTGTGCTCGTGTGGGTTAGCCCCATGTGAGCATGTGATTGCCTTGTGTAAGCCCCCCCCCCTCCCTCCCTCCCTCCCCCTCCCAATAGTTCTCCTTCTGAGGCCATAACATATCAAGCATACTAATCTCCCATTACTCGGAGCACAGGTCTTAGGAGATGTATTATTTGATACTGAACTCGAGACCCAACTGTCACTCACTCGCAGTATGGAACTTCAGAAAGAGAACTATGACTGACAAGATTGGAGGGTTTGTGTGTTTTTTTGTATTGTATTTTTGTATTGAGAAAACCATGGCAGCAGAATCTGTGAAGGTTCTCATTCATCCAGGTCACGGAAATGATTAGTGCTAAGTGAAGTTGTAGGCAACTTGACTTCCTTTTGAAACCTCTTCAAGCTCCAAAAAGAAGTCCGGTTTCCTACAACTTGCTTAGCACTTGCGTGAAAGGAGTTCAATGGAGATGGACTTTGCTTTTTCAGGCCACTGCTTCTATCCTGGGAACATCTGGGTTTTTGCCTTCACATCACACACACTCTCTCTCACTCGTTTACACACACAGCATTTCAAACACTCTCACAACTCTTATGCAAGCATACACTCTCATAATCATGTAAACATACAGAGTAGCGTGCACACACACACACACACACACACACACACACACACACACACACACACACACACACACACACAGACACAGACAGACACACACACAGATCACCATCGCTGGTCTACCGTCATTTTAGTACATGAGACAGCCTAAACTAGGGCATTGACTGTTAATTTGATGGTGCCTCATGTTATATGAGCGAGAGAGATGTTGTTGTCCCTGGACCGTATGGATCAGGAAGTTTCTCTGTGCTCATTGCCTGTCAGCCAACTGTGTCAATAGTTCCAGCAGTCATGTGACAAGGGAGCTGAGGGCGTGGTCTGGGTCATGTGATGTCCCCTCCATGCGATGTTGTCAAACTCGTGCGAGTTGCCGTTGCATAACCCCCGGTGCTGACCTCTGCACTACGGCCTCTGCGTGACCCGTTAATCAGTATCTCTCGCTGGCACTCGTGCACATTCTCGCTTGACCACTTTAGCGTTTTCACACACTCTCTTCCCCTTTTGCTTTACTCTCACTCTCACCATTACTGATTCATACATTCCTTCTCTCTCTCTCTCTCTCTCTCTCTCTCTCTCTCTCTCTCTCTCTCTGTAGTCTCTCTCTTCTCATTTTCTCTTCATTTTTGAATCCCTTTGTCTTTTCTGTCTTGCTCTCTCTCTCTCTCTCTCTTCCTCTTCCCTTCTTCCGTTCCCACAGTCTTCCCTCTTGCTGATGTTAAAAAAAAAAAAAAAAAAAAAATTAAATGTTTTTCCTCTTTTTTTTTTGTAGCTCTCACCCTATGGTTCTGTGTGTCCTGCTGTTTGATCTCTTGAGCTCTCATAACCCCCATCCCTCTCTCCCTTTCTCCCACCCAGGACACAGCTGGTCAGGAGAGGTTCCATGCACTAGGACCCATCTACTATAGAGACTCCAATGGAGCCATATTAGTATATGACATCACAGATGAGGACTCCTTCCAGAAGGTGGGCAGGGAGCTCTGCGCTCCATGCGCCTGTTTCCCAAAAGCATAGTAGCTAACTAACATAGTTGCTAACTAAGTTAGCAACTATGTTGGTTGCAATGCAATTTCCCACTGCCAACTAACTAAGTTGCAACTAAGTGAGCTTTTGCAACTAACTATCCTTTTGGGAAATGGATGCCAGATCTCTGGATTTTTTAAAAAACAAACACAAGTAAAGTTCTTGGAGAGCACATGCGTCTGTTTTCCAAAAGCATAGTTGCTGACTACGTTAGTAACTTTGTTGGTTGCAATGCAATTTCTCATTGCCAACAAACTAGGTTGCTAACTGGCTAGCAACTTTGCTTTTGAGAATTGGACCCCAGATCTCCGCCAAGGCATTATAGTTGCTTAAGTAATATACATTCCAAATGGTGTTCTGGATCACCGATCGTCTCTGGATCACAGATCCTTTCTCCCTTGTCCCAATGCCTAATTAGAAAATTTTATCCAAGCCTGTGCTGTACTTTTCAAGTTATGTTGTATACAATAAAGCAAGCAAACAAACAGATGGACAGGAAAAAAATGACGGCAAAAACATAACCTCCTTGGCGGAGTTAACATAACAAAACTGCCATGCATCCACACACATACATTGTACATAATGTGAAAACATGTATATACAGTACATGTTCAGTACATACATTCAGTTTGCAGTTGAGATTATTAATATGAGTCTATTAGCTAAATGTTACAATAAGGTAATTCAGAGAATGCAATACATATATAAATTTGTTGTTTTGGCTACATTTTAACAAAAAAATTGACAGTATTACATTTGAATCTGTAGTCCTGTGGAATACACAATGTGGCGTGTGTGTGTGAGTTTATTCCATGTTTTCTGTCCGCAGGTGAAGAACTGGGTGAAGGAATTAAGGAAAATGCTGGGGAATGAAATTTGTTTATGTATAGTTGGTGAGTGATTGCGCAATAGTTCTCTTTCTTCTTCTTTTTCTTCTTCTTCTTGGTCACAGTGTACCTCATGTTAAAGCAGATCTTCCAGACCAAAGAGGCCTCAGGTGGTGCCGTCGTCTGATAAACCCTGTCTGCTGAATCGATCAGTAGTGGTGGGGTCTCTCAGACTTTGGCTCTGCCTAGGCCTTCAGTGTGTGTGTGTGTGTGTGTGTGTGTGTGTGTGTGTGTGGAGCCTGTACCCATAAGCTTTCAATAGATTTAAAAAATATTTCACTGCTTGTACTCATGTGACAAGAGACTGGTGAAGTAGCTCCCTCTAATTTGCATGTTTTTAGTGTGTGTGAATATGTGTCTGTGTGTGTGCGTGTTTGTGCACATTTGCATGTGTCTGCATATCTGCCCGTTCCGCTTGTGCACATAGAACTGTGTGTCTGACCTCAGAGATTCTGGTTCCAGAACACTTCAGCATTGTCAGACCTTGGCTTGAGATCCTGTCACACCCAGTTCCGTCATCAGTCAGTGTAGTTGCTTTTTTTTTTTTTTTTTAATCAATCTGGCAAGATCCCACCAAGTCTATACTTATAGCTCTAAACTTTTGGCCCAATGGTTAGCTGTTGACAGGGCCGGATTAACATGTCAAAGGACCCTGGGCACATTTTTTCGATGGGCCCCCCATAGCTTGATAGTATATGCGTATTTTTAATATCCAATATTGAAATTTCAAGGCCAATAAATATGACACCTAAGAGACATTCTATTTTGTCATTTTCTTGTGAGCACTTGAGAAAACCCAAGAAAACTATTGTAAGCAGCAGATATCTATTATATAGGCTAGTCTAAGTTGGCCTATATGGTTTATAATTTTGCATTACCATTTATACCGTTTTAAAAAAAGTGTATAGGCCTACTCCCAATAGCTAGAGACCTATTTCCCATTGCTGTGAGAAGTGGCTTTCCAAAAGCTCCTCCAACCAGTAGCCTAGAAAAATGTTTTAAGAAGGCAATCACAATTATTCCCTTGTTGACATATAATTGTAATGCTTGGTGAAATTATTAAGAATGACTGTCGCTTCCGAATCGTTTCACGGTGACAGAATGAACCACAAACTGCTCCTGGAACGCTTTCATTTTCGTTTAAAGCGGGTGGGTTCGCAAATAGGCGGCTAAGTGAGCAGACCGATATGTAAAGCAAAACGCAAGGAGATTTTGAGCTATGGCTCCGTGCGGATCGTGCATGGATGCACTGTGTGTGAGAACGATCACGCACACTATATGGTATACAATACATTTTTGTGGTCTTGACTGGTATTTCACCGTTATTTCAGGCAAGTCAATATAGGACCGATGGGTTGACAATGAAAGGCGGCAGGAGGTGCGTTGAGGATCTCATGTCATGTGTGCGCGACGTCTACCAGCATCCAGAAAAAAATATCATTGACCAACATTAGAGGTGAAAACCTCCAATCAGATTCGTAGTTAATAAATAGAATGCAGTATGGGAGCTTTGTTTTTGTCTTTGAAATCACTCTCTGTCTGAAATAGCGCGAGATTGCGCTATTAACTTAGGCTACTTAAAATAAATTATTGGGAAAGAATCCCTCGAACCTACATGATAATGTTTTTCATTCTTACATTCTCATTTGACAAATTGGTCGTTGCAGTTGGATTTAAGTCCTGCATAATTGTATCATTGTAGCTGTCGCATATACAGTATAGGCTATCTCTATAACAGAACTTTCCGAACATCCTTCTTTAGGCTGTGTTTAAGCATGTCCGAGTGTACGCACCGCGCAGATTTTTTTCTGATTATAGGCTTTGGATATGGGCCTATTCTGTATTCTGTCAGTGTCAAAGTCCAAATTCAACTTGAGCAGTGTGTGAGCGAGTGGAGAGAGCTGTGCGCCAATGATCAAACCTCAAAAGCATCATCACGCATATCTAGATATTTACAAGCCAAACTTAATATGGCATATGATTAGGCTTAGCCTAAACATATTTTAGTTGAATCCATTGTCAATCATATGATGTAGCCTATGTTTTGAATGACCTCGAATTCGTGAGCCTATCATGCCAGATTGAAGAGCTCCGTGAGCCTTGTCAAGCGACTATTTGATTCTACTGCTCCAAAAAGACGATCGGACCAAACCAACTCATTTGGGAGGGGGGAACTCCCTCAGATGGGAAGACACATCTTATCTGATGTCCCATGCTGAGGTTGCATTCTCATATTCACGTGTTCCTTTATGCTCATATTTTAGACAACTTTAGGAGAATAAATAATTGTTCAATATTAATTTTTGTCTTAAGTAATGCTGGGGCAGAAAGGGCCCCTTGAAATTGATGGACCCTGGGCCCCCGCCCATAAAAACCATACATTAATCCGGCCCTGGCTGTTGAATGAAGTTGCCATTTTTAAATAGTCTGCTTTGTGGTTATACTAGCAGAACGATCTCTTGTTATAAAGAGGAAAAGTATTTTTTACCATGAATGGGAAGCATTGAATGGAATGGTCTCATCCTTGACCTTTCCATAGTTTATTCCCAAAGACCTTGAGGCTCAAGTTGTGTATGGTACATCATGGTATGTCTGGACATGACTGGTCATGCTTTTATTTTTCCACATGCTTAAGTTGTAACAGTATAAATGGTGGGACATTTCATGGAGCTTAGTGACCCCAGGTTTTGTGTCTGTGTCCGTGTGTTCACGTCCTTGTCTAGATGTTTCTGCTTACATCACAATGACTAAGAGAATTCACTCATCCCAGTTTGGTTGCTGGCAGGTTAAGTCAAATATATTTTAGAACACTTCATCAAGTATCTCAGGTTAAGTTCAGCATCGGATTACAGTACACATGCACCAGTTTTATTGGTTATAACAGGATATGTAAGGGAAACAAGGCTGCAAATCTATTGGTTGACACCGTTCCCTGACCATTGTTATTGGTATTTAATATGAATGGTTGTGTTTCTTTTCCTCTACTTGCCCAGTCAATCATTTTGGCTTTGCAAGCTACATATCCCTCATCTGCATGTACAAATCTGTTTTTGGCACTTGGTGCTGACATGATGACCTTCTCCGTTACTAACTGTTTTTTTCTCTCTCTGTTTTTCTTCCTGCTTTCTTTCACCTTTTCCTCTCTCTCTCTCTCTCTCTCTCTCTCTCTCTCTCTCTCTCTCTCTCTCTCTCTCTCTAGGTAACAAAACAGACTTGGAAAAAGATAGGCACGTGTCCTTGGAAGAGGCAGAAGGGTAGGTTCAATGACTCCTCATGTTTCAAACTCTGTGTGTGTGTGTGTGTGTGTGTGTGTGTGTGTTGTGGGCCTGCCCTGATGAGCTGTTGATGTGTTTCCTGTAGGTATGCAGAGTCTGTTGGAGCCAAACACTATCACACATCAGCCAAGTTAAATAAAGGCATTGAAGAACTGTTTCTCGACCTTTGTAAAAGTAAGCACTGCCGGTTTGTTTTTTCTCTCTAGCCCTAGACTGTATTCTGTCTATCAATCTGTTCAACTCTACTCCGTCTGTCTAACAGGCTCTCTGTCTCACTCCTGTTTTTGTCCTGTTTCTTTTTTCTTGAAAGGCACAACCACCTGTTAATTGGTCTGTCAGCATTTTTTTTGTAGATGTGGAAGACAGGGAGTTGAAGTTGCTAAAAATTAACTTGAGTTTCTCACTTTTCTGCCAGTCATACAGTGAAATAGATTTTAGATTTTTATATTATTGTCACTCAGTGGCCCAAGACAAAAAAAAAAAAATCAGTGGGGACCTCATTGCAGTTTATATATGTGTGTGTGTGTTTGTGTGTGTGTGTCAGGAATGATGGACACTGCCCAGGCAGAAGAGCGGGCCAAGGGGAACGGTGCAAGCCAGTCGGGGAACGCAAGGAGAGGCGTCCAGATTGTCGACGACGAGCCCCAAGCAGCCACGCCAGCGGGAAGCTGCTGTTCTTCTGGCTAACGCCAACATCCCCATACTGCCCCTCTCATCTCACCACCTGACCCCCCTCCCCCTCCCAACCTCTAACCCATACCCCCCCCAATCCAAAAAAAAATCCAGAACTGATTTACCCCACACACACATACACACACCTCAACCCCCAGTTGCCCCTTACCATGAAGACTGCAGCTGTGTTGGAGGCCCAGCCTCACTCAGCACCCCTGAAACACACACCTGGTGAAAACACCCAAGCTTCAGCATCTTCAGCCCCACACACACGCACACACACACACACACACACACACACACACACACACACACACACACAATATGCTACGGACTATATAGACTGTATATGTGACAAACTGACCCAGACACACACACACACACACACACACACACACACACACTCACTCACACACACACACACACACACGGAAGAAGAAAGAGAAGCAAGCAAGTGAAACGGTTGACAGGGAAAAAAAAAGAGTGAATGCGATAAGTAAGAGAGTAAGAGAGAATGTATGCAACTTTTGCAAAAGAGCAGGAGGAGTAAAGTTGGTGAATTCCTAACAGAAAGACCTTTGTCATTCTTTGTCACACACACACACACACACACACACACACACACACCACACACACACACACACACACACACACACACTCAGACAAGCATATATTTACATACAGTACACATGCGCAAATGCACCATTCAGTACAGGCTTTCTTACTTTGGCAAGGGTAAATGTCATGCATGTTGGATTGATTTTGTGTACAAGGCTTCATTGGTCTTACTTTTAAAGCTACCACAACAACAAAAAACAGAAAAAAATCTTTATTATTTAATAACTTATGTACCTGTTCTTCATGTCTGAGAACTATGTACTTGTGGTCTTCAGTGAGCTTTACGGATTCTTCTTCAGTCTCTGCTTTCTTCTTCTTATTCTTCTTCTTCTTCTCCTTCTCTCTTTTAATTTCTTTTTTTTCTTTTTGGGTGGATTACAGCTTCTTGTGGGTGATTGCACTGATCCATCAATGCTTCTGTTATACTGAAACCCTTTGTTTGCCAGAATGTGTATGTAAAATTACCATGACAAAATATGGAGGAAACAAAACAAAACAAAAACAAAAAAAGACTTGTACATTACATATTGAATATTTTATCTGCTTTTACAAGCTTTGGGAAAGCATTACACAGGTGTAGAAAAAAAATGTACATTAGTCATGTTAATGATTGTACAATGGAAAAAATAACAATTGTGGGTGAAAGCACATTTTTGGAATTGTAATTTTTTAACTGCTAGTGTCAAGTGTTTTCTTTTTTTTGTAATAGAACAATTATAACAATTTATAATGCTTAGGTGTGAAAGGCATTGTCATTATTTAAAAACAAAAGACCCACAGACAAATAATCTCAAAGCTAGTGAAGTAAACTCCTATGCATCAGATAAAGCGTACTGTATATTTGGCAGTTAGAAATATATTCTCATGAATTGCAAAAACTTGTGTGTTCAGCATCTACAATTTACAGCGACATAATGTGTGCTATAGTTAGGCCAACCTGGAGTTCCTAGTTATGTTCCTTTTGGGAGGACTTCATCACTAAGCTACCGTTTCGTTTCTGACTGAGGGGTCTGGACATTCTACTATCGAGAAACCATTGCTCACTTAAGACATTTATTTTCCTTCCAGGGGAAATTTTGTTTGCATTAATGGGTAAAAAGACAAAACAGCGATACAAGACAAGACGTAACACACAGACATGAAACACAAGGGTGTTTACCTTGTAAGGGTGTTGACAACCTAACCAACCTTAGCCACACACACACGAAGTTTGTTTGTTTGTGCATTGAAATGTGACCTGTTAAATGGAGGAGTTGGATCAGCCTTTGACAGACAGCCTTCCTTAGCTGATGCTTTTAACGCACTGAGTTCACAACTGTTCCCTCTGTTTGCTGATTGGT